>JASGYR010000334.1:0-403136 GCA_030068185.1 Colletes collaris | reverse complement strand
AAAGGGTAGATAAGTAGCAGGGCGTTTTCCTAATGCACGCAAGTGGTATGGAAAAATTAGGGAACAGAAACGTTCGGCATACATGTAACATCTCCCTAAGATGAAACATCGCGCGTTTCGCGTGATGCTTTCATACATTAGGAAGAAACGCCTTGTTACTTTATAATGAAAGAAAGAAACAGAAAAAATATATTCTCGCGAAAACATCAAAATAATAAAAAGTTGAACGTGTCCGGGTGTAGTGTTGTGTTGTGGCGTGTACTTATCAATAATGGTGCATTACGTGAAGGTGTCCCATTCCTTGGTCAGGTTGTAGTCCGGAGTCCGGCCAATTGTCAGATGGTTACTCAGATGAAGATCGTGTTTGTTTTTTAATTAAAAGGTGTGAGCAGTAGGCAGGTTTTAAATTGTTTGACGTGATGTTACCGGATTTTAGTCATATGTGAAATCAAATCTTGTAAATAATCTTGGTAATGTGATTTTTAGAAATTTTCATGGCTGTCCGGGAAGGAGCTGGGTTCTCGAGCTACTTTTCAAAGATTAACTCGTATGGTGTGAGGAAATTTGTTGCTTCGTGTACCGGATGTGGTTGGTATGAGAACGCATTGCAAAAGGAAATTAATAAATCCCAATCTTCGTAGTTATCCATGTAGTGCTTAAGATATTCGGTGAGCACGATGTGACTTCTTTCCAATGATCCGTTAGGTTTGTGGTCTGTATCCAGAAGTTGTTATTTGCTTGATTTTGAAATATTTCTGCCAAATTCGTCATTAAATTTCCAATGAAACTAGTTCCTTTGTCCGTTAATATTGCGCGAGGGTGCCAGGTAAATTGCGGTGATAAAGTGTCGTGGGCGAAAGCATCTGCAATGGTCGCGGCTCCGAATATTAGGTATTGCAACTTGCTACGCAGTATTTCGTCAGGATTGTCCTGTATGGTAAGGATGTCTATTTCCATTAGGCGTGATCGGAGGAAGAGAGGTCCCACGGTGTCCAGTGATATTATTTTGTCAGAATGCCATCCAACCTTGGTGTATCGGTAATGTAACTATGGGTTGTCTAGTCTTTGCTCGAACTAATTTTGTTCTGTGGCAGCTTTAAGGCATGTCCTTAATATACTCCTGAATTTCGTTGCAGGCATTTTGGGCCAGTGAAATTTTTGATCGGATGCGTTTGTATGTTTTTGTTTACCCCTTTATGTCCTCCAATTAAAACTATCGTGAGCTTCGCGGATTATGTTTAGTCCTGTCCCGTTTCGGATGGTGTGGTGATGGTACAATTGCATAAAGCGCAATTTGCTGATCTGTTCCGGTAAAAACCTTGTCTTCAATATTCCTTTAGTAAAATTCTGTCGGCTGGCAATTTGTCGCTGAATCTCCTCTGTTGCAGTGATATTCGAAAAGGAATTTATTTGATTCTGTTCTAGAGTATGTTTAAAGGTTTTTAATCCATTGACTAGAGTCTTCTGCCGTAATATTGTCGTAAAAATGATCGGAAATTACTATTCCGGACGTTTTATACAATCCATTGTCCTGAAGTTAATACGTGCCCCCTTTTTGGTTTGAGTACCGTCAAAATGTCTGATTTATTAATTATTTCCGGTGTTCCATTAAAAACCTTTCCAACGGTAGATATTAAATTGCAATCTGCGGATATGGAAGTATGCGTAATGTCCCGTGTTCGGCAGTGAGGGTGTTAGAAGAAATGGTTATTTTATGTATTTGTTTTGGCTCGTTGTATCGATGCTCGTTATCGTCAGTTAGAAACATCTGTGTCCGGATGCGTGTATGGCAGGTAAAGCGGTCCGTCGTGCGTTCGAAGGCGTCAGGTCGCGTTGGCCTGCACTCAGGTAAAGCCGTTCTGCACTTGCTTGCCGGTTACAACCCTTGCAGAGTGAGATGAGTTATGGGTGGTTGTAAAAATTTCGTTTGCCCAACGTGCGCGGTAATGCACCTGTGGAATGCTGATGTAAATCTTTCCGAGGATTTTCTATAATTGTATTTTCTTTGTATCTGTAATTTCGAAGGCGGTTCTTCAAAAGACATTAAGTCGTCCGGGAAAATTGTCGTCTTCATCCGGTGGTGCGCGTTTTGAGTGGAATTGGCTGCTGGCAAAGGTTTGTTTATGGTTTCCTGAGATTCGTCTGGAGTAATGTTACTTCGTGCGATAAGCTGGGTAGGGCTCGGTGTCCTAGCCAATATTGGAGAATGTTGAATTTTTCGCCCATAGAGTGGGGCACTGCTCTTCGTCCGAACTGCTACTGACCTCCCTTCGTACTTGGGTCGGTTCTCCCTGTCTCGCCGTAACTGTTTGCATACGGCGACCTATAGACTTTGTTTGTCGGTAGTCGGTGGTACTTAGTCCTGAAGTCGGGATCGTCTTTAGATTCCTGTGGAATGAAAGTGGTAGTGGCAGACAGACGGAGGGTTGCGCGACAACGCGTCTGCGTGTCATGTTCGATTTTCCCACATGTTGTGTACTCAACTTGGTACTCGTATTCCGAAAGTCTTAATTTCCACTTTATTAGCCTGGAGGTCGGGTCCTTGACAGAATGTAGCCAAGACTAAAAAAGGACGGTGATCTGTTATGAGGGTGAATTTTTGTTCCATAGATGTAGGGTCTGGAAATACTTGACTGCGTAAACCATTGCTAGACATTTCCTTCTCTGTTGCCGAATAATTCTTTTTCAGTGTTTGTTGAGGCTGCGTGACGCATATGCTATTGGTAAGTCCTTTCCTATTTCTCCCTGGCTAAAGTACAGCTCCTATGGCGTATTCGGATGCGCGTCTGTAGTCACGATAAAAGGTTTGAGTTGAAATCCGGGTACTGTAATATAGGTTGTTGACAGAGTTCTTTACGTAGTTGGTTGAAGCTTTGATCTTGTTCTTCCGTCCATTTGAATTTAATGCCCTTTCCTAGTAAATTTGATTAACGGTTTTGACTTCACGGTGAAATCTGGTATAAATCTTCATAGTGAAAGTATCCTGCTAAGCCCAAAAATTGTTGAATGTTTTTCTGCGTTTTCGGTGTGGGAAAGTCTTGCACAGCTTTTAATTTCCTTGGATCCGGTCTTACTTCCTTTTCAGGAAATTATGTTGTCCCTAAATATGCAACTTCTTTGCGTAGAAATCTCGCATTTGTTAGTTTTGAAGGGTTAAGCCCTGTTCCCGAAGGCGGTTCAATAATTTTTTAACCTTGATGTTATGTTCTTGTAATGATGAAGCGTAAACGACAATGTCGTCCAGGTAAACGAAGAGGTCTGTTCCTTGTAGTCCGGTGAGAACTTGATCCATGAGGCGTTGAAATGTAGGTGGAGCGTTCTTTAATCCAAAAGGCATTCTTGAAAATTCGTAATGTCCATGCGGTGTGGTGAATGCAGTTTTTTGCTTATCCTTTGAGTTCATTTCTATCTGGTGAAATCCACTGGCGAGATCGAAAACTGAAAAATATTTCGCTCCTCCTAATCGGTCCAAAATTTCTGTGATTTGTGGTAATGGATATTTATCGGAGATTGTCTTTTCATTTAATGCGCGAAAGTCTATTACCATACGCCAGCGTTTGTTTCCCTGCGAGTCAGCTTTCGGTACGATCCATAAAGGTGAATTGTAGGGTGATTTTGACGGAGTAATTATGCCTTGTGATAATAATGCGCTAACCTGTTTTTGTATTTCGTCCTGATGTACAGGCGGATATCGATACTGTCTTGTATTTACTGGTATTTCATCTGTGGTGTGAATCGAATGATTAAAATCGACTGCTTTTCCTAATTTGTCTCCAAGCAGGAAAAAATCGGTCTGGAAATTCTTTTTATTAAATCAATGACGGATGCTCGTTCCTCTCTGTTTAGATGGTTGGTATTTATGGTATTTATGAGGTTTTCTATCCTATCTTCTATTTACATTAATTTAATGGGGTGTTATGCATACGAGCAGAGGTCTTCGTCCGATTTACTCAAAAAATCGTATGGTTCTATTGTCTGTGGTTCTATCTCTATGTCGAGGTCTTCGCCGCTGGTGTTCGTTGCTAGGACGTGACATTTTCCGCTATTATTGGTTACAGCTGCTTCTCCTATGTAGAGTTGGTTGTGCGTTTTAATACGCGGTAAATATCCTTCTTTTACCGTCGGGTTTGCTATTTTTACCGCGATCTGTTGTATCGTGCGAGCTTCGAGCCGGTGTTTAGTTGACGATTGCGGTTTTAAGGATGAAAGTAAATTCTGATAGTTTGAAAAACGCAGTGGTTTAACAGGTTTGTCTTTTAGTACCATGGTTCCATGATAATATGAAATTTCGACTTCTTCCTGCATTAAAATGGGCTTCCGTTGGGTCCATCAGCGTCTATTGCAAGGGTTTTTACGACGTAAAAAATGCGGGTGTGTCATGAATGTGCAATATTGTGGTACCTAACGTCCGAATTGGAGTTGTCGTTAATCCTATTATTTCTATCGACTCGCGAGAATTGATTTTTGCTTTTGTTCATAAAACCTTGAGAGTTACTAAATTGATAGCTGCACCACAATCAATTAAAATGTTCCTTTTCCTGATTCCAATTCTGGGATTTTGGCTTCGAGACGTGGGGCAGGTGTTTCCTTGATGAGGAGTCGTTGTCGAAGTGTACTGTTTTTTGACGACGGTTTTCGTTTCCGCTCATCGTGTCGCCGGTACGGTGAGCGCGATTGTAGTTTAAAGACCCGTTTGATTCAGCCGACGAATCTCGCGAGTCGCGTCGATATTTAGGATGACGCGGATTCTTTCTACAAGATTTCCCGTCGTGTCCCGTGGTTCCGCAATGCCAGCAATATAATTCTGGTTCGCGGTATTTTCCGGAGTTTTTAATATGGAATAATGATTTCCCTCATCCTTAGGGAAATCGTAAGTGCGCCTCGAAGGAGAAATCGAGGGGCTCCTTTGTCGCACGGACCATGCGGTCGCACGTGGCTGCTCTTCTCGATCCTCTTGAGGTTCGTATGTTCTGGCGTGCCGCCCTCGGTCATAACGACTTGGTGAGCCAGGGTACGACACTTGACTGTCGCGGTGGCGATAATCTTCGGTCTCACGATCCTTTCGTGACCACCTTGCAGGCGATTCGTTCCGGGGCATCTGTCTTCGATTCCTTAGTTTTCTGTCTATGTGCAGCACGGCGTCGTAAGCATCTTCAAGAGTTTGTATATCTCTGAAATGTGCCGACACCTTCCAAGAAATCCGATCCGGCAAGCCTTCGATGAAATTCTTCCAAGACATCTTTTTCCATCTCCTTGATGAAATCTTCGGCGTTGTCCCGGTATTTTTCTCGAATGGCTCCGCGCGCGCAATAAACCAGATGGCTAGTCCTGTCGACGTACTGTCGCAGACTTTCACCTTCGCGGATACGTAAATTCGCGATGTCTACTTGGAAATACGACAAACTTTCCTGGCGCAAATCTCTTTTTAGATGTTTAATCAATTCGCTGATACTCGCGAATTTATGCTCTAAGGTGCACCTTCGTGCCGGACCTATGAGCTTAGTCAGAACAATCGCCAGATAATCGGCTTCCGGAACCCTCAGGTATCAATGTTAAACCGTCCTCCACACTTTGTGCAAAACGCGACAAAGATGGAGTTTCTCCGTCGAAAGTCGGTATCGTCGATGTTACGTTCTGTAGGCACGTCTTCTGTGTCAAAAGTGACATTGAATTGGCGAGTGACAATGTCAAGTTCATGATATCGTTTGACGAAATATTAGCTTGTGAACTTGTCATTTTAATAATTTATTAATATTTAACTAGAGAAAACTAGTATATTAAAATCCAATTAACTATGTGTATTAACTAGCGAAAACTAGTATATTCTTGACAAAAAGTTAACTGGTTGACTTAACTAGCGAAAACTAGTATATTGTCCAAATTCAATAAGAGAACTTTTAACTTCTCAAGAAACCCAAAATTACGTAGCGATTCTAAAATAGTTAAATCCCACCGCTGTCACCAGTTTCTGTTACGAGCCAGGGCCGTGCAGCACGCGTGGCCTGCGAGTGCAAAAGAGAGTATGGAATATGGTATCAATGTGTTAGTGAGGTGCACGGACGAACCTGATGCAAGATCGGGGAGCCGCGAGGACAGGTGCCACCGAGGACGCACCTGAGCCGAAATCAGGGAGCCTCTAGGATGGAGTCACTTACGGACGAACCTGGTGCGAAACCAGGGAGCCGTAGGAGGGTGTAATGTCGTGAACGAACCCGATGCGTAATCGGGGAGTCACTAGGATGGTTAATAACGACGCAGACGAACCCAATGCGAAATTGGGGAGCTGCTAGGAGGTTGGAAGGAACGCAGACGAACTCGATGCGTAATCGAGGAGCTGCTGGGAGGTTGGATAAATCACAGACGAACCTGATGCGTAATCAGGGAGCTGTAGGATGCGGACGAACCTGGTGCGTAAGCAGGGAGCCGCTAGGATGGTATTAGATTGCGTGGACGAACTCAATGCGTAATCGAGGAGCCACTAGGTTGTAAGAATTTGTATTTGGATTAAGAAGATGTTAATTGGCCTCGTAACTTCAATTATTAAATATAATATAACCCGAGCGGTAAGGTTATATTATTGTGGGAACGTTTAACTAACAATAATCGCTTTATATAATGATGGGTTAAAGAAGATAAGTAACTCTGATTTAATAATTAAACTATATATAATCTTAACAAACAAATAAGATACACGTTTCTTGTGTCAGGTATGACGAGTTGTAAGAATGATTATAATTACCTAAGAATGATTTTTTTGCACGGTGTTGACGCACTGGCGATGCGGGGTAAGTCGGTTGACAATAGAGGCCGTAATAGAATTTATACCGGTTCACGGATTCTATATGGTTTAAAATTGATACAAAAAGGTACTGTAGCCCGATCTCACGAAATGCAACTGACTGTCAGAACCGTGGACAGCGTAACGAGACGTGATGTTGACTCTAAAACGTAACTGTACGATTCTGATCCCCGAGTAAGGAAACGAAGGGTTTATATACCCAAAAATCTGTGGGGAAGAGTCGGATGCGCGTTAGACATTACCATAAAGCGTAATCTCCGAACGTCGTTAGTCACCGAGCAGCTGCATTTCGTGGGAACTGACTCTAAATTCCAAAGGGTAGATAAGTAGCAGGGCGTTTTCCTAATGCACGCAAGTGGTATGGAAAAATTGGGGAACGAAACGTTCGGCATACGTAACATTAATAATAGAATAATTTTCAAATATCCACTTTAAATTATCAATAATTGAATAGAATTTATGGTTGGATATTGTAAATTGACTACAGCTATATTTTGTAATAGTATACAATAAAATTCTTATGAAATAATTTTATATGATCCAAAAATCCTATTTAATAATAGAATAATTTTGAAATATCCACTGGAAATTATCAATAATTGAATAGAATTTATGATTGGATATTGTAAATTGACTATAGCTATATTTTAAAGTAGTATACAATAAAAATTTTATGAAATAATTTTATATAACTCAAAATCCTATTTAATAATAGAATAATTTTCTAAATATCCACTTTAAATTATCAATATTTGCATAGTATTTTTGGTTGGATATTGTAAATGGACTATAGCTATATTTTAAAATAGTATACAAGAAAATTCTTATGAAATAATTTTATATGACTTAACAATCCTATTTAATAATAGAATAATTTTCAAATATCCAATGGAAATTATCAATAATTGAATAGAATTTATGATTGATATTGTAAATTAACTATAGCTATATTTTAAAATAGTATACAATAAAATTCTTATGAAATAATTTTATATGACATAAAAATCCTATTTAATAATAGAATAATTTCCAAATATCCACTGGAAATTATCAATAATTGAATAGAATTTATGGTTGGATATTGTAAATTGACTATAGCTATATTTTGTAATAGTATACAATAAAATTCTTATGAAATAATTTTATATGACTCAAAAATCCTATTTAATAATAGAATAATTTTCAAATATCCACTTTAAATTATCAATATTTGAATAGAATTTATGGTCGGATATTGTAAATTGACTATAGCTATATTTTAAAATAGTATACAATAAAATTCTTATGAAATAATTTTATATGACTCAAAAATCCTATTTAATAATAGAATAATTTTCAAATATCCACTTTAAATTATCAATAATTGAATAGAATTTATGGTTGGATATTGTAAATTGACTATAGCTATATTTTGTAATAGTATACATAAAAATTATTATGAAATAATTTTATATGATCCAAAAATCCTATTTAATAATAGAATAATTTTCAAATATTTACTGGAAATTATCAATAATTGAATAGAATTTATGATTGGATATTGTAAATTGACTATAGCTATATTTTAAAGTAGTATACAATAAAATTCTTATGAAATAATTTTATATGACTCAAAAATCCTATTTAATAATAGGGCTAATTCAATTTTAGGTGGATTGTAAATTGACTATAGCTATATTTTAAAATAGTATACTAGAAAATACTTATGAAATAATTTTATATGATCCAAAAATCCTATTTAATAATAGAATAATTTCCAAATATCCACTGGAAATTATCAATAATTGAATAGAATTTATGATTGGATATTGTAAATTGACTATAGCTATATTTTAAAATAGTATACAATAAAATTCTTATGAAATAATTTTATATGACTCAAAAATCCTATTTAATAATAGAATAATTTTCAAATATCCACTTCAAATTATCAATATTTGAATATAATTTATGGTCGGATATTGTAAATTGACTATAGCTATATTTTAAAATAGTATACAATAAAATTCTTATGAAATAATTTTATATGACTCAAAAATCCTATTTAATAATAGAATAATTTTCAAATATCCACTTTAAATTATCAATATTTGAATAGAATTTATGGTCGGATATTGTAAATTGACTATAGCTATATTTTAAAATAGTATACAATAAAATTCTTATGAAATAATTTTATATGACTCAAAAATCCTATTTAATAATAGAATAATTTCCAAATATCCACTGGAAATTATCAATAATTGAATAGAATTTATGGTTGGATGTTGTAAATTGACTATAGCTATATTTTAAAATAGTATACAATAAAATTCTTATGAAATAATTTTATATGACTTAAAAATCCTATTTAATAATAGAATAATTTTCAAATATCCAATGGAAATTATCAATAATTGAATAGAATTTATGATTGGATATTGTAAATTGACTATAGCTATATTTTAAAATAGTATACAATAAAATTATTATGAAATAATTTTATATGACTCAAAAATCCTATTTAATAGTAGAATAATTTTCAAATATCCACTGGAAATTATCAATAATTGAATAGAATTTATGATTGGATACTTTAAATTAACTATAGCTATATTTTATAATAGTATACAATAAAATTCTTATGAAATAATTTTATATGACTTAAAAATCCTATTTAATAATAGAATAATTTTCAAATATCCACTGGAAATTATCAATAATTGAATAGAATTCTATGATTGGATATTGTAGATTGACTATAGCTATATTTTAAAATAGTATACAATAAAATTCTTATGAAATAATTTTATATGACTCAAAATCTATTTAATAATAGAATAATTTTCAAATATCCACTGAAATTATCAATAATTGAATAGAATTTATGATTGGATATTGTAAATTGACTATAGCTATATTTTAAAATAGTATACAATAAAATTCTTATGAAATAATTTTATATGACTCAAAAATCCTATTTAATAATAGAATAATTTTCAAATATCCACTTTAAATTATCAATAATTGAATAGAATTTATGGTTGGATATTGTAAATTGACTATAGCTATATTTTGTAATAGTATACAATAAAATTCTTATGAAATAATTTTATATGATCCAAAAATCCTATTTAATAATAGAATAATTTTCAAATATCCACCGGAAATTATCAATAATTGAATAGAATTTATGATTGGATACTTTAAATTGACTATAGCTATATTTTAAAATAGTATACAATAAAATTCTTATGAAATAATTTTATATGACTCAAAAATCCTATTTAATAATAGAATAATTTTCAAATATCCACTGGAAATTATCAATAATTGAATAGAATTTATGATTGGATATTATCAATTGACTATAGCTATATTAAATTATAGTATACAATAAAATTCTGATGTAATACTTTTATCTGACTCAAAAATCCTATTTAATAATAGGAGCTAATTCAATTTTAGGTTGATTGTAAATTGACTATAGCTATATTTCCTAAAATAGTATACAATAAAATACTTATGAAATAATTTTATATGATCCAAAATGCTATTTAATAATAGAATAATTTTCAAATATCCACTGGAAATTATCAATAATTGAATAGAATTTATGATTGGATATTGTAAATTGACTATAGCTATATTTTAAAATAGTATACAATAAAATTATTATGAAATAATTTTATATGACTCAAAAATCCTATTTAATAATAGAATAATTTTCAAATATCCACTGCAAATTATCAATGATTGAATAGAATTTATGGATTGGATATTGTAAATTGACTATAGCTATATTTTAAAATAGTATACAATAAAATCTTATGAAATAATTTTATAGAACTCAAAAATCCTATTTAATAATAGAATAATTTCCAAATATCCACTGGAAATTATCAATAATTGAATAGAATTTATGGTTGGATATTGTAAATTGACTATAGCTATATTTTAAAATAGTATACAATAAAATTCTTATGAAATAATTTTATATGATCCAAAAATCCTATTTAATAATAGAATAATTTTCAAATATCCACTTTAAATTATCAATAATTGAATAGAATTTATGGTTGGATATTGTAAATTGACTATAGCTATATTTTGTAATAGTATACAATAAAATTCTTATGAAATCATTTTATATGACTCAAAAATCCTTTTTAATAATAGAATAATTTTCAAATATCCACTTTAAATTATCAATAATTGAATAGAATTTATGGTCGGATATTGTAAATTGACTATAGCTATATTTTAAAATAGTATACAATAAAATTCTTATGAAATAATTTTATATGACTCAAAAATCCTATTTAATAATAGAATAATTTTCAAATATCCACTTTAAATTATCAATAATTGAATAGAATTTATGGTTGGATATTGTAAATTGACTACAGCTATATTTTGTAATAGTATACAATAAAATTCTTATGAAATAATTTTATATGATCCAAAAATCCTATTTAATAATAGAATAATTTTGAAATATCCACTGGAAATTATCAATAATTGAATAGAATTTATGATTGGATATTGTAAATTGACTATAGCTATATTTTAAAATAGTATACAATAAAATTCTTATGAAATAATTTTATATAACTCAAAAATCGTATTTAATAATAGAATAATTTTCAAATATCCACTTTAAATTATCAATATTTGAATAGAATTTATGATTGGATATTGTAAATTGACTATAGCTTTATTTTAAAATAGTATACAATAAAATTCTTATGAAATAATTTTATATGACTCAAAAATCCTATTTAATAATAGAATAATTTTCAAATATCCAATGGAAATTATCAATAATTGAATAGAATTTATGATTGGATATTGTAAATTAACTATAGCTATATTTTAAAATAGTATACAATAAAATTCTTATGAAATAATTTTATATGACTCAAAAATCCTATTTAATAATAGGGCTAATTCAAAATTTAGGTTGGATTGTAAATTGACTATAGCTATATTTTAAAATAGTATACAAGAAAATACTTATGAAATAATTTTATATGATCCAAAAATCCTATTTAATAATAGAATAATTTCCAAATATCCACTGAAATTATCAATAATTGAATAGAATTTATGGTTGGATATTGTAAATTGACTATAGCTATATTTTAAAATAGTATACAATAAAATTCTTATGAAATAATTTTATATGACTCAAAAATCCTATTTAATAATAGAATAATTTTCAAATATCCACTTTAAATTATCAATATTTGAATAGAATTTATGGTCGGATATTGTAAATTGACTATAGCTATATTTTAAAATAGTATACAATAAAATTTTATGAAATAATTTTATATGACTCAAAAATCCTATTTAATAATAGAATAATTTTCAAATATCCACTTTAAATTATCAATAATTGAATAGAATTTATGGTTGGATATTGTAAATTGACTATAGCTATATTTTAAAATAGTATACAATAAAATTCTTATGAAATAATTTTATATGACTCAAAAATCCTATTTAATAATAGAATAATTTTCAAATATCCAATGGAAATTATCAATAATTGAATAGAATTTATGATTGGATATTGTAAATTGAACTATAGCTATATTTTGTAAAATAGTATACAATAAAATTCTTATGCAATATTTTTATATGAACTATAAATCCTAATTAATAATATAATAATTTTAAAATATCCATTTGTAATTATCAATAATTGAATATTATTTATGGTTGTATATTGTAATTTGACTATATCTATATTTTTTAATAGTATACAATAAAATTCTTATGAAATAATTTTATATGACTCAAAAATCCTATTTAATAATAGGGCTAATTCAATTTTAGGTGGATTGTAAATTGACTATAGCTATATTTTAAAATAGTATACAAGAAAATACTTATGAAATAATTTTATATGATCCAAAAATCCTATTTAATAATAGAATAATTTCCAAATATCCACTGGAAATTATCAATAATTGAATAGAATTTATGGTTGGATATTGTAAATTGACTATAGCTATATTTTAAAATAGTATACAATAAAATTCTTATGAAATAATTTTATATGACTCAAAAATCCTATTTAATAATAGAATAATTTTCAAATATCCACTGGAAATTATCAATATTTGAATAGAATTTATGATTGGATATTGTAAATTGACTATAGCTATATTTTAAAATAGTATACAATAAAATTCTTATGAAATAATTTTATATGACTCAAAAATCGTATTTAATAATAGAATAATTTCCAAATATCCACTGGAAATTATCAATAATTGAATAGAATTTATGATTGGATGTTGTAAATTGACTATAGCTATATTTTAAAATAGTATACAATAAAATTCTTATGAAATAATATTATATGACATAAAAATCCTATTTAATTATAGAATAATTTTCAAATATACCCTTGAAATTATCAATAATTGAATAGAATTTATGATTGGATATTGTAAATTGACTATAGCTATATTTTAAAATAGTATACAATAAAATTATTATGAAATAATTTTATATGATCCAAAAATCCTATTTAATAGTAGAATAATTTTCAAATATCCACTGGAAATTATCAATAATTGAATAGAATTTATGATTGGATATTGTAAATTAACTATAGCTATATTTTAAAATAGTATACAATAAAATTCTTATGAAATAATTTTATATGACTCAAAAAATCCTATTTAATAATAGGGCTAATTCAATTTTAGGTGGATTGTAAATTGACTATAGCTATATTTTAAAATAGTATACTAGAAAATACTTATGAAATAATTTTATATGATCAAAAATCCTATTTAATAATAGAATAATTTCCAAATATCCACTGAAATTATCAATAATTGAATAGAATTTATGATTGATATTGTAAATTGACTATAGCTATATTTTAAAATAGTATACAATAAAATTCTTATGAAATAATTTTATATGACTCAAAATCCTATTTAATAATAGAATAATTTTCAAATATCCACTGAAATTATCAATAATTGAATAGAATTTATGATTGGATATTGTAAATTGACTATAGCTATATTTTTAAAATAGTATACAATAAAATTCTTATGAAATAATTTTATATGACTCAAAAATCCTATTTAATAATAGAATAATTTTCAAATATCCACTTTAAATTATCAATATCTGAATAGAATTTATGGTTGGATATTGTAAATTGACTATAGCTATATTTTGTAATAGTATACAATAAAATTCTTATGAAATAATTTTATATGATCCAAAAATCCTATTTAATAATAGAATAATTTTCAAATATCCACTGGAAATTATCAATAATTGAATAGAATTTATGATTGAATACTTTAAAATGACTATAGCTATATTATAAAAAAGTATACAATAAAATACTAATGAAATAGTTTTATATGACTCAAAAATCCTATTTAATAATAGAATAATTTTCAAATATCCACTGGAAATTATCAATTGAATAGAATTTATGATTGGATATTGTCAATTGACTATAGCTATATTTTAAAATAGTATACAATAAAATTCTTATGAAATAATTTTATATGATCCAAAAATCCTATTTAATAATAGGGCTAATTCAATTTTAGGTGGATTGTAAATTGACTATAGCTATATTTTAAAATAGTATACAATAAAATACTTATGAAATAATTTTATATGATCCAAAAATCCTATTTAATAATAGAATAATTTTCAAATATCCACTGGAAATTATCAATAATTGAATAGAATTTATGGTTGGATATTGTAAATTGACTATAGCTATATTTTAAAATAGTATACAATAAAATTCTTATGAAATAATTTTATATGATCCAAAAATCCTATTTAATAATAGAATAATTTTCAAATATCCACTAAATTATCAATAATTGAATAGAATTTATGATTGATACTTTAAATTGACTATAGCTATATTTTAAAATAGTATACAATAAAATACTTATGAAATAATTTTATATGATCCAAAAATCCTATTTAATAATAGAATAATTTTCCAAATATCCACTGGAAATTATCAATAATTGAATAGAATTTATGGTTGGATATTGTAAATTGACTATAGCTATATTTTAAAATAGTATACAATAAAATTCTTATGAAATAATTTTATATGATCCAAAAATCCTATTTAATAATAGAATAATTTTCAAATATCCACTGGAAATTATCAATAATTGAATAGAATTTATGATTGGATACTTTAAATTGACTATAGCTATATTTTAAAATAGTATACAATAAAATTCTTATGAAATAATTTTATATGACTCAAAAATCCTATTTAATAATAGAATAATTTTCAAATATCCACTTTAAATTATCAATAATTGAATAGAATTTATGATTGGATATTGTAAATTGACTATAGCTATATTTTAAAATAGTATACAATAAAATTCTTATGAAATAATTTTATATAACTCAAAAATCCTATTTAATAATAGAATAATTTTCAAATATCCACTGGAAATTATCAATAATTGAATAGAATTTATGATTGGATATTGTAAATTAACTATAGCTATATTTTAAAATAGTATACAATAAAATTCTTATGAAATAATTTTATATAACTCAAAAATCCTATTTAATAATAGAATAATTTTCAAATATCCACTGGAAATTATCAATAATTGAATAGAATTTATGATTGGATATTGTAAATTGACTATAGCTATATTTTGTAATAGTATACAATAAAATTCTTATGAAATAATTTTTATATGAACTCCAAAAATCCTATTTAATAATAGAATAATTTTCAAATATCCACTTTAAATTATCAATAATTGAATAGAATTTATGGTTGGATATTGTAAATTGACTATAGCTATATTTTGTAATAGTATACAATAAAATTCTTATGAAATAATTTTATATGATCCAAAAATCCTATTTAATAATAGAATAATTTTCAAATATCCACTTTAAATTATCAATAATTGAATAGAATTTATGGTTGGATATTGTAAATTGACTATAGCTATATTTTGTAATAGTATACAATAAAATTCTTATGAAATAATTTTATATGATCCAAAAATCCTATTTAATAATAGAATAATTTTCAAATATCCACTGGAAATTATCAATAATTGAATAGAATTTATGATTGGATATTGTAAATTGACTATAGCTATATTTTAAAGTAGTATACAATAAAATTCTTATGAAATAATTTTATATAACTCAAAAATCCTATTTAATAATAGAATAATTTTCAAATATCCACTTTAAATTATCAATATTTGAATAGAATTTATGGTTGGATATTGTAAATTGACTATAGCTATATTTTAAAATAGTATACAATAAAATTCTTATGAAATAATTTTATGTGACTCAAAAATCCTATTTAATAATAGGGCTAATTCAATTTTAGGTGGATTGTAAATTGACTATAGCTATATTTTAAAATAGTATACAATAAAATACTTATGAAATAATTTTATATGATCCAAAAATCCTATTTAATAATAGAATAATTTTCAAATATCCACTTTAAATTATCAATAATTGAATAGAATTTATGGTTGGATATTGTAAATTGACTATAGCTATATTTTGTAATAGTATACAATAAAATTCTTATGAAATAATTTTATATGATCCAAAAATCCTATTTAATAATAGAATAATTTTCAAATATCCACTGGAAATTATCAATAATTGAATAGAATTTATGATAGTATAATCTAAATTGACTATAGCTATATTTTAAAGTAGTATACAATAAAATTCTTATGAAATAATTTTATATAACTCAAAAATCGTATTTAATAATAGAATAATTTTCAAATATCCACTTTAAATTATCAATATTTGAATAGAATTTATGGTTGGATATTGTAAATTGACTATAGCTATATTTTAAAATAGTATACAATAAAAATTCTTATGAAATAATTTTATATGATCCAAAAATCCTATTTAATAATAGAATAATTTTCAAATATCCACTGGAAATTATCAATAATTGAATAGAATTTATGATTGGATATTGCAAATTGACTATAGCTATATTTTAAAGTAGTATACAATAAAATTCTTATGAAATAATTTTATATAACTCAAAAATCGTATTTAATAATAGAATAATTTTCAAATATCCACTTTAAATTATCAATATTTGAATAGAATTTATGGTTGGATATTGTAAATTGACTATAGCTATATTTTAAAATAGTATACAATAAAATTCTTATGAAATAATTTTATATGACTTAAAAATCCTATTTAATAATAGAATAATTTCCAAATATCCACTGGAAATTATCAATAATTGAATAGAATTTATGGTTGGATATTGTAAATTGACTATAGCTATATTTTAAAATAGTATACAATAAAATTATTATGAAATAATTTTATATGACTCAAAAATCCTATTTAATAATAGGGCTAATTCAATTTTAGGTGGATTGTAAATTGACTATAGCTATATTTTAAAATAGTATACAAGAAAATACATATGAAATAATTTTATATGATCCAAAAATCCTATTTAATAATAGAATAATTTCCAAATATCCACTGGAAATTATCAATAATTGAATAGAATTTATGATTGGATATTGTAAATTGACTATAGCTATATTTTAAAATAGTATACAATAAAATCTTATGAAATAATTTTATAGAACTCAAAAATCCTATTTAATAATAGAATAATTTCCAAATATCCACTGGAAATTATCAATAATTGAATAGAATTTATGGTTGGATATTGTAAATTGACTATAGCTATATTTTAAAATAGTATACAATAAAATTCTTATGAAATAATTTTATATAACTCTAAAATCCTATTTAATAATAGAATAATTTTCAAATATCCACTTTAAATTATCAATATTTGAATAGAATTTATGGTTGGATATTGTAAATTGACTATAGCTATATTTTAAAATAGTATACAATAAAATTCTTATGAAATAATTTTATATGATCCAAAAATCCTATTTAATAGTAGAATAATTTTCAAATATCCACTGGAAATTATCAATAATTGAATAGAATTTATGATTGGATATTGTAAATTGACTATAGCTATATTTTAAAATAGTATACAATAAAATTATTATGAAATAATTTTATATGACTCAAAAATCCTATTTAATAGTAGAATAATTTTCAAATATCCACTGGAAATTATCAATAATTGAATAGAATTTATGGTTGGATATTGTAAATTGACTATAGCTATATTTTAAAATAGTATACAATAAAATTCTTATGAAATAATTTTATATAACTCAAAAATCCTATTTAATAATAGAATAATTTTCAAATATCCACTGGAAATTATCAATAATTGAATAGAATTTATGATTGGATATTGTAAATTGACTATAGCTATATTTTAAAATAGTATACAATAAAGTTCTTATGAAATAATTTTATATGACTTAACAATCCTATTTAATAATAGAATAATTTTCAAATATCCAATGGAAATTATCAATAATTGAATAGAATTTATGATTGGATATTGTAAATTGACTATAGCTATATTTTAAAATAGTATACAATAAAATTCTTATGAAATAATTTTATAGAACTCAAAAATCCTATTTAATAATAGAATAATTTTCAAATATCCACTTTAAATTATCAATTGAATAGAATGTATGGTTGGATATTGTAAATTGACTATAGCTATATTTTAAAATAGTATACAATAAAATTCTTATGAAATAATTTTATATGACTCAAAAATCCTATTTAATAGAAGAATAATTTTCAAATATCCACTGGAAATTATCAATAATTGAATAGAATTTATGATTGGATATTGTAAATTAACTATAGCTATATTTTAAAATAGTATACAATAAAATTCTTATGAAATAATTTTATAGAACTCAAAAATCCTATTTAATAATAGAATAATTTTCAAATATCCACTTTAAATTATCAATAATTGAATAGAATGTATGGTTGGATATTGTAAATTGACTATAGCTATATTTTGTAATAGTATACAATAAAATTCTTATGAAATAATTTTATATGATCCAAAAATCCTATTTAATAGTAGAATAATTTTCAAATATCCACTGGAAATTATCAATAATTGAATAGAATTTATGATTGGATATTGTAAATTGACTATAGCTATATTTTAAAATAGTATACAATAAAATTCTTATGAAATAATTTTATATGACTCAAAAATCCTGTTTAATAATAGAATAATTTTCAAATATCCACTGGATATTATCAATAATTGAATAGAATTTATGGTTGGATATTGTAAATTGACTATAGCTATATTTTAAAATAGTATACAATAAAATTATTATGAAATAATTTTATATGACTCAAAAATCCTATTTAATAGAAGAATAATTTTCAAATATCCACTGGAAATTATCAATAATTGAATAGAATTTATGATTGGATATTGTAAATTAACTATAGCTATATTTTAAAATAGTATACAATAAAATTCTTATGAAATAATTTTATAGAACTCAAAAATCCTATTTAATAATAGAATAATTTTCAAATATCCACTTTAAATTATCAATAATTGAATAGAATGTATGGTTGATATTGTAAATTGACTATAGCTATATTTTTTAATAGTAAACAAAAAAATTCTTATGAAATAATTTTATATGATCCAAAAATCCTATTTAATAATAGAATAATTTTCAAATATCCACTGGAAATTATCAATAATTGAATAGAATTTATGATTGGATATTGTAAATTGACTATAGCTATATTTTAAAATAGTATACAATAAAATACTTATGAAATAATTTTATATGATCCAAAAATCCTATTTAATAATAGAATAATTTTCAAATATCCACTGTAAATTATCAATAATTGAATAGAATTTATGATTGGATATTGTAAATTGACTATAGCTATATTTTAAAATAGTATACAATAAAATTCTTATGAAATAATTTTATATGACTCAAAAATCCTATTTAATAATAGAATAATTTTCAAATATCCACTGCAAATTATCAATAATTGAATAGAATTTATGGTTGGATATTGTAAATTGACTATAGCTATATTTTAAAATAGTATACAATAGAATCTTATGAAATAATTTTATAGAACTCAAAAATCCTATTTAATAATAGAATAATTTCCAAATATCCACTGGAAATTATCAATAATTGAATAGAATTTATGGTTGGATATTGTAAATTGACTATAGCTATATTTGAAATAATATACAATAAAATTCTTATGAAATAATTTTATATGATCCAAAAATCCTATTTAATAATAGAATAATTTTCAAATATCCACTTTAAATTATCAATAATTGAATAGAATTTATGGTTGGATATTGTAAATTGACTATAGCTATATTTTGTAATAGTATACAATAAAATTCTTTTGAAATAATTTTATATGATCCAAAAATCCTATTTAATAATAGAATAATTTTCAAATATCCACTTTAAATTATCAATAATTGAATAGAATTTATGGTCGGATATTGTAAATTGACTATAGCTATATTTTAAAATAGTATACAATAAAATTCTTATGAAATAATTTTATATGACTCAAAAATCCTATTTAATGTTACGAGCCAGGGCCGTACTGTCACGCGTGGCCTGCGAGTGCAAAAGAGAGTATGGAATATGGTATCAATGTGTTAGTGAGGTGCACGGACGAACCCGATGCAAGATCGGGGAGCCGCTAGGATAGTTGATAACGAGGACGAACCTGATGCGTAATCAGGAGCCTCTAGGATGGAGTCACTTACGGACGAACCTGGTGCGAAACCAGGGAGCCGTAGGAGGGTGTAATGTCGTGAACGAACCCGATGCGTAATCGGGGAGTCACTAGGATGGTTAATAACGACGCAGACGAACCCAATGCGAAATTGGGGAGCTGCTAGGAGGTTGGAAGGAACGCAGACGAACTCGATGCGTAATCGAGGAGCTGCTGGGAGGTTGGATAAATCACAGACGAACCTGATGCGTAATCAGGGAGCTGTAGGATGCGGACGAACCTGGTGCGTAAGCAGGAGCCGCTAGGATGGTATTAGATTGCGTGGACGAACTCAATGCGTAATCGAGGAGCCACTAGGTTGTAAGAATTTGTATTTGGATTAAGAAGATGTTAATTGGCCTCGTAACTTCAATTATTAAATATAATATAACCCGAGCGGTAAGGTTATATTATTGTGGGAACGTTTAACTAACAATAATCGCTTTATATAATGATGGGTTAAAGAAGATAAGTAACTCTGATTTAATAATGAAACAAGATATATTCTTAACAAACAAATAAGATACACGTGTCTTGTGTCAGTTATGTCGCGTTGTAAGAATGATTATAATTACCTAAGAATGATTTTTTGCACGGTGTTGACGCACTGGCGATGCGGGGGTAAGTCGGTTGACAATAGAGGCCGTAATAGAATTTATACCGGTTCACGGATTCTATATGGTTTAAAATTGATACAAAAGGGTACTGTAGCCCGATCTCACGAAATGCAACTGACTGTCAGAACCGTGGACAGCGTAACGAGACGTGATGTTGACTCTAAACGTAACTGTACGATTCTGATCCCCCGAGTAATTAAACGAAGGGGTTTATATACCCAAAAATCTGTGGGGGAAGATTCGGATGCGCGTTAGACATTACCATATTTGGTAATCTCCGAACTTCGTTAGTCACCGAGCAGCTGCATTTCGTGGGAACTGACTCTAAATTCCAAAGGGTAGATAAGTAGCAGGGCGTTTTCCTAATGCACGCAAGTGGTATGGAAAAATTGGGGAACGAAACGTTCGGCATACGTAACATCTCCCCCCCAAGATGAAACATCGCGTTTCGCGTGATGCTTTCACATTAGGAGAACGCCTTGTTACTTTATAATGAAGAAAGAAACAGAAAAAATATATTCGCGAAAACATCAAAATAATAAAAAGTTGAACGTGTCGGGTGTAGTGTTGTGTTGTGGCGTGTACTTATCAATAATGGTGCATTGAAGGTGTCCCATTCCTTGGTCAGGTTGTAGTCCGGTCCGGCCAATTGTCAGTGGTACTCAGATGAAGATCGTGTTTGTTTTTTAATTAAAGGTGAGCAGTAGGCAGGTTTTAAATTGTTTGACGTGATGTTACGGATTTTGGTCATATGTGAAATCAAATCTTGTAAATAATCTTGGTATGATTTTAAATTTTCATTGTCCGGGAAGGAGCTGGGTTCTCGAGCTACTTTTCCAAAGATTAACTCGTATGGTGTGAAATTTGTTGCTTCGTGTACCGATGTGTTGTATGAGAACATTGCAAAAGGAATTAATAAATCCCAATCTTCGTAGTTATCCATGTAGTGCTTAAGATATTCGGTGAGCACGATGTGACTTCTTTCCAATGATCCGTTAGTTTGTGGTCTGTATCCAGAAGTTGTTATTTGCTTGATTTTAAATATTTCTGCCAAATTCGTCATTAAATTTCCAATGAAACTAGTTCCTTTGTCCGTTAATATTGAGCGAGGGTAGCCGTAAATTGCGATAAATTGTCGGGCGAAAGAATCTGCAATGATCGCGGCTCGAATATTAGGTAAATCAACTGCTACGCAGTATTTCGTCAGGTTGTCCTGTATGGTAAGGATATGTCTATTTCCATTAGGCGTGATCGGAAGAGGTCCCACGGTGTCCAGTGATATTTTGTCGAATGCATCCAACGGTGTATCGGTAATTAACATGGGTTGTCTAGTCTTTGCTCGAACTAATTTTTTGTTCTTGGCAACTTTGGCATGTCCTAATATACTCCTGAATTTCGTTGCGCATTTTGGGCCAGTGAAATTTTTGATCGGATGCGTTTGTATGTTTTTGTTACCCCTTTATGTCCTCCAATTAAACTATCGTGAGCTTCGCGGATTATGTTTAGTCTGTCCGTTTCGGATGGTGTGGTGATGGTACAATTGCATAAAGTAATTTGCTGATCTGTTCCGGTAAAAACTTCTTCCAATATCTTGTAAAATTTGTCGGCTGGCAATTTGTGTGAATCTCCTGTTGCAGATATTCGAAAAGAATTTATTTGATTCTGTTCTAGAGTATGTTTAAGAGTTTTTAATCCATTGACTAAGTCTTCTGCCGTAATATTGTCGTAAAAATGATCGGAAATTACTATTCCGGAAGGTTTTATACAATCCATTGGTTCTGGAAGTTAATACGTGCCCCTTTTTTGGTTGAGCCGTCAAAATGTCTGATTTATTAATTATTTCGGTGTCCATTAAAACGCTTTCCAACGGTAGATATTAAATTGCAATCTGCGGATATGAAGTATGCGTAATGTCCGTGTTCGGCAGTGAGGGTGTTAGAAGAAATGGTTATTTTATGTATTTGTTTTGGCTCGTTGTATCGATGCTCGTTATCGTCAGTTGAAACATCTGTGTCGGATGTGTATGGCAGGTAAGGGTCCGTCGTGCGTTCGAAGGCGTCAGGTCGCGTTGGCCTGCACTCAGGTAGCCGTTCTGCACTTGCTTCGGTTACAACCCTTGCAGGTGAATGGAGTTATGGGTGGTTGTAAAATTTCGTTTGTAACGTGCGGTAATACCTGTGGAATACTGAGTAAATCTTTCCGAGGATTTTCTATAATTGTATTTTCTTTATCTGTAATTTCGAGCGGTTCTTCAAAAGACATTAAGTCGTCGGGAAAATTGTCGTCTTCATCCGGTGGTGCGTTTTGAGTGGAATTGGCTGCTGGCAAAAGGTTGTTTATGGTTTCCTGAGATTCGTCTGGCAATGTTACTTCGTGCGATAAGCTGGGTAGGGCTCGGTGTCTAGCCAATATTGGGAGAATGTTGAATTTTTCCATAAGTGGGGCACTGCTCTTTCGTCCGAACTGCTACTGACCTCCCTGTACTTGGGTCGGTTCTTCCTGTCTCGCCGTAACTGTTGTATACGGCGACCTATAGACTGTTTGTCGGTAGTCGGTGGTACTTGAGTCCTGGAAGTCGGGATCGTCTTTAGATTCCTGTGGAATGAGTGGTAGGCAGACAGACGGAGGGTTGCGCGACAACGCGTCTGCGTTCATGTTCGTTTTCCCACATTTGTGTATAACTTGGTACTCGTATTCCGAAAGTCTTAATTTCCACTTTATTAGCCTGGAGGTCGGGTCCTTGACAGAATGTAGCCAGACTAAAGGACGGTGATCTGTTATGAGGGTGAATTTTGTTCCATAGATGTAGGGTCGGAAATACTTGACTGCGTAAACCATTGCTAGACATTCCTTCTCTGTTGCCGAATAATTCTTTTCAGGTTTGTTGAGGCTGCGTGACGCATATGCTATTGGTAAGTCCTTTCCTATTTCTCCTTGGCTAAGTACAGCTCCTATGGCGTATTCGGATGCGTCTGTAGTCACGATAAAAGGTTTGAGTGAAATCCGGGTACTGTAATATAGGTTGTTGACAGAGTTCTTTACGTAGTTGGTTGAAGCTTTGATCTTGTTCTTCCGTCCATTTGAATTTAATGCCCTTTCCTAGTAAATTGATTAACGGTTTTGACTTCACGGTGAAATCTGGTATAAATCTTCTGTAGTATCCTGCTAAGCCCAAAAATTGTTGAATGTTTTTCTGCGTTTTCGGTGTGGGAAAGTCTTGCACAGCTTTTTAATTTCCTTGATCCGGTCTTACTCCTTTTCGGAAATTATGTGTCCTAAATATGCAACTTCTTTGCGTAGAAATTCGCATTTGTTAGTTTGAAGGGTTAAGCCCTGTTCCCGAAGGCGGTTCAATAATTTTTAACCTTGATGTTATGTTCTTGTAATGATGAAGCGTAAACGACAATGTCGTCCAGGTAAACGAAGAGGTCTGTTCCTTGTAGTCCGGGTGAGAACTTGATCCATGAGGCGTTGAAATGTAGGTGGAGCGTTCTTTAATCCAAAAAGGCATTCTTGAAAATTCGTAATGTCCATGCGGTGTGGTGAATGCAGTTTTTTGCTTATCCTTTGAGTTCATTTCTATCTGGTGAAATCCACTGGCGAGATCGAAAACTGAAAAATATTTCGCTCCTCCTAATCGGTCCAAAATTTCTGTGATTTGTGGTAATGGATATTTATCGGAGATTGTCTTTTCATTTAATGCGCGAAAGTCTATTACCATACGCCAGCGTTTGTTTCCCTGCGAGTCAGCTTTCTTCGGTACGATCCATAAAGGTGAATTGTAGGGTGATTTTGACGGAGTAATTATGCCTTGTGATAATAATGCGCTAACCTGTTTTTGTATTTCGTCCTGATGTACAGGCGGATATCGATACTGTCTTGTATTTACTGGTATTTCATCTGTGGTGTGAATCGAATGATTAAAATCGACTGCTTTTCCTAATTTGTCTCCAAGCAGGAAAAATCGGTCTGGAAATTCTTTTATTAAATCAATGACGGATGCTCGTTCCTCTCTGTTTAGATGGTTGGTATTTAGGGTATTTATGAGGTTTTCTATCCTATCTTCTTTTTCCTGAATTTAAATGGGTGTTATTCATACGAGCAGAGGGATTCGTCCGATGTACTCAAAAAAATCGTATGGTTCTATTGTCTGTGGTTCTATCTCTATGTCGAGGTCTTCGCTGCTGGTGTTCGTTGCTAGGACGTGACATTTTCCGCTATTATTAGTTACAGCTGCTTCTCCTATGTAGAGTTGGTTGTGCGTTTTAATACGCGGTAAATATCCTTCTTTACCGTCGGGTTTGCTATTTTTACCGCGATCTGTTGTATCGTGCGAGCTTCGAGCCGGTGTTTAGTTGACGATTGCGGTTTTAAGGATGAAAGTAAATTCTGATAGTTTGAAAAACGCAGTGGTTTAACAGGTTTGTCTTTTAGTACCATGGTTCCATGATAATATGAAATTTCGACTTCTTCCTGCATTAAAAATGGGCTTCCGATGAGTCCATCAGCGTCTATTGCAAGGGTTTTTACGACGTAGAAAAATGCGGGTGTGTCATGAATGTGCAATATTGTGGTACCTAACGTGCGAATTGGAGTTGTCGTTAATCCTATTATTTCTATCGACTCGCGAGAATTGATTATTGCTTTTGTTCCTAAAACCTTGAGAGGTACTAAATTGATAGCTGCACCACAATCAATTAAAAATGTTCCTTTTCCTGATTCCAATTCTGGGATTTTGGCTTCGAGACGTGGGGCAGGTGTTTCCTTGATGAGGAGTCGTTGTCGAAGTGTACTGTTGTTTGACGACGGTTTTCGTTTCCGCTCATCGTGTCGCCGGTACGGTGAGCGCGATTGTAGTTTAAAGACCCGTTTGATTCAGCCGACGAATCTCGCGAGTCGCGTCGATATTTAGGATGACGCGGATTCTTTCTACAAGATTTCCCGTCGTGTCCCGTGGTTCCGCAATGCCAGCAATATAATTCTGGTTCGCGGTATTTTCCGGAGTTTTTAATATGGAATAATGATTTCCCTCATCCTTTGGAAATCGTAAGTGCGCCTCGAAGGGGAAATCGAGGGGCTCCTTTGTCGCACGGACCATGCGGTCGCACGTGGCTGCTCTTCTCGATCCTCTTGAGGTTCGTATGTTCTGGCGTGCCGCCCTCGGTCATAACGACTTGGTGAGCCAGGGTACGACACTTGACTGTCGCGGTGGCGATAATCTTCGGTCTCACGATCCTTTCGTGACCACCTTGCAGGCGATTCGTTCCGGGGCATCTGTCTTCGATTCCTTAGTTTTCTGTCTATGTGCAGCACGGCGTCGTAAGCATCTTCAAGAGTTTGTATATCTCTGAAATGTGCCGACACCTTCCAAGAAATCCGATCCGGCAAGCCTTCGATGAAATTTTCCAAGACATCTTTTTCCATCTCCTTGATGAAATCTTCGGCGTTGTCCCGGTATTTTCTCGAATGGCTCCGCGCGCGCAATAAACCAGATGGCTAGTCCTGTCGACGTACTGTCGCAGACTTTCACCTTCGCGGATACGTAAATTCGCGATGTCTACTTGGAAATACGACAAACTTTACCCGGCGCAAATCTCTTTTAGATGTTTAATCAATTCGCTGATACTCGCGAATTTATGCTCTAAGGTGCACCTTCGTGCCGGACCTATGAGCTTAGTCAGAACAATCGCCAGATAATCGGCTTCCGAACCCTCAGGTATCAATGTTAAACCGTCCTCCACACTTTGTGCAAAACGCGACAAAGATGGAGTTTCTCCGTCGAAAGTCGGTATCGTCGATGTTACGTTCTGTAGGCACGTCTTCTGTGTCAAAAGTGACATTGAATTGGCGAGTGACAATGTCAAGTTCATGATATCGTTTGACGAAATATTAGCTTGTGAACTTGTCATTTTAATAATTTATTAATATTTAACTAGAGAAAACTAGTATATTAAAATCCAATTAACTATGTGTATTAACTAGCGAAAACTAGTATATTCTTGACAAAAGTTAACTGGTTGACTTAACTAGCGAAAACTAGTATATTGTCCAAATTCAATAAGAGAACTTTAACTTCTCAAGAAACCCAAAATTACGTAGCGATTCTAAAATAGTTAAATCCCACCGCTGTCACCAGTTTCTGTTACGAGCCAGGGCCGTGCAGCACGCGTGGCCTGCGAGTGCAAAGAGAGTATGGAATATGGTATCAATGTGTTAGTGAGGTGCACGGACGAACCCGATGCAAGATCGGGGAGCCGCTAGGATAGTTGATAACGAGGACGAACCTGATGCGAAATCAGGGAGCCTCTAGGATGGAGTCACTTACGGACGAACCTGGTGCGAAACCAGGGAGCCGTAGGAGGGTGTAATGTCGTGAACGAACCCGATGCGTAATCGGGGAGTCACTAGGATGGTTAATAACGACGCAGACGAACCCAATGCGAAATTGGGGAGCTGCTAGGAGGTTGGAAGGAACGCAGACGAACTCGATGCGTAATCGAGGAGCTGCTGGGAGGTTGGATAAATCACAGACGAACCTGATGCGTAATCAGGGAGCTGTAGGATGCGGACGAACCTGGTGCGTAAGCAGGGAGCCGCTAGGATGGTATTAGATTGCGTGGACGAACTCAATGCGTAATCGAGGAGCCACTAGGTTGTAAGAATTTGTATTTGGATTAAGAAGATGTTAATTGGCCTCGTAACTTCAATTATTAAATATAATATAACCCGAGCGGTAAGGTTATATTATTGTGGGAACGTTTAACTAACAATAATCGCTTTATATAATGATGGGTTAAAGAAGATAAGTAACTCTGATTTAATAATGAAACAAGATATATTCTTAACAAACAAATAAGATACACGTGTCTTGTGTCAGTTATGTCGCGTTGTAAGAATGATTATAATTACCTAAGAATGATTTTTGCACGGTGTTGACGCACTGGCGATGCGGGGGTAAGTCGGTTGACAATAGAGGCCGTAATAGAATTTATACCGGTTCACGGATTCTATATGGTTTAAAATTGATACAAAGGGTTCTGTAGCCCGATCTCACGAAATGCAACTGCCTGTCAGAACCGTGGACAGCGTAACGAGACGTGATGTGGACTCTTTACGTAACTGTACGATTCTGATCCCCGAGTAAGGAAACGAAGGGTTTATATACCCAAAAATCTGTGGGGAAGATTCGGATGCGCGTTAGACATTACCATATTTGGTAATCTCCGAACTTCGTTAGTCACCGAGCAGCTGCATTTCGTGGGAACTGACTCTAAATTCCAAAGGGTAGATAAGTAGCAGGGCGTTTTCCTAATGCACGCAAGTGGTATGGAAAAATTGGGGAACGAAACGTTCGGCATACGTAACATTAATAATAGAATAATTTTCAAATATCCACTTTAAATTATCAATAATTGAATAGAATTTATGGTTGGATATTGTAAATTGACTACAGCTATATTTTGTAATAGTATACAATAAAATTCTTATGAAATAATTTTATATGATCCAAAAATCCTATTTAATAATAGAATAATTTTGAAATATCCACTGGAAATTATCAATAATTGAATAGAATTTATGATTGGATATTGTAAATTGACTATAGCTATATTTTAAAGTAGTATACAATAAAATTCTTATGAAATAATTTTATATAACTCAAAATCCTATTTAATAATAGAATAATTTTCAAATATCCACTTTAAATTATCACTATTTGAATAGAATTTATGGTTGGATATTGTAAATTGACTATAGCTATATTTTAAAATAGTATACAATAAAATTCTTATGAAATAATTTTATATGACTTAAAAATCCTATTTAATAATAGAATAATTTTCAAATATCCAATGGAAATTATCAATAATTGAATAGAATTTATGATTGGATATTGTAAATTAACTATAGCTATATTTTAAAATAGTATACAATAAAATTCTTATGAAATAATTTTATATGACTCAAAAATCCTATTTAATAATAGGGCTAATTCAATTTTAGGTGGATTGTAAATTGACTATAGCTATATTTTAAAATAGTATACAAGAAAATACTTATGAAATAATTTTATATGATCCAAAAATCCTATTTAATAATAGAATAATTTCCAAATATCCACTGGAAATTATCAATAATTGAATAGAATTTATGGTTGGATATTGTAAATTGACTATAGCTATATTTTAAAATAGTATACAATAAAATTCTTATGAAATAATTTTATATGACTCAAAAATCCTATTTAATAATAGAATAATTTTCAAATATCCACTTTAAATTATCAATATTTGAATAGAATTTATGGTCGGATATTGTAAATTGACTATAGCTATATTTTAAAATAGTATACAATAAAATTCTTATGAAATAATTTTATATGACTCAAAAATCCTATTTAATAATAGAATAATTTTCAAATATCCACTTTAAATTATCAATAATTGAATAGAATTTATGGTTGGATATTGTAAATTGACTATAGCTATATTTTGTAATAGTATACAATAAAATTCTTATGAAATAATTTTATATGATCCAAAAATCCTATTTAATAATAGAATAATTTTCAAATATTTACTGGAAATTATCAATAATTGAATAGAATTTATGATTGGATATTGTAAATTGACTATAGCTATATTTTAAAGTAGTATACAATAAAATTCTTATGAAATAATTTTATATGACTCCAAAAATCCTATTTAATAATAGGGCTAATTCAATTTTAGGTGGATTGTAAATTGACTATAGCTATATTTTAAAATAGTATACTAGAAAATACTTATGAAATAATTTTATATGATCCAAAAATCCTATTTAATAATAGAATAATTTCCAAATATCCACTGGAAATTATCAATAATTGAATAGAATTTATGATTGGATATTGTAAATTGACTATAGCTATATTTTTAAAATAGTATACAATAAAATTCTTATGAAATAATTTTATATGACTCAAAAATCCTATTTAATAATAGAATAATTTTCAAATATCCACTTTAAATTATCAATATTTGAATAGAATTTATGGTCGGATATTGTAAATTGACTATAGCTATATTTTAAAATAGTATACAATAAAATTCTTATGAAATAATTTTATATGACTCAAAAATCCTATTTAATAATAGAATAATTTTCAAATATCCACTTTAAATTATCAATATTTGAATAGAATTTATGGTCGGATATTGTAAATTGACTATAGCTATATTTTAAAATAGTATACAATAAAATTCTTATGAAATAATTTTATATGACTCAAAAATCTTATTTAATAATAGAATAATTTCCAAATATCCACTGGAAATTATCAATAATTGAATAGAATTTATGGTTGGATGTTGTAAATTGACTATAGCTATATTTTAAAATAGTATACAATAAAATTCTTATGAAATAATTTTATATGACTTAAAAATCCTATTTAATAATAGAATAATTTTCAAATATCCAATGGAAATTATCAATAATTGAATAGAATTTATGATTGGATATTGTAAATTGACTATAGCTATATTTTAAAATAGTATTCAATAAAATTATTATGAAATAATTTTATATGACTCAAAAATCCTATTTAATAGTAGAATAATTTTCAAATATCCACTGGAAATTATCAATAATTGAATAGAATTTATGATTGGATATTGTAAATTAACTATAGCTATATTTTAAAATAGTATACAATAAAATTCTTATGAAATAATTTTATATGACTCAAAAATCCTATTTAATAATAGGGCTAATTCAATTTTAGGTGGATTGTAAATTGACTATAGCTATATTTTAAAATAGTATACTAGAAAATACTTATGAAATAATTTTATATGATCCAAAAATCCTATTTAATAATAGAATAATTTCCAAATATCCACTGGAAATTATCAATAATTGAATAGAATTTATGATTGGATATTGTAGATTGACTATAGCTATATTTTAAAATAGTATACAATAAAATTCTTATGAAATAATTTTATATGACTCAAAAATCCTATTTAATAATAGAATAATTTTCAAATATCCACTGGAAATTATCAATAATTGAATAGAATTTATGATTGGATATTGTAAATTGACTATAGCTATATTTTAAAATAGTATACAATAAAATTCTTATGAAATAATTTTATATGACTCAAAAATCCTATTTAATAATAGAATAATTTTCAAATATCCACTTTAAATTATCAATAATTGAATAGAATTTATGGTTGGATATTGTAAATTGACTATAGCTATATTTTGTAATAGTATACAATAAAATTCTTATGAAATAATTTTATATGATCCAAAAATCCTATTTAATAATAGAATAATTTTCAAATATCCACTGGAAATTATCAATAATTGAATAGAATTTATGATTGGATACTTTAAATTGACTATAGCTATATTTTAAAATAGTATACAATAAAATTCTTATGAAATAGTTTTATATGACTCAAAAATCCTATTTAATAATAGAATAATTTTCAAATATCCACTGAAATTATCAATAATTGAATAGAATTTATGATTGGATATTGTCAATTGACTATAGCTATATTTTAAAATAGTATACAATAAAATTCTTATGAAATAATTTTATATGACTCAAAAATCCTATTTAATAATAGGGCTAATTCAATTTTAGGTGGATTGTAAATTGACTATAGCTATATTTTAAAATAGTATACAATAAAATACTTATGAAATAATTTTATATGATCCAAAAATCCTATTTAATAATAGAATAATTTTCAAATATCCACTGGAAATTATCAATAATTGAATAGAATTTATGATTGGATATTGTAAATTGACTATAGCTATATTTTAAAATAGTATACAATAAAATTATTATGAAATAATTTTATATGACTCAAAAATCCTATTTAATAATAGAATAATTTTCAAATATCCACTGCAAATTATCAATAATTGAATAGAATTTATGGTTGGATATTGTAAATTGACTATAGCTATATTTTAAAATAGTATACAATAGAATCTTATGAAATAATTTTATAGAACTCTCAAAAATCCTATTTAATAATAGAATAATTTTCAAATATCCACTGGAAATTATCAATAATTGAATAGAATTTATGGTTGGATATTGTAAATTGACTATAGCTATATTTTAAAATAGTATACAATAAAATTCTTATGAAATAATTTTATATGACTCAAAAATCCTATTTAATAATAGAATAATTTTCAAATATCCACTTTAAATTATCAATAATTGAATAGAATTTATGGTTGGATATTGTAAATTGACTATAGCTATATTTTGTAATAGTATACAATAAAATTCTTATGAAATAATTTTATATGATCCAAAAATCCTATTTAATAATAGAATAATTTTCAAATATCCACTTTAAATTATCAATAATTGAATAGAATTTATGGTTGGATATTGTAAATTGACTATAGCTATATTTTAAAATAGTATACAATAAAATTCTTATGAAATAATTTTATATGACTCCAAAAATCCTATTTAATAATAGAATAATTTTCAAATATCCACTTTAAATTATCAATAATTGAATAGAATTTATGGTTGGATATTGTAAATTGACTATAGCTATATTTTGTAATAGTATACAATAAAATTCTTATGAAATAATTTTATATGATCCAAAAATCCTATTTAATAATAGAATAATTTTCAAATATCCACTGGAAATTATCAATAATTGAATAGAATTTATGATTGGATATTGTAAATTGACTATAGCTATATTTTAAAGTAGTATACAATAAAATTCTTATGAAATAATTTTATATAACTCAAAAATCCTATTTAATAATAGAATAATTTTCAAATATCCACTTTAAATTATCACTATTTGAATAGAATTTATGGTTGGATATTGTAAATTGACTATAGCTATATTTTAAAATAGTATACAATAAAATTCTTATGAAATAATTTTATATGACTTAAAAATCCTATTTAATAATAGAATAATTTTCAAATATCCAATGGAAATTATCAATAATTGAATAGAATTTATGATTGGATATTGTAAATTAACTATAGCTATATTTTAAAATAGTATACAATAAAATTCTTATGAAATAATTTTATATGACTCAAAAATCCTATTTAATAATAGGGCTAATTCAATTTTAGGTGGATTGTAAATTGACTATAGCTATATTTTTTAAAATAGTATACAAGAAAATACTTATGAAATAATTTTATATGATCCAAAAATCCTATTTAATAATAGAATAATTTCCAAATATCCACTGGAAATTATCAATAATTGAATAGAATTTATGGTTGGATATTGTAAATTGACTATAGCTATATTTTAAAATAGTATACAATAAAATTCTTATGAAATAATTTTATATGACTCAAAAATCCTATTTAATAATAGAATAATTTTCAAATATCCACTTTAAATTATCAATATTTGAATAGAATTTATGGTCGGATATTGTAAATTGACTATAGCTATATTTTAAAATAGTATACAATAAAATTCTTATGAAATAATTTTATATGACTCAAAAATCCTATTTAATAATAGAATAATTTTCAAATATCCACTTTAAATTATCACTATTTGAATAGAATTTATGGTTGGATATTGTAAATTGACTATAGCTATATTTTAAAATAGTATACAATAAAATTCTTATGAAATAATTTTATATGACTTAAAAATCCTATTTAATAATAGAATAATTTTCAAATATCCAATGGAAATTATCAATAATTGAATAGAATTTATGATTGGATATTGTAAATTGACTATAGCTATATTTTAAAATAGTATACAATAAAATTGTTATGAAATAATTTTATATGACTCAAAAATCCTATTTAATAATAGGGCTAATTCAATTTTAGGTGGATTGTAAATTGACTATAGCTATATTTTAAAATAGTATACAATAAAATACTTATGAAATAATTTTATATGATCCAAAATCCTATTTAATAATAGAATAATTTCCAAATATCCACTGGAAATTATCAATAATTGAATAGAATTTATGGTTGGATATTGTAAATTGACTATAGCTATATTTTAAAATAGTATACAATAAAATTCTTATGAAATAATTTTATATGACTCAAAAATCCTATTTAATAATAGAATAATTTTCAAATATCCACTTTAAATTATCAATATTTGAATAGAATTTATGGTCGGATATTGTAAATTGACTATAGCTATATTTTAAAATAGTATACAATAAAATTCTTATGAAATAATTTTATATGACTCAAAAATCCTATTTAATAATAGAATAATTTCCAAATATCCACTGGAAATTATCAATAATTGAATAGAATTTATGGTTGGATGTTGTAAATTGACTATAGCTATATTTTAAAATAGTATACAATAAAATTCTTATGAAATAATTTTATATGACTTAAAAATCCTATTTAATAATAGAATAATTTTCAAATATCCAATGGAAATTATCAATAATTGAATAGAATTTATGATTGGATATTGTAAATTGACTATAGCTATATTTTAAAATAGTATACAATAAAATTATTATGAAATAATTTTATATGACTCAAAAATCCTATTTAATAGTAGAATAATTTTTTAAATATCCACTGGAAATTATCAATAATTGAATAGAATTTATGATTGGATACTTTAAATTGACTATAGCTATATTTTAAAATAGTATACAATAAAATTCTTATGAAATAATTTTATATGACTCAAAAATCCTATTTAATAATAGGGCTAATTCAATTTTAGGTGGATTGTAAATTGACTATAGCTATATTTTAAAATAGTATACTAGAAAATACTTATGAAATAATTTTATATGATCCAAAAATCCTATTTAATAATAGAATAATTTCCAAATATCCACTGGAAATTATCAATAATTGAATAGAATTTATGATTGGATATTGTAGATTGACTATAGCTATATTTTAAAATAGTATACAATAAAATTCTTATGAAATAATTTTATATGACTCAAAAATCCTATTTAATAATAGAATAATTTTCAAATATCCACTGGAAATTATCAATAATTGAATAGAATTTATGATTGGATATTGTAAATTGACTATAGCTATATTTTAAAATAGTATACAATAAAATTCTTATGAAATAATTTTATATGACTCAAAAATCCTATTTAATAATAGAATAATTTTCAAATATCCACTTTAAATTATCAATAATTGAATAGAATTTATGGTTGGATATTGTAAATTGACTATAGCTATATTTTGTAATAGTATACAATAAAATTCTTATGAAATAATTTTATATGATCCAAAAATCCTATTTAATAATAGAATAATTTTCAAATATCCACTGGAAATTATCAATAATTGAATAGAATTTATGATTGGATACTTTAAATTGACTATAGCTATATTTTAAAATAGTATACAATAAAATTCTTATGAAATAGTTTTATATGACTCAAAAATCCTATTTAATAATAGAATAATTTTCAAATATCCACTGGAAATTATCAATAATTGAATAGAATTTATGATTGGATATTGTCAATTGACTATAGCTATATTTTAAAATAGTATACAATAAAATTCTTATGAAATAATTTTATATGACTCAAAAATCCTATTTAATAATAGGGCTAATTCAATTTTAGGTGGATTGTAAATTGACTATAGCTATATTTTAAAATAGTATACAATAAAATACTTATGAAATAATTTTATATGATCCAAAAATCCTATTTAATAATAGAATAATTTTCAAATATCCACTGGAAATTATCAATAATTGAATAGAATTTATGGTTGGATATTGTAAATTGACTATAGCTATATTTTAAAATAGTATACAATAAAATTCTTATGAAATAATTTTATATGATCCAAAAATCCTATTTAATAATAGAATAATTTTCAAATATCCACTGGAAATTATCAATAATTGAATAGAATTTATGATTGGATACTTTAAATTGACTATAGCTATATTTTAAAATAGTATACAATAAAATACTTATGAAATAATTTTATATGATCCAAAAATCCTATTTAATAATAGAATAATTTTCAAATATCCACTGGAAATTATCAATAATTGAATAGAATTTATGGTTGGATATTGTAAATTGACTATAGCTATATTTTAAAATAGTATACAATAAAATTCTTATGAAATAATTTTATATGATCCAAAAATCCTATTTAATAATAGAATAATTTTCAAATATCCACTGGAAATTATCAATAATTGAATAGAATTTATGATTGGATACTTTAAATTGACTATAGCTATATTTTAAAAATAGTATACAATAAAATTCTTATGAAATAATTTTATATGACTCAAAAATCCTATTTAATAATAGAATAATTTTCAAATATCCACTTTAAATTATCAATAATTGAATAGAATTTATGATTGGATATTGTAAATTGACTATAGCTATATTTTAAAATAGTATACAATAAAATCTTATGAAATAATTTTATAGAACTCAAAAATCGTATTTAATAATAGAATAATTTCCAAATATCCACTGGAAATTATCAATAATTGAATAGAATTTATGGTTGGATATTGTAAATTGACTATAGCTATATTTTAAAATAGTATACAATAAAATTCCTATGAAATAATTTTATATAACTCAAAAATCCTATTTAATAATAGAATAATTTTCAAATATCCACTGGAAATTATCAATAATTGAATAGAATTTATGATTGGATATTGTAAATTAACTATAGCTATATTTTAAAATAGTATACAATAAAATTCTTATGAAATAATTTTATAGAACTCAAAAATCCTATTTAATAATAGAATAATTTTCAAATATCCACTGGAAATTATCAATAATTGAATAGAATTTGTGATTGGATATTGTAAATTGACTATAGCTATATTTTAAAATAGTATACAATAAAATTCTTATGAAATAATTTTATATGACTCAAAAATCCTATTTAATAATAGAATAATTTTGAAATATCCACTGGAAATTATCAGTAATTGAATAGAATTTATGATTGGATATTGTAAATTGACTATAGCTATATTTTAAAATAGTGTACAATAAAATTCTTATGAGATAAGTTTATATGACTCAAAAATCCTATTTAATAATAGAATAATTTTGAAATATCCACTGGAAATTATCAATAATTGAATAGAATTTATGATTGGATATTGTAAATTGACTATAGCTATATTTTAAAATAGTGTACAATAAAATTCTTATGAGATAATTTTATATGACTCAAAAATCCTATTTAATAATAGAATAATTTTGAAATATCCACTGGAAATTATCAATAATTGAATAGAATTTATGATTGGATATTGTAAATTGACTATAGCTATATTTTAAGATAGTATACAATAAAATTCTTATGAAATAATTTTATATGACTCAAAAATCTGGATTATTATGCCGTTTGTGGTTGTTCGAAATAACTGAGTCTTTTTTTATGTAACAAATAATAGTTTATTGCTGCCACAAATACGGCGTTATCACCGGCCGAATTAACCTTGGGTGATTGTTTAAAAAGGAGCAGCGACCGTGTAGATGACAATGGATTGGACTTGGCGCGATCGATTTACTCTGAGGTTTGCGTGATGCTCTTTCTGCGCGTTCTAATGATTCGATAGATTCTCGATAGACTCGAAAAGGATTCTGATTTTCTGCCTCGGGGTAACTTCGCTCGTCACCTCGCAGAGTCCTCGATGAGGCCCATTTTCGGGGGAAACGCGCTAGGATTTGCGGATCGACTTGAGGGAGGAGGATCTTCTCGTACAACCCTCCCGTAGTGGAGGAAGAAGGCCCCACCCCCAAGTCGACCCCGGAAAATTCCCGAAAGTGGCCGAACTCCGCGAGTGACGTCACCCCGAAGCAGCGCGGTGACTTGGGCCCGAGCGGCCCATTGACGGTTTACAACCCTTGGTCCGCTAACGGGATAGCGGCCAAGGGGTACGTGCGATTCTTGGAAGGCCAAGTGGCCCGCATGGCTACATTGCCTTGGCGCGAGGGACAAAAGGCCCCTAGAAGTCTGAATCCGGAACCCGCGCGTACCTCGCGGGCGGTATACGGCGCGATGGGAAACACGGATTGACTTTATGGCCACTTTCCGATGCCATCAACCTAACTCCTCAAGCGCACGTGTTCGACACTTGAGGATTAGGCATTCTTCTAAATGGTCGAAGGACAGCAAAAAATCGAAAAAGGGCCTAAGACGGGCTGGAAAATACGACTCCGCAGCTGCGACGCAGCTGAGTGCCTTGTCCAGCAATTCGGAGGATTAACGGTATCATCGAACAATGGGCTTAAAAATACCCAAACGAGGGAATGAGGCGTCGCTCGCCTCTCGGAATCGAACAAATCCGATTTAATAATAGAGTTAATTCAATTTTAGGTGGATTGTAAATTGACTATAGCTATATTTTAAAATAGTATACAATAAAATTCTTACGAAATAATTTTATATGTCTCAAAAATCCTATTTAATATGTTACGAGCGGGAGCGCGAGATCCTGGATTCGGTCGAGGGGCAGTACTCGACCGGTGGTTTTGGGTATGGTTAGGAAAAGAAAGGAGGTCCGGACGAACCAGGGGCTCTATACCCTGGGAGCCGTAGGTGGAGGTTACGTGGACGAACCAGGGGCTCTATACCCTGGGAGCCACGGGGTTAGATTTATAGGGAAATTGAATGGTTTCACGGACGAACCAGGGGCTCTATACCCTGGGAGCCGCTAGTAGGAGTGGACGAACCAGGAGCTTTATACCCTGGGAGCCAAGTAGGTTTTTAGGATGTTTTTAGGATCTTGCTCTCTGTCGTGATGGTACACCTCGAGCGGTAAGGATGTACCGGGTTCGTGAGATACCCCTAGCCTTACGGTTAATATGGTTCAGGGTTGAATTGAGTGAATAACACACATAAGGAATACTACTTGAATATATATTTTTGACGATGCTCAAGTACAGCTATGGATTTACAAGAAGTTGTACAATTGCTAAATTGCCTCGAAGGCGAAAGATCTGTTATCGGCTTTACGCGGCGCGTTCGCGGGAGCTACTACTCGATTAATGGACACTCACTGATAAACCGCTATGGTAGATAGTAGTAGATAGTTGCTTAAAGGGGATTATAGCCCGATCTTGCCCTGAGTGTCACAATAACGTCGTGCCGAGAGTTTTTAGGAAAACTGAGCTCCCCGAGTAAGAAACCGCGGCCCTTATATAGTTGAAAATGTTCAGTACTAAGGCGGGGCATTACCATAAAAGGCAATGAAAATTGGGCCGGGTGTGCGCATACGGCATGAGTCAACCCCGTTCAAAGGGTTGCTCGCTAGATGCTCGAGCCAACGCCCAAGTCACCAAACGTTTCAGCCCCATGCATGAATGATATGTAACAAATAATAGAATAATTTTCACATATCCACTGGAAATGATCAATAATTGAATAGAATTTAAAATTTTAGTTCAATATAAAAAAATTGTTCTATTACAAAGAAAAGATTTAATTGAAATTAAAAATTTTATTATTTAAATTTAATTTTAGTTTAGTTATTAATTATAAATTTTAATTTTTATATAAAGATTTATGTAAATATTTATTTTAAATAAATAAATATTTGTTATTTAAATTTTATAGTTACAAAATAAATGAAATTTTTATTTAGGAATATTTAATGTTAGAGGATAATTTAGTGCCAGCATCTGCGGTTAGACTATTTCTAAAAATTAATAATAATAATTTTAAATTTATTTAATATTTAATTAAAAATAAAAAATTAATTATAATTTTGGTGAAATAATATTATATTTTAAATTTATTTTTTATATTTAATTATTTAATAAATTTTATAAAAAACTAGGATTAGGTACCCTATTATTGAAATTAAAAGAAAGATTTAATTATTAAATGTTAATCATTAAAATTAAAATATTTGGCGGTTAAATAATAATTAGAGGAACTTGTGAATTAATTTGATGATCCACGATAAGATCTACTTAATTTAAATTTTATGTATTGTTGTTTGTAGAAATTTTAATAAAAATATTTTTATTAAATTTTATATAATTTATAATTCAAATCAAAATGTAGAATAATTAAGATTTAATGAGTTACAATAAAATTTATATTTAAGGATAATTTATTTTAAAATAAATTTTAAATAGGATTTAATAGTAAATAATTTTAAATTAAAATTATTGAAAATTAAAAATTTAATGTACAAATTGCCCGTCACTTTCATATAAAAATTGAAATAAGTCGTAACAAAGTAAAAGTATTGGAAAATGTTTTTAGTTTAAAATAAAAAATTAATTTAATAATTTTTATATAAATATAAATTATATTAATAAATTTTATTTAAATTATATTTATATTAATTTATTATTTATTATTTTTAAATAAAATAATTATATTATTTTTAATTAATATTATTTAAAATAATTAAAAATTAATAAAGTTTTAGTAAGTATTTAAATTAAATTTTTAAATTAAAATGTATTGTAAAAGTATCAATAAATTTTGAAAAATAAAAATTTATTTTTGTACCTTTGTATCAGGGTTTATTAATTATATTTATATATATAGATAGATAGATAGATAGATTTATTTTACTGTTTCCCCTTAGGGTTACACATCCTCCTCGCCTCACACTTACAGCTCTTCCTTAACCTAACTTATCCTACTTATCCTACTTATCCTACTCTTACATTACTCTTACATCATCGCTCCACCGCTTTCCCCCCCCCCCCTCTCTCATTTCGCACGCCGCACGCTCTTAGCCAACTCTTACGCTACTCGCTCTCTCTCTCTCATTTCGCACGCCGCACGCTCTTAGCCTACTCTTACGCTACTCGCTCTCTCTCTCTCTCCCTCCTCAATTCTCTCCTACTCCTCTACCCCCGCTCGCCCACCCCGCCCACGACTTCCATTTCCGCCCTTACATTCTATTCCTTCTTTCACTCCTTTCTTCCTTTTACCCCCTTCCTTCATTCCCCCCTTCACCCCTACCACCTCTTTCTCGCTCCTCCTACCCTCCAGCCTCATTATCCACCCCTACCCTCCCCCTCCTGTTTATATATATATATACAGGGTGTCCCGTAAATAGTGTAAGAAACGGAAATGGGGGGTAGGTGAGACAATTCTAAGCTACAATTTCCTTTGCAAAAATGTCGGATGGGGCTTCGTTTTTGAATTATTAACGAAAAACACTGACCAATCACGGCGCTCGCCTTCCGCGCGCTCAGGGCCGTCCGACCTCGGAGAGCCACCGCGCCGGGTAGGTAGCAAGATGCGCGTTGAAAATACATCGAGGAACGAGTACAAATAATTAAAAATACTACCACTGCAACTGTTACCTAATTCGTGAATTACTACGTAATTAGTACGTAAATTACTAAATGGAAATTACTTTTTATTAATTATTTGTATTCGCTGTTTCCAAGGAAGAAGGAATAAAATCTCGGAATTTTTAGAAAATTAACCCTTCGCACCCCAGTGACGCTTCTCGCCAGAGTGTTTTAAAATTAAAATAAGAATTATTATCAGAAAATTAAAATAAATACGGTAAGAACCATTTGTAACCGTTTGTTATTAAAAACTGTACTGAAAAAGCAGACTGGATTTCTGCGTACCGAAACATTCCTCGAATGCAAAGGGTTAATAGAGAAATAATTGAAATTCGACTTACCCATTCATTTGCAAGTTGACCTACTGCGCTGACAATAGGGCCCGGCCAATGCACCGCTGTCGATCACGGCAAGGTCGAAGACCCGAACGAAAATCAGCTGATGGGCCAGCCCGGTCACTGTACCTGCTTTTCACCCCGAAAACACTTCACAGCACGGTCACTAACAATTTTCACTTTCACTTTTCACTTTCGCATACCGATGCGTTCCGTTGCACCCTTCTTCGATTGTTGCTTCTTCCTGGGTTGATAACGGTGCCTGGATGTTGCTCCCTCCTGAATTGTTACTCCTTCCTGAATTGTTGTTGCTCCCTGAATTGTTGTTCCTTCCTGGATTGTTGCTTCTTCGAACCTTGCTCCCTTCAGGATTGTTGTTCCGTTTCGCTGGGATAATGGGCACGATACGTGCGGGCGGCTTTCTTCGCGTTCCCTTGGACTCCGCGAAAACGAAGAACGTATGATAATACTCTGCGTTTACGCGTTCCATCGCGTGCGTCCGCTTCTGTTCAGAAACGCGTAGGTTCTGTGAAAAATTTTGACTGACAAATTGCATTTCCCTCCCCGAAAATGTTCCAGGTAAGGCAACCTATTGTCGCGCGATTCGGAATTACCTGCGATCGGCGAACGTGCAGACCATGTTTTTGCCGTGTATCGCACAAAGCCAAACGTCTCTTCGGCTAGTTGACCCTGGCGAAGTTATTTTTTTATTACTGCAAAACTGCCGCAAATGTTTGCTGCTAACCGTGCGTTCGACTCTTCTATTCGAATTTTTATGATTCACCGTGAATATTTTTGTACACAAAACATATTTAATTGTACAACAAAAATATTTAACGAAAATATTAAAAATATTTCTTCTTGGAATTTTTAATTCAGAAATAAAAACTAGAAGAAATATTATTTAATATTTTTGTTAAATATTTTTGTTTTTGTTCTCAATATTTTTTCTTATCGCATATTATCTATTATGTAACTGCCTCCTTCTTTGTGGATTATTTTTTATAAACAATACCTTTTTATTTTATACTCTTAAAATTTAAAAGCATGGAATTTTTCATGGTATATTCTTCTTTCTTTTTACAACAAATTTTCCATGAAAAAATATTCACGGTGAATCTTAAAAATTCTATTAGAAGAGTCGACCGTACGGTTTAGCAGCAAGCATTTGCGACAAACATGGTCTGCACCTTCGCCGATCGCAGGTAACTCCGAATCGCGCGACAATGGGTTGCCTTACCTGGAACTTTTTCGGGAGAAATGCAATTTGTCAGTCAAAATTTTTCACAGAACCTACGCGTTTCTGAACAGAAGCGGACGCACGCGATGGAACGCGTAAACGCAGAGTATTATCGTTCGTTCTTCGTTTTCGCGGACTCAAGGAACGCGAAGAAAGCCGCCCGCACGTATCGCGCCTATTATCCCAGCGAAAAGGAACAACAATCCTGAAGGGAGCAAGGTTCGAAGAAGCAACAATCCAGGAAGGAGCAACAATTCAGGGAGCAACAACCATTCAGGAAGGAGTAACAATTCAGGAGGGAGCAACATCCAGGCACCGTTATCAACCCAGGAAGGAGCAACAATCAAAGAAGAGTGCAACGGAACGCATCGGTATGTGAAAGTGAAAAGTGTTAGTGACCGTGCTGTGAAGTTTTTTCGGGGTGAGAAGCAGGTACAGCGATCGGGCCATCCCATCAGCTGATTTTCGTTGGGGTTTTTGACCCCATGATTTTCACCTTGCTGTGACCGACAGCGGTGCATTGGCCGGGCCCTATTGTCAGCGCAGTAGGTCAACTTGCAGATGAATGGGTAAGTCGAATTTCAATTATTTCTCTATTAACACTTTGCATTCGAGGAATGTTTCGGTACGCAGAAATCCAGTCTGCTTTTTCAGTACAGTTTTTAATAACAAACGGTTACAAATGGTTCATACCGCATTTATTTTAATTTTCTGATAATAATTCTTATTTTAATTTTAAAACACTCTGGCGAGAAGCGTCACTCGGGTGCGAAGGGTTAATTTTCTAAAAATTCCGAGATTTTATTCCTTCTTCCTTGGAAACAGCGAATACAAATAATTAATAAAAAGTAAATTCCATTTAGTAATTTACGTACTAATTACGTAGTAATTCACGAATTAGGTAACAGTTGCAGTGGTAGTATTTTTAATTATTTGTACTCGTTCCTCGATGTATTTTCAACGCGCATCTTGCTACCTACCCGGCGCGGTGGCTCTCCGAGGTCGGACGGCCCTGAGCGCGCGGAAGGCGAGCGCCGTGATTGGTCAGTGTTTTTCGTTAATAATTCAAAAACGAAGCCCCATCCGACATTTTTGCAAAGGAAATTGTTGCTTAGAATTGTCTCACCTACCCCCCATTTCCGTTTCTTACACTATTTACGGGACACCCTGTATATATCGAAAATAAAAGAGATAATTAAATATTATTTTTTATGTTAAATAATTAATTATTAATATTTAATTAGAAATGATAAGTTATTCGAATTTATTGATATCTAGTTTTTTTTTAAATGAATTTAATTCATATATTTAATATAAATTTATTTTTTTAATAAAATTAATTTTATTAAATATTAAAAAATTATGGGATAAACTTTAATTTTAATTTTATTACTTAAATTTATTATTTTTATTTATTTATATTCATAAAATTTGTTTATATTTAAAAAAATTTAATAATTTATAATATTTTAATTTTTAGATATAAAATAATAAAAAAAAATTAATTTTAATTATAATTAATTTATTTATAATGATAAAATTAGTAAATTTAAAAATATTAATATATTAAATAATTTAAAATATAATATAGGAACTAGGCAAAAATTATATTCACCTGTTTATCAAAAACATGTCTTTTTGTTTATAATTTAAAGTCAGTTCTGCTCAATGAATTAAATTTTAAATAGCTGCAGTATTTTGACTGTACAAAGGTAGCATAATCAATAGGTTTTTAATTGAAATCTGGAATGAAAGAATCAATGTGTTTAAAGATTGCATAATGCCGAGCGATTAGACTCGGCCGCAATTACCGTTAATCCTGTTAACGTACAATAACCAAGAGATTATCTCTAATTGGATTTGTATAGCGAACGGTGATTGAAAAACGTATGTATTATTAGTTTTTCTGGCATCGGTAACGGCTCATTACCTTTCGATTCGAGTGTGCTAACGGTGTTAGTGACGTCAGTACCGTGAGAGAGTAGTGCGCCAATAATGTGACAAGGAGAGATGGCCGAAAATCAGACAGCGCCACGGAACGACCAGTACGAGTACCGCGGCGACGTCTTCGGCTGTCAATCCGTATCAGTCTTACGGCGACTTCTGACCGAGACGCATCGGCTCCCGATCATATTTCGATCAGAAGTTAATCGCGATTGAAGAGGGAAAATCCTCTTGCGAGAAAGCCATAAAGACTGCTGTTTAAAAGGGTGTAGCGAGCCTTGCTCGAAAAGGTCGGAAATTCATTCCCACCTTGCTTGGAAAACACGATTCGCATCTTGTTAGAATATGGAGGGCTCAAATATTTATTTGAGAACCTCGTCTAACGGGTGTCCGGATTACGAAGGAGTAGGACGTAGGAAAAGTAAGTCGTTTGTTTTAATTGTATTTTCGCGTCGTCGATCTTCGACGACGCCGTTTATTGGAAAATAAATAATATAAAAAAAAAAACGAAACCTAAAAAAAAATACTTGTTATAATCAAACTAAAATAATTCAGAACAAAAACATTTAACAGAAAGAAAAATAAAATGTTTGGCCGTTTGCCGCTTTTAACAATTAAAATAAAAATTGAAATAAATTGGCTCGTCCTCTGGCGCGTTAATCCGCCTCTCGTCGCTTGACGAGTCTTCGGCTGGCGTCACTCTTATCTGTAACAAAAAGGACGGAACTCGGTGTAAATACACGGTAACGTTAGTCACGTTTTCCGTCTCGTTCTGAAGTTCTCGCGCTCCTAGCTGTGCTTGTCGCACTCAGGAGCGGGATTCTCTGCCGCTGCGTTACGCGGCGAAACAGGTGGACTGTATTTATTTATGTGTGCGTTCCCTTTAAACCGGGAAACAGCTGATTGCAGTTCTAAGGAAGACGAGATTATACCTCGATTCTTCCTATACTGCGTTATCTCGACCGTCGTAGGAAAGGGCAACAGATGGAGGTTGTAAGGCTCCAAATGTTGTCGAATCCTCGGTTTCTTACCGTCCTCGTAATCCGTCCTTGTACGGTGTGGGACTGTACCTTGTCTGCGTTCACAACGACTTACGGTTAGCATACGTTTTCCACTGTTGCTCTTGAGCGGTATTCCACGCACACGTTGGCGTATATTCGAAATACCGCTTCAGCAGGTCGCCTGATGCTGGACACGTGATTTAAATTCCTAGCACCGACTGGAGGGCGGCAAGTCCACCCACGGAATACCACGTGGTCCGTCTAGGTGGGGTTTTAACCGTTCGCAGTCAAGGGAGGTTCGTAGGTCAAACTATAACCTTCGGATACGACCGATCGGTTCAACGATACGTATCCTGTTTCCTCAGTCTTAGGTGGTTTTTACCACTGCTGCTCTAGAAACGTTCGGAAATAACCCACGAGATTCCTCGTTAGAAACGGAAGTGACGTTGGTACCGGATGGTATCCCAATCCGTTTAGGTACTGCACTTCTTTGCGTTTCCGACTCTTTTTCACTCCAGTTAAAACGTGTAGCGGAAGTATTTGCGTTACCGGATCGGACCCCAATCCGTTCTCGCACTGCACCTTCTTCACCACGTTCTTAACTGGCTCGAAAGAACGACAAGCTTTATACAATTCGTTCTATATGAGATGTACGGAGGAGCGGGATCGTATGCCCATCTGCTCTCTGCCGTTTCCAAATCAAGAGTGATTCGTTTAACAAGGAGAGTCAAATTCGGAGAGCGATTTCCGACTGGCGGCGCTGTAGCCGAATTTGAGTTTATCCTCGTCTATCTTTCGATTGTCTTTCCTTGTCTATATTACGCGTTTCGAAACGTTAGCTTGAAATTCTGCGTAGTTTGGTCGATCGCGTGATGTTTCGAAGAAATCCGTATGTGACCGTTTTTGTATCCGGTCTTGTTTACGCGTAGCGGACATGAGCGCCGAACATTCTCGAGTATGTTACATAAGCAGAAAAACAATACCGGGTGACGAATAATATTCTACTATTCTTTCACGTCGAATTAACGCGATATTTAAACACATCTCGATTCGTGCAAGTTCACCTGCTTCTCGTTCGAGCAAATCTCGATCGAGTTTAATTAATTTAAATTTACTGCATATTTTGGAGGGCTCGAGAATACACCAATAGGGTGTTCGACCCCTCCTGTGCGGAATTTAAAGGTCGATTCCAACGTATACACGTTGAATCATACAGAAGTCGGCGGTACCGTCCATACTTCTGTGTGATTGCCCTTCGGCATAGGAGACACCAAAAGGAGGCACCTACGTGGTGTACCTCCTGGTGGGCTCACTGTAGTCAGGTCCACGTCCATTGCGGACGTGTGATTTTCGGTCTTCGCCTCCTTATTTCTACAGATCCCGCCGGTGTAACGTTTAGAGGAGCACCAGTGCGGAGAAGTAACGGAGTCGTGGGTCAGGCCCCCGCGTAGTTCAAAATACCTGCAACGTATCACGTCGAGTAGTGTATTCGTGCAGTGAACAACGTGTTGTCGGGCTTCGCAGTGTAACTCTCGGCCAAATAAGTCATCTGTTGGAACGTGTTAAGAGAAGCCGCAGATTGACGGTCGTGCAGTGCACTGCAGTGCGACTCGACGCACAGACTCAGTGTGCATATTCACGGGAACAGTGCATTAGGAGCCTTACAACCTCCTCTTGCATCCCCGTCCACTGGGCAATCGACCACTGAATCGGCGAGGAAAAGAAGTTTAATTCTTTTCCTAGCCAAAATACAGTCCACTTATATTTCGTAATTTACGAAAGTTTACAATTCTCCGCTCCGGTGCGTTCGAATTACGAAGCCAGGAGCGCGAGCAAACGAGCGCGACGAAGATACGTATAACGTGTACGTGTGTCTAACACATAGTCGTGTTTTTCTGTTCTTAGGAATCTTGGCCTACCTCAAGTCTGCGAGTTCGGCGACCCAGCTTCGCGAAACGGCGAAACGAGGCCAAATTGATATTCAATCGAACTGTCTCGTTAATTCTGATTTTTAATTATTCATTTGATTTTCTGTTTTCTTTTTGTTATCTATTTTATAATAAAAGGTCGGTCTTTAAGACCGACAAAAAGAAAATCATTTGTGTCCGATTCACTTCCCCTATAATACTCCCACACCTCTATCCGGACTCACACGTTAAAAGTATATATCCATTACTTTTTAACACAATGAAATATAAACTATCTTTATTATATATATTTGAATTTTAATTTTAAGTAAAAATGCTTAAATATAATTAAGGGACGATAAGACCCTATAGAATTTTATATTTTTATATATATATTAATATTTTAAATATTAAGTGATATTAATATTTTAAATTAATATTTATATAAATATAATTTATTGGGAGGATATTTAAATTTATTAAACTTTAAAATTAATAAATCAATAATTATTGTTTAATTTAAATGAATTTTATTAAAAATTAATAGATAAATTACCTTAGGGATAACAGTGTAATATCTTTGGAAAGATCAAATTTATAAAGATGATTGCTACCTCGATGTTGAATTAAGATAAATTTTAAGTGCAGTAATTTAAAAATTAAGTCTGTTCGACTTTTAAAATCTTACATGATTTGAGTTCAGATCGGTGTAAACCAGATCGGTTTCTATCTTTAATAAAATTAAATATTTTTGTACGAAAGGACTATATTTAAAATAATTTTTAATTAAAATTAATAAATATATTTAATTATATTATTTTAGCAAATAAGTGCAATTAAATTTAGAATATAAATATATTTATATATATAATTATATAAATAATAATTTATTCATTATTAAATTATATATTTATAGGATTAATTTATTTATTTTTATTAATTCTAATAAATTTAATAGCAATTGCATTTTTAACATTATATGAACGAAAAATTTTAGGATATATTCAAGATCGAAAAGGACCTAATAAATCTTTTTTTATAGATTTAATACAACCAATTATAGATGCTATAAAATTATTATTTAAAGAATATTTTATTTTAAAAATTCTAATTTTTATCATTATATATTTTGTCCTATTTTAATTTTAATTTTATCATTTATATTATGATTTGTTTCACCTTTTTATTTTAATTTATATAATAATAATTATTCAATTTTATTTATATTAAGTGTAATAAGAATAAGAGTATTTCCTATAATAATTAGAGGGTGAGCTTCTAACTCTCATTATTCAATATTAGGTTCAATTCGATCTATTGCACAGTCAATTGCATATGAAATTAGTTTATTTTTAATATTATTAATTTTAATAATTTTAACAGAAGGTTTTTCATTTTATAATTTTATTTTATTTCAAAAATACATTAAATTTTTTATTTTTTTCTTTCCTTTATATTATTTATTTATTTTAAGAATATTAGTTGAATTAAATCGAACTCCATTTGATTTAATTGAAGGAGAATCAGAATTAATTTCAGGATTTAATACTGAATATTTTAGAAGTAAATTTACAATGATTTTTATAGCTGAATATTTATCAGTTAGATTTATAAGAATAATTTTATCTGTAATATTTTTTGGATATAATTTATATTCAATTAAATTTTTATTTATATATTATTTTCATTTATTATTAATTATTTGAATACGAGGAGTATTACCTCGAATACGATACGATGAATTAATAATAATATGTTGAAAAATTTTTTTACCTATTACTTTATTTTATTAAAATTTTATTTTTTTATTTAAACAATTTTCTAATATAATATTATAATTAAAATAATTTTATTTAAATATTATATATTTATTTTCTATATATTTAATAATTTTATATAAAAATTATAAAAAAATAAAAATCTATTAAATTATATTTATATTTATTTAATTAATAAATTATAAAAATTTAAAGTTTATAGAAAAATTATTTCTATCTTATATTTTCAAGATATACGCATTTGTTATCAAGCTCATAAACTTTAAATTTTTATAATTTATTAATTAAATAAATATAAATATAATTTAATAGATTTTTATTTTTTTATAATTTTTATATTAGTTATATAAATAATCTTATCTCATAAATTATTTAATAAATAATTAAATAGAAAATACATAAAATATAATAATGAAGATAATTGTCTTAAATTAGTATAAGGATATTTAACTATTTTGCCTCCTAATCAAGTTAATAAAATAAATAAATTAACAAATAATCAAAATGTTATTTTATTAGTAGGATAAAATTTACTAGATATTATATTATAATCATTTAATATAGGTATAACATATAAAATTAAAATTGATATTAATAATATTAATACACCTCCAAATTTATTAGGAATAGCACGTAAAATTGTATAAGCAAATAAAAAATATCATTCAGGTTTAATATGTTCAGGTGTAATTATTGAATTAGCTCTAATAAAATTATCAGGATCACCTAAATAATAAGGAAATTGTATAATAACAAAAAAATTAAAATAAATAATTAATAAAAATCCTAATATATCTTTAATATAAAAATAAGGATAAAAAGGAATTTTATATTTATTACTATCATTTCCTATTGGATTATTTGATCCATTTATATGTAAAAAAAATAAATGTAAAATAACTATAAATAAAATAATTAAAGGTAAGATAAAATGAAATTAATAAAATCCATTTAATGTAGCATTATCAATTGAAAATCCTCCTCAAATTCAATTTACAATATTTTGTCCAATATATGGAATTGCTGATTGTTCAAGGCGCACACTTATCTTTTTCTGATGCTGTGATGCGCTTCAAGCGGTAACTTAATAGGACTTGAATATTTGGTGGTTGGTGTAATAATTGAGATACAATTAACTATTTTTAATATTTAATAATCTATCTTAGTCTACTACAGTGCGGTCTTCACGTTTCTTGTTTTTTAAAAAATGTATATATGATGTTAACCGATTCAAACTTTTTGTTGTTATTTCTGTCCCCGTCAGAAAAGCTACCCTTAAATACAAATCGGCCTTGGGTTCTGACGGGGATGAGGCACGCGGATTGGCTGCTGTGGTGTTTGAATTTTGTCAGGAAGGCGGTCGTTTTCCCTGATTGGAGAAGTATTTGTTGAACATATTACAAGTGACCGCCTCCAAGCCATCGGTCACTGTTAGGTACCGAGGGCACCATCGAATGACGTCCGGGAAATTCCGCGTGCCTCGACCGCAGCAGGTAATAATTTTTATGAAGCGCCTTGACCTTACTAAGCCATGCAAGACGAAATAAAACTGAAAAATGTTTAAGCCTAAAATAAAGAACCAAATTGCGGATTATAAAACGGCGTGGAAGACAACCGATGGTCGATGGCTTTTTTTTTTTTTTTTTTGTCGTGGGGAAAATCTTCGAAAGACTCCCTGTGTGTGGGATTCCCCGCGCCCATTACTTTTATAACGGGCGCGGGACCTACCCACTAAAAATCCCACGGTGACCCTTCCGCACGATTTGAGAGGATACCGGGAATCGCTCGAATCATATTTCCGGTATCCTCCCCGTGCCCGCGCTTTGTTCCCACCCGCGGGGAGACAAACGGTCCCACCGGTAATCGCCCTGTCTCATAGCGGCAGGACGAGGCCACATCGTCCTGCCGCCATCCGTCCCGGGGCCGCGTCTAGTGGCGGCTGCGAGCCCCAACTCGCAACCGCTGAGAACCCGTTTCTACACCTCGGAGGCCGGCAGCTCATGGCCGCACCAGGCCACCGAGGGTGCCGCTCCGTGCGCCGGACCCGGACAGGAGGCACTGCCACCTCATCCGGTCCGACCCTACGCCGCCTGGCGGGAGGGGGCTTCTATCAGGACCCCCCTCTCTGCCTGGGTCATGCGCCACCCCGAGGGGGCCGCCCGCGTCGGTCGACGCCCAGGCGACACTCTCTCGCCACCAAACGAGCGCGAGCCTCAGCGCGCCGCTGACGCTCGCGCTCCCTTGCCGCGGTCTCCTTCTGAAACATTACGATTTCGCAGAAGGAGGCCACGGCCCTCCACTTCTCCTCGCTGACGAGCATGGCGCGTACCATGCCCGGCAGCGAGACATCCCGCCCGATGACCAGGACACGGCGCTCCCCCTACCACGCAGTGCATACCTCGAGGGTATGTTCCGCCGTGTCCTGCTCAGCGTCACAATGGCAGCAACGCGCCGTCGGCTCCTTCCCTATCCGGCACAGGTAACTCCCGAAGCTGCCATGCCCCGAGAACACCTGTGCCATCCGGTAGGTGAGGCTTCCATGGCCTCTGTCCAGCCACTCACATAGTAGTGGCCGAACAGCCCCGACTGTCCGGTGCCCCGCGGTAGGCAGAGCCAACCGCTCTTGCCACGCGTGCACCACGGACTGCCGGGCATGGCGCTTCAACTCGCCCCAAGCAGGTTCCCGCACACCCGGGACCGCCCCCACCCCCATGCGACGGTCGACGCGGTGACGATACATCGTCGCGTGCGACCGCGCGAGGATATCCATGGGCGGCATCCCCGCAAGAACCGTCGCCGCCTCATGTGTCACGGTCCGGTACCCGCGGACGACCCTTAGAGCCATCCGCCTCTGCACCCGACGCAGCATAGTCATACCGCGCCGGGAGGCCGCCAGGTCGTCCGCCCAGACGGGGGCCCCGTATAGGACCACCGACTGAACCATTCCCACATAGAGGCGGCGAACTCGTCCCGCCGGGCCCCCCAGGTTGGGCAGAATCCGGCCCAAAGCCCCGACCATCCTCTCCAGCCGGGGGACCAGGCAGCGGAAATGCTCCTCGAAACGCCAGTGGCTATCGGGGATCAGCCCCAGATACCTCATCTGGGGCTTCACCTCGATATTAGCCTCACCCACGCGGATCAGAGGGGGTGGCGGATCCTGCCGAGGTGAATGGAACGCCATCACCTCGGTCTTATGGACCGCCACCGTCATCCCCATCCCTCTGATCCGGTCGACGCCGCGTTGCGCCCCCTCCTCCGAGAGACGCTGGGCCCTTCCCCAGTGCGCCCCGACGGCCAGCACCAGTGTGTCATCTGCATAACACACGGCGCTGACGCCGTCGGGGAGGTCGGCCCGCAGCACTGCGTCGTACGCGATGTTCCACAGGAGTGGCAGTAGGTGTATAAGGGGAGTTCTGAGCCCTGGTCCCAGAGGGGGGTGCGGGGGAGGGGGGAATCGAGGGCCAGGTGGGAGTGGGGTGGGGGGTGGGGGCCGACCGTTGGGGGAGCGCGGTGGTGGGGGGGGGGTAATTAGGTCGGTGATTAGTATCAACGGTCGGTAATTAGGTCGATAATTAGTATCAACGGTCGGTAATTAGTATCAACGGTTGGTAATTAGGTCGGTAATTGATATCAATGGTTGGTAATTATCAGAAAGAGACAATTGTCAGATGTCGGTAAAAGGGGGAAAGAAATTAGATGTCTTCTTTTTTATAAAATTTATATATTTAATCTTTTATTACAATTCAGTGAGAGTATAAATTATGTAATTACAAAATTAGATATATTTTTTATTTAATTATTAATAGCATCGTATAACATATTATCCACTGCAAATGTCAACAGCTCGCAATCCGCAGGAGAATTTTTATCATAATATTCACGAAGGATTTTGACGGCCTCATGTTTATGCGCAATACTGTTCCGTTTTAATATAGTTACAAATTGTTTATATTTCTCGCTGACATAGTGCGTATTTTGACACAGCCATGAATACGCGTGCTCAACACACAGTTCCAGTTCGAATAAAAATAATACAGTCGATGGTTTCATATACATGTAGGCATCATACAATTTCATTTGCACAAGGTTCATGCCACGCATTGTAACCACCGTAAGCACCAAATCACAAATCGTTAATGGCGTTGGAGAAGGAGCTGATTTTACATGTTGTTCGATATCCTCGCGTTTCTGGATCAATGTCGTCCATGTCGAGTGTGGCAACAACAACACATTTCCTCGAGTATCGCCAAGAATAATTTCCACAGCGGACACAGATCCTACCGCGATTCTAATATCCAGGTACTTGTATGCCGTGGATGTGAGGGCAAACCTCCTCCCCAGTATATAAGGCGTCGAACGTTGTTTATTGCTGTTTAAATATCGCGTTAATTCGATGCGTATAAGAATAGTAAAATATTATTCGTCACCCGGTATTGTTTTCTGCGTATGTAACCAACTCGAGACGGTTCGACTCTCGTGTCCGCTACGCGAAAACAAGACAGGTTATAAGAACTGTCACATACGGATTTCTTCGAAACATCACGCGATCCACGAAATTACGCGTGATTTCGAGCTAACGTTTCGGCGCGTGTATAAAGAGAAGGTACGACAATAATAAGTTGGACAAAGACGAATTCAAATTCGTCTACAGCGCCGCTAGTCGGAGATTCGCCCCTCCGAATTCGACTAACCGTGCTGGATCGTCACTCTGAATTTGGAATCGGTAGAGAGCACATGGGCATAAGACCCCGCTCCCCCTTAAATTCCAAAACGGCCGACTAGTTCCGAGCTCCTCGAACTATCGGAGAAATTACCAACGTGGTACGGAAGTTAACACGAAAAAACGGATAGGCAATCCATCCGGTAACGTCTTAACTTCCACACGTTAATTTATTTCAATTAAAATTAGAGTCGGAAGCGAAAGAAAGGTCTCGACGAAAACGGATAGGAAACCCATCCGGTGCCGTCGATACCTCCATAATCGCTTACCTATTGAAAAGATCAGATCGGAATACGACCTGATCAATTAATTTATTGACTGTAGAATCTCGCAGGTTAAAATCCGAGATTTCGTATTCAGCAGTGGCTACGACCCACCTTAGTCTGAAAAAATCCAAAAGTAAAAGAGAACACGGATCGCTGCAATCAGAGGTCGTGTTTAAGGTATCGAGGTTGACTCTCGTACCTCTCTAATATCTCAAACGGTTCGTAACCCACAGGGTGTATAAAATACCCTGGGTGGATTTACCACCTTCTAGTCGAAGTGTGGGACAACTTTCACTCCCAGCTTACGACGAACAGCAGAATACCTCCAAAGATCGCCAGTCTAGTACGGTCACTGTGCGTAGGACGTTAATTCATCAAGCTACGTGGTGTCAGGCCCAATCGTAAGTCGACCCAAGGGCGCCGTTGGCACACCTGCATCACACCGTGCCCGTACGCACGCCATAAGGTGTTACCCTCCACCCGTTACCCTCTCTTACGACAGTCAAAACCTGCAGTCGAGGAAGAAACGAGGTTGAATCTCGTCTTCCCAAAACTGCAATAAGAAGTTCCCTTTAAATTGAGAATTTAAAGGGAACGCACAACATATCTGATCCACTAGCTTAGCCGCGTAACGCGACAGCTGAGTTTCCCGCTCCTGAGCGCGACGAGCATAATCAGGAGCGCGTGTATATTAAAACGAGACGGAAAGCGTGACTCACGTTGCCGAATATTTACACATCGTTCCGTCTCTTTTCGTTTCAGAACAGCGTGACACGAGCAGCCGCCAGACGACGGCCAGGCGGATCACGCGTCGATAAATACCGACAAACGGCTGTATTTTTCAAGGGCCAAAAAATACAAAATAAAAGACGTCGTCGAGTTTTCGACGACGTGAAAATCCATATAACGTGTGATAATTACTTTTCCATCCTCCTATTCCCTCGTGATCCGGACCCCCGTTAGACGAGGTTCTCAAATCAGTGTTTGAGCCCTCCACATTCTAACAATTGCTATCGTAACATATAGAAAAAGTATGTAAAGAATGAAAGGTAAGTAATAATGCTAAGGAAATGATGATAATAACACTTACTCGCGACTTATGCACACCGTTTCGCGAGAAATGTAGTAATTCATGTTTGTAGAATCCATAACGTTTCACGACGACGGCGACGACGATACTATCAAAACGAGTGTGCAGCACATAAAAAATATGTGTATCATGCGAAGCGGGTGGGGCATAGTGCGGCGGGGAGAGGAATTTTTATGTCACGTATTCTTCTGCGAAAAGTGCAACTTTTGCAAAAGCGTTTTATGATAACATTGAACACTGCCAAACGTGCAAATCCTATGACATCACATTCGCGGTACGAATCGACCGAAATCATGTGTATCATGCGAAGCGGGTGGGGCATAGTGTGGGGAGAGGAATTTTTGATGTCACGTGTTCTTCTGCGAAAAGTGCAATGTTTGCAAATATCTTTTATATTACCATGAACACGTGCAAAAATGCAACCTCAGCAGAACGTATAACATTGACAAGCATTATGGGCGCGGGAAAAGAAATTAGATGCCTTTAAAATATGATATATTTATTAAAGCAACAAATGATTATAAAACATTACTTTTATGGATCCATGAATTGTGCGAGTTATTGAGTCCTAACCATTTTACGTACACACTGTTCCCCTTTTTACGTAATACTTTTTCAACCAGATACACGTCGGAATTAGCAACTCGTTGCAACTCACGAAAAGTGTAAGTTATGCAAAAGCGTTTACAGATTACCTTGAACACGTCCAAACTTGCAACTTCTACAAAGCATATAACATTGCAATCGACGACAGGATTTCTTTAATATATCAGGAGCATCACCGAGAGCATCATCGAGACACAGATTTTGTAATATATCGCAAGCATCACCGAGAGTATCATCGGGACACAGATTTTGTAATATATCGCAAGCATCATTGTGTACGGCAACGCAAAACGGTAGTATGAGTCATCAAGAGCAGGAGCTGTACGAGCAGGCCGCTCAATTAAGGTCGAAGGATGAATACAATTTATGGGAACATCGATTTGATGATTATCTCAATTCGTTGGAGGAACGAAGTCGAATAAAGAGACCGCGACTCTCAATCGGTGAAAAACAATCACTGATTGCTCGTATCGCTAGATTGCAAAGTCTGAAAGATTCGACACGCATTCGATTTGTACATGTGGGTGCTGGACACAGTGCAAGACTCAGATGGCGTGAAATTGATACGGCTTTCGTTAACCGTATATTGACCGGTGTGGTGATAAATTCTAACCATATAGAGCCCCGCAATTTTCTCGAAGATGCTAGGGACATTGTACTCGATCATGTGTGGAACATTGTGCTGAAACATGACAGTGTAAAAATAAATACTATATTTAACGGTGAATTTGTGGCTGGTAATAAATGTGCAAACAAAAGTGTTTTGTGAACTGTTTCGCTTGTCTGACCTACGCGAATGGTATGATTTACGCGTCATCGAACCCATTCTAGCATCCTTAGACGAGTTTCAGGAACGCGATAGTGGGTGGGCGCTGACGCGTATACTTAATTTAACTGTTAATGCAAATAAATTTATGCCGATGAAGGCAGGATGTACCATACAATTACCGCGTGAGATACAACTAAAGAAAGCTGTAATCAGCGTATGCTCGACAAAAATCACATATATCGGGCATCGACATATCCTCATTATACAACAGTGTTGAATTTCCAATGACTTTGAACCAAATTAAAAAGTTTGAACATGTTAACAACATCTCCATCAACGTCTATACCATTGAGAATAAGAAGGTGCTACCGATACGAGTCGCCGATAAGAAGATGGAGAGGCATGTCAATTTGTTGTATTTAGAAGGAGCAAACGGCGTGGGACATTTCGCATGGATCAAGAATTTATCTCGTCTCGTGAGCACGCAATTGAGTAAACATAATGGTGTAAAATACTTTTGTGATAGGTATGTATAAAATAAATTTTTAAATATTTTTTCTTAGATAAAAATTATGTCTCTTATCACAGATAAATCCAAAATTATGTCTCATATTGCAGATGCTTGCACTACTTTAGTTCAAATGAGAAGCTGGAAGCTCACACCATGGATTGTGAGAAGATGAATGATTGTGCAATCATATTACCAAATGATGATGGTAGGAAGTGGCTCAGCTTCAGCAACTACAGCAGGAAAGAGCGTGTTCCGTTTATCGTGTATGCCGATCTGGAATGCATCCTGGAGAAAACGGATACTGATCGAGAAGCGCCAAGATACACATATCAGCATCATCGTGTATTTAGTGTGGGATACTATGTGCGGTGCTCGTACGACGACTCGTTATCTACGTTTCAATATCGTCGCGATCCTGACTGCGTGTCATGGTTTTGTGAGACAACTCAAAGATTTGTCGCATCGTGTAAAGTCCATTTTATCGACCAATGTACCCATGGAAAATTTATCAACTGAACAATTGCAAAATTTTAATACTGCAGCACACTGTCACATATGTGAAAGACCGTTTGCACAAGATGACAAACGGGTACGCGATCATTGTCATTTGACCGGTCGGTACAGAGGCCCCGCACATTCAAATCACAATCTAAATTATAAAGACGCATTTGTCATCCCCGTGGTTTTTCACAATTTATCCGGTTATGATTCACATTTTATTATCAAGGAGATAGCCACGGCATTTGAGGGCGACGTCACTGTATTGCCAATAACAAAAGAGAAGTACATTTCATTTACAAAATACATTGAATGCACGGATGAAGAATGGAACTCGCGCAAGCGCATAAAATTACAATTCATCGATTCGTTTAACTTTTTATATACACGTCTCGAGCAATTGGCATCTTTTCTTAGTAAAGATAAACTTCAAATTACACGGTCTGAGTTTCAAATATTATCTACGGAAGATTTTGATTTATTGACACGGAAAGGGGTGTTCCCGTACGAGTACATTGACTGTGTCGAAAAGTTGGAGCAATCATGTTTGCCATCGCGCAATTCATTTTACAGTTCGTTGACTGGCGATACAGTATCCGAAAATGACTACGAACACGCCGTCAACGTGTGGACGCGGTTCTCCATTCAAACGCTCGGCGAGTATAGCGATTTGTATCTAAAGACTGATGTCTTGCTGTTGGCAGATATTTTGAAAATTTTCGCAATAGTTGCATCACAAGTTACGGACTCGATCCCGCGCACTATTATACTCTGACAAGTTTTACGTGGGATGCCACGCTGGAAGCATACACGTATCAATTTCGAACTTCTTACCGATATCGACATGGTCCTATTCATCGAACGTGGTATACGCGGTGGTTTAAGTCAATGTTCCAACAGACGCGCACGAGCCAACAACAAGTACATGCAGTCGTACGATGCATCGCAACCGTCGTCATATTTAATGTATTTCGATGTAAATAATTTGTACGGCTGGGCAATGTGTCAACCATTGCCATACGCCAATTTTCAGTGGGTCAACAACAAAGATATAGATGTAATGGCCATAGCGTTAGACTCAACGATGGGGTATATTTTGGAAGTCGATCTGGAGTATCCACAACATCTGCATGATGCACACACAGATTTACCGTTCTGCCCAACGCGCGATAAACCGCCCGGCAAGCGCCAGGAAAAGCTCCTCGCAACTCTATACGATAAGAATCGTTACGTAATACATTACCGCAATCTGCAGCAATGTATTCGTCACGGCCTTCGCGTAACTGAAGTTCACCGCGTATTACAGTTTTCACAATCGCCATGGCTTCGCGATTACATCGAACTAAATACAAAGTTTAGAACTCTTGCCACAAATGATTTTGAGAAGAATTTATACAAGTTAATGAGCAATGCAGTGTTTGGTAAAACTATGGAGAATGTGCGCAATCATGTAGATGTAAAATTAGTAACAAAATGGGAAGGGAGATATGGTGCGGCGGCATTGATCGCTAAACCAAATTTTCACAGTCGCAGCATATTTTCGGAAAACTTAGTTGCAATCGAGCTGCGCAAACTGTCCGTAAAATTGAACAAACCAATCTATGTGGGTATGTGTATACTAGATATATCTAAGGTTTGTTTGTATGAATTCCATCACGACTACATGTTACCCACACATAGCGATAAATGTAAAATGATGTATACCGATACAGACAGTTTAATTTATCACATCGAGTGTGACAATATTTATGAACTTATGATACGAGACATTGCTCGATTTGACACGAGCGATTATCCATCAGATAATCGATATGGTATTCCGCTTGTCAATAAGAAGATACCAGGTTTAATGAAAGACGAAAATAATGGTGCGATTATGACCGAATTTGTTGGACTGAGAGCAAAGATGTACGCCATGCAAGTCGATGGCAAGAACGATACGAAGAAGGTGAAAGGTGTCAAGAGTAATGTTGTAGCACGAACTATAACATACGATGATTATGTGCAATGTTTGATGGGCGAGGTTGAAAAGATTTGCCACCAATCGTGTATAAGATCCACGTTACATGAAGTGTACACGATATCAGAAACAAAAATTGCTCTGAGTCCACACGACGACAAACGATATATTGTACCATATTCAACCGAGACCTTACCATGGGGGCATTATAAAATACCGTCTTAGGCGCACCAGTATACATATGTTTTGTAACTCAAACACAGACCTCGGTAACATTATCTCGCGAAAGAACGCAAAATTTGCAGAATGCTGTGGGGGAAGCTTGGAGCATGCAATTCTACTAACGTTAGCAGATACAAGCGAGTGTCACCGCTGTTCCTAAGAAGACCAAGTCCTCCCCCCACCTGAATAATTTACTATATAAACCGTTGTACAACCAGCCCGCGTCATTTTCAAAAGTGTATCTGTGAAAAACGTAAAAGTAATACAAGTGAGAAGTGAAAATGGTTGCAGATAGATGGGACCTCGGTATGTAAGCAGATAGAATTTATTTTTATCAAAATAGTCCAACCTAATATTCTAATATGATCATTCTCATCCCACAGCTGGAATCGCCACCTATGATGATCGACACATCAGCAATACATATGCGGAGGCGATGCTGCCTACAGATGTATACCACCTCATCAGACAACGCACCTGTTTGCGAGGAGGCATGTGTTGGAAAGACACCGATGAGGGAGTTCGAATATGCGAGGGTGTTTTCATACACTTCCGCCACGGGAAGCTGCGGAATACATAAGAGAGCCCGTGCATCTGCTAGTGGCGGGCTATGCACGAGCCCATGCCCTAGCCACCTGTAGGCTATGCCACAACCGCATGTATTCGAGGGTAATTTCGAGAATTGTGTAACATGCGTTACAGCAGTATTACATACCCCGCCCATGGCAATACCAGCGTGTCCAGTCATTGTATGTGATTATTAATATATTTTTCCATTATAAACATATATGCAATAAAAAACAATTTATATACATGGTACTATGATCAATGTCACCACACCGCATCTCCCCATCCCTCATCACACATCTCATTTCATTAACTTATATAATATGTTAAAATACATGGTTCAAAATGGCATGATACATGTTCAAAAGTGGTACCCTACATTGTTAACTGATATGGAGTAGTCGAATAATCGGTTTAAAGAAGAAGGAGAAGTGATACGGCTTAGGCAATGATACATGCAAGGAAGAATGGAGATGGTCAGTAAAAGATTTCGAAGAACAAAGACATCCTATTTTGCAAGCTACGCATCTTCGAGATATACGTTTACATGCATGAGCCTGGAGATGCAGCGAGATCAGTTCTCAATTGGCATTCACAATGGTTAATGCACGTATTGTGCCGACATTCGAGGATTGCCCTGCTGAGGCGATGAGGAGGTATGTACATACCAATGTTTATGGAATTTATTACATGTGAATATTATATCAGTACCAATGTTTATGGAATTTATTACATGCGAATATTATATCAGTTTTTGTGGGTTCTAGAACGATCCGTCTCCACCACCCTCCCCATCACCGCCGGAGACGCCGCCGCCGGAGACGCCGTCGCCACGAGAGACCCCATCGCCGCCGGATAACTTAACCTAGCGGGTGGCAAGGATTCGCATATTTTTTTCCCCTAATTTTCGGTGGCCGCGAATGGCGAGGCCAATTATAATCGACGGCGACGACGATAGGCCGCTAAGGCTACCCCGTAGCTCCCCGCGGGTTGCGTCACCTACACCTTCGCCTCGGCTTGCACCGGATGAATAATTTTTTTTTTTTTTTTATCTTTTATTTTTTTATTTTTTTATTTATTTACTTTATAATCAACAAAATATATATTCATTTCAAACATATATTATTTCTCCAATTTTATTTATTTACCCGTCTTCCACATTCTCTCCTCATATAAATCTAAGGCTGGACCGTGTACGAAGGAGGAAAGAAATTAGATCTCTTTTTAATGATGTAAATTGTTTTAAAAATACATTTATTTCTGATTTTTAACCACCAATTATATAATTTGAATACATTTTGTAATGCACAAATCTTTCTTTTTTGGAAAAAACAATCCTTTTCATGGATGCTACATCAGAAATGTATTATCGCTATCAAGTTCTTCTAAACGCCCGATATCTTCATATACAACATCCATGGTCTCGATTGGCACATGTTCCTCCACCAAATCTACCAACCAGTCTCGTTTTTGGGATCCTTTCACATATACGAGAGTACTTGGATCGTCACCCACAACTGCCGCTGTAATCAATTGTTTTGCTTCGTGGTGTGGAACGAAACCATCCTCATTCCATGACAATCCATGGACGTTCTTCGTCACCCAAGCAGCTTGGGATTTGTCGGCTACAGACAACGCACTCCAAGTAAATGGTCTTTGGAATATATAGTGTGCGATAATGCTTCCTTTTCTCAGCACTGCAACTTCTCTTTACGACAAACTTGTCGTTGTGGAAGAATCCTTGTATGTCAACAAACGTTGGTACCATCGCAACAATATCTTTCAAACTATACCGCAATATGATGTGTCCAGCTCTTAAATACTACAGATACTGCTGATGCTGCAATTTATGTGATTCTGTGCACAACGTTGGACAGTGGACAGTATTCGACGACACGATCATGCAAAATAAGACAATACGCAGTAGTATTTGCTGGTACGTTTTCTTTACAATCAAATTCTATTCGCACATCTACGGTTGCGCTCTTGATTGATTCGTTCTGTCGCGAGCAATCGATTACTACAAATGGTCCATACAACGAAAAGTTGTCTCTGTTGCAAAGCGTTTCGTAACAGTCGTATCCGTAATAAGCTTTACGAAAACGTGCATACATATCAAAAGAATAGCATATCTGTTTTTATCAAAATCGAGATTCATGTCATCGTATGGATAAAAGTCAGAGTTTAGATAAAGTTTCACGTTGGTCAAGTTACATGCATCGAAGTTGCTCGCATCTTGAGACATGATGTTCTTTCGACCAGTCTGCAGTGCAAAAATTACATATCGCGGTTTCTCCAGCTGAGTTGCAGTTTTAACGGCCCACGAATGTTTAGTTGTACTTTGCAATAATGGGTACTCGTACAGGTCCCACGAACGAAAACTCATGCTTAGGTATTGCCCGTTTTCCAAAATCCGCAACATCGATAGTTTATTCGTATCGTTCAGTATAATGCGAGGCATTCGCCACTGTATCTTTAGTAATTCGATCTCTGGCTCCAGCGTGGAATTTGCAACGACGCTGTTGTTATCGCTGCGAGCGCGTATAAGAATGAGCTCATGACGAGCATTGATTACTATACGCTTGTAATCTTCGCAAAAACCCAACAACATGTTTAGCGGTACGCAAAAGTTAAAGTAACCTGTCGGTATGTTTGACTGTGTGACCCATCCTGCATTCCGTAAAATTAGCGATTTATCAAATGTTGATGACACGAAGGTTTTGATGGTACTTGTTATTCCAACGTTTCTGTTACGATCGATCTCCACACCATTGAGTTCATATCGAATTTCATCAAACATAAACGCAACACAATTATTTCCGAGATATGCTTCCAACTCCTTGTTTGGCTTCTTTACTGTGAATCTTCCTTCAACGTATAGAAAGCTCTCGCTTGGCAACGTGCATAAATCCTGCTGTTGTATAGGTATTCGTATCTCATCGCTGTGTCCAAACGTTGTGTTGGCGTATGGGTTATACGTATGAGTCTCCGTCTTGACGATGCTGTCGTCAAAGATCGGTTTGCCTCCAATGTTTAAGATATTAGCCATTTCGTACAGCAAAAACCCAACGATTTCAGAAATTCAATATTCGATGCGGTGAGTTTCGTGGGTGCTTCTCGCCTGATGGTTTTAGACAGTCAATATTCGATACAGTGAGGTGTGCCGACGATTGAATTGTCTTCTCTTTGTTTTCACGTGTTGTCTGTTTCACCTGCTCCGCTTCGTTCAGCACAAGCATCTCCTACTACAGCCGTTGTCTCCGTACATGCAGTCGAACGGTGATCTGTTCCCCTCGAAAATCGAGCAATTGACCGTCTTGGTCCGCAACGCGAATCGTTAAATCCGAAATGCTTCGCGCAGTGATTGGGAGGTAAATGATCTGTGCTGGTCTTTCCGATATCTTATATCCGGGTGGAACGGTAGGCGAAAACTCATGTATCGTGTGCACGCACTTGTTATTGCTGTAAGCACCAGCCGTCACGTTGCATTCAATGCGAATAATATTTACGTTCATTATATTGATTGGTGCATCCGATTCGTGCCATTTCCGCGGTTGTAGCACCCGATTCGTCGAAAACCCCAGCAACGAGCCGATAGTATTGGGTTTGGTAAAATTTATGCTGTAATCACACTTGATTTCGCTCTTCATCGTATTGTTGTTGGCTCTAAGCATCATGGGGGTTCCTTCATTACCCTGTGAAAGCGATCGTTGCAAATACATGCGAATGTCGTCCAGCTCATAAGATCCCTCGGGAATAATGATTTCCTTATCATCGTTATCATAGTAAAATTTATTATTCGACAAATTTATATTCGGTATAGTGTAATAAGTCTCAAAGTCCATAAGACCGAGCTCATAATCACCATTGCCCAAATCGATGGCTGGAAAATAGCTTACTGCGAGAATGCTACTTTGACCGGTGAGCGTTAGCGTCAGCGACATGTTCAAACGGATACTGGAGTTAAGGTGAGCAATGACTGCCCTTAAATTGATTGTCAACCGACTGTAGAAACTGTAAACATAGCTGTCCACAATTGCTTTGATTATAGCGCTGATAAGACATGTGATTATACTCGATTACGCTATTCTTCAAATATTGTATCAGTTCCCTCGGTGGCTGAAGATTGCCAAAACTATCAAAATATATGGAACATGTTCCCCGTTTTGCATACGCCACCCAATGAGTACCTGGTCCTTCAACAGTATCCAAATTTACGATTCCGCTCTCGTTCCTGCGTACCCCATCTGTTGGTAAAGTATTGCGCATAAAAATACCTCTGAAATATGGAATACGCATGCTCTTTGCGAGTTGCTGTAGTTGTATGTTGGTGGTTACGCCTTCAGGCATTTTAATTTTGATGTTTTTTTTTTTCTCTTTGAGACTCCCCGCCCGCGTTTGTACGGCGCGAGATAAAGTCCATGACCTTCCATGGCGAGATTGTGACGTTTCATTTCTTCCAGCTGACGCTGCATTGCCTTCTTATCGTTCACAGCCTTCGCGACTCCTGCCGCCCCTCCGACCAATGAGCCGAGAACCCCAATAATGGTAAAATCGGTAGGATACCGCCACGTTTTGCCATTGGAAGTATTCGTTTCTTCGAACCACTCTTCTTTTTCTTTTTCAAACCCATACCGAATTTTGTCTTAGCCTTCATAGCCGCCCAAACGGTTGTAGCGGCAGCCTTTTCCCGAGACTGGAATCTCTCGCGGTAATGCGTTCTCGCGCTTTCGCTGCTAGGATGTTGTCGGCCGCGTGTCGTTTTCCGAGATCGTTATTTTGTGAATACGCTATATCATGCTCGCGGCACGCGACATCCAACGGATTTATACCTTGATCGCCTCGCGCCAAGCGTTTCTCTAAATGTGTCCCAGGACCACAATACTGATAACCTGGAATATGTAATTCAATCGGAAGTGTGTTTATAACGCGATTTAATAGACCTTTTTCAATTTTGTTGACATTCGCCACAGTTGTTTATCAATGGTGGTGAACTGTCAATGTGCATTCTGCTGACTCGACAGGCTATATTTGAACACTGATCGTTCCAGCTCTATGCATCGCTATAAATAGACCAGCTCTCTCGATTGGATCTTCATTCGTATAGCACCTCGATAAAATATGCAGTTCATACGCCAATCACCTATGATCAAAGTGACTAATGTAGACAAAAATAACAAGTCTGAGAAAGAGGTGCGCAAACATGGAAATATGCTGCCGACCTCTATACGCGGTATAATCTGCGGTCCATCGAATTGTGGTAAAACGAACGTGTTGATTAGTTTGTTAGAAAGTCCGTACGGCGTTCGTTTCGAAAACATATACGTGTACTCGAAATCGTTACAACAACCGAAATATCAATATTTAGAAAATATATTCTCATCGATAGACGAAATTGGTTATTTTACATTTTCGAATAACAGCGACGTCGTTCCGCCGAGCGAGGCACTTCCGAATTCCATTTTTATCTTTGATGATGTGGCATGCGATAAGCAAAACACGGTAAGAGAATACTTTGCAATGGGTAGGCACTCGGACGTTGACTGTTTCTATCTTTGTCAAACATATGCGAAAATACCGAAGCATCTGATACGCGACAACGCGAACCTGCTGATCATGTTCAAACAAGATGGTACTAATCTGAAACATGTGTACAACGATCATGTAAACACCGACATGTCATTTGAGAATTTCTGCACATTGTGTACCGCCTGCTGGCAAGAAAAATATGGATTTGTAGTGATTGACAAAGACAGTGCATTATGGAATGGTCGCTATAGAAAAGGATTTAATGATTTTGCAATATCGTAACATGTCCAGTTACTTCCTATACGTTGACAAAGCAGTGTTCCAACATGAGCAGCAGCAATATTGAAGATCGTGAATGGATAGCGAAACAGATTGCAAAACGAGCGATGTGATTCGTAGAAAGTATCGTGAATTGAAAACCGGTAAAATGGAGAAAGAGATTGCACTGGAAAAACACTTTAAGCCTGTTACTGAGCCGCTGAAGGCAATTGCCAACAACACGTTAAAAAATTATGATGTTTACAATAATATAGATATCGGAAGCGAGCCATTGTTCACGTCAAATATCAAGGAATCGGATAAAACACAATCACATTTATGGCTAAATCTTCCAAAACCATCACAAATAATAAACCTAGATTAAGCAGTTTACTCGATGTGAATCCGATGACCTCTACACCGGTCTCTACATCGATTAGGACAGTACCAACAATAAAAAGCTCAGCAAGATTAAGCAGTTTACCCGATATGAATCTGATGACCTCTATACCGATTAAGCCAGTACCGGCAACAAGAAGCTTAGCAAACGAAGATGCTTTTGATAGTCCAAAAAGCTTAGCAAACGAAGATGTTTTTGAAAGTCCAAAAAGCAGTTTCTCGACGTCTGTTCGAAGTCGGCTGCAAACGTCGGAAGGTGAAGAAACGTTGCGGAATCACCTAGGTCCACTGAGTCAAAAATACATCGCGCCTGTATTACGCGGTGATGTGAAGGATGGTATGGATCATGTGTACGGTGTTTATCTCGACAGTGATGGGCCGATGCTTGGTAATAAACGTGTTGACGTGGACAATGCCGATAACATAATTATCGATGGCATACGATATTCTGGTACGCCCGGCCTTTATGAATTGATATTTAAGAAAATTCCAGATGACAACATTTATACTGAGGCTGATGAACGTAAATATAGGGGGCATACTGCTGAACACGAGTGCGCATAAGTACAAACATGATTCATATGGTAAAACATTAGGCAATAAAGGGTACAAGTATAACTATGTAATCAAGCCATTATTGAAAGATAAAAAAGTTGGAAAGGGCATACCAAGCTCCATGAGATTAACTAGCAACAAGATTGATTATGTTCATTGGAACGATCCCAACGAACTCGTAGATCGGCTTCGACTGCTCGAGGCTTCGCGTCAAGCCGGTCACAATGCACATAACAATGAGATGTTATCGATTATCGAGGAGCTTCGCGAGGCAGAACTCATTATAAATTAACCTGCACTTTTGACGATGCTGTCAAACGATATCAAAATGCCAATCAACAAGTTTGGGTCATCGTTTGGAACAGTGGAATCATACTATCGCTGGAATGGAGTAGTCAGAAATTATGTACGTGACAATGCTCTTTGTATTGCTGGTGCCAATTACGATGCAAAGTCGCGCAAAGATTCGACGGGTAGCACCACCTGTAGAGGATGGCGATGCTATCAACAAGCTGTACTTGCAAGAAAACATGACAATTATAAAAATCGACAAGATGAATTCGCAAAGAAGATGATCATATTTCAAGATTATGTTCAGAGCTTGAAAGACCAGCTGAATCAATTGGAGAGGGGTATTATCGAATTCCGAAATCAAATACATCAATAGCTGGACGTTGGGGCGTTGGGACGTTGGGACGTTGGGACGTTGGGGCGTTGGGACGTTGGAACGTGGGGGACGTTGGGGACGTTGGGACGTTGGGACGTTGGGACGTTGGGACGTTGGGACGTTGGGACGTTGGGACGTTGGGGCGTTGGGGACGTTGGGGGCGTTGGTGGGACGTTGGGGACGTTGGACGTTGGGACGTTGGGACGTTGGGACGTTGGGGACGTTGGGACGTTGGGACGTTGGACGTTGGGACGTTGGGGACGTTGGGACGTTGGGACGTTGGGGCGTTGGGGACGTTGGGGACGTTGGGGACGTTGGGACGTTGGACGTTAGAGACGCTAGACGTTAGAGACGTTAGGACGTTAGGGCATTAGAGACATTGAGACGTTAGAGACGTTGGACGTTGGGACGTTGGGACGTTGGGGCCGTTGGCCGTTGGGGACGTTGGGATGTTGGGGCGTTGGGGACGTTGGGGCGTTGGACGTTGGGGACGTTGGGGCGTTTGAAGGTCGATTTGATGTTTAATAAGACGTGAATACCAGGGTCTTAGCATCAGTGGCGAGTCATACATGGCTGAGAAAAACCCCAGTATTGAGAAATGGCGTCTTGTGGAAAAATTGCATGCTCCGGCGAGAAGACATTTTCCCGAAGACGCGTCATAGTACATGGATACGATGATCTATGGCAAGCGGACGTGGTCGAGATGCGTCCTTACACGCGGTATAACAGAGGCTTCCATTACATACTCACTGTTATCGATGTGCTAAGTAAGCATGCGTGGGCTATACCCCTCAAAACCAAGAATGGAACTGAGGTTTCTACTGCGATCGGGAAGATAATCCGAGACGGCGGAAGGTATCCGAAAAATTTGCAGACCGACAAAGGAAAGGAATTTTACAACGCAAATGTGCAAAAACTTTTGTCAAAATACAGCATAAATCATTATTCAACGTATTCAGTGATGAAAGCATCAGTCGTTGAGCGGTTTAATCGTACGCTAAAAAACAACATGTGGAAAATGTTTACCCTTAATGGAAATTACAAATGGATCGATTCGATTCAACATCTCGTATCAAAGTACAACGCGCGAAAGCATCGAACTATTGGTATGCGACCAATTGACGTTACACCAACAAACGCCGCTAAGCTCTTAACAACGGTGTATAGTCATGTAAAGATTGCCGCTCCCGCACGATTCAAAGTGGGAGATGCGGTACGCGTGAGCAAAATTTGAAAAAGGTTACACACCGAATTGGAGCACTGAAATATTTACAATCGCCGAGGTACAGAAAACTAATCCTGCAACGTATCTGTTGAAAGATGCTTATGAAAAACCAATTGCCGGAGGATTCTACGAACACGAGTTGCAACGAGTTGCTAATTCCGACGTGTATCTGGTTGAAAAAGTATTACGTAAAAGGGGAACAGTGTGTACGTAAAATGGTTAGGACTCAATAACTCGCACAATTCATGGATCCATAAAAGTAATGTTTTATAATCATTTGTTGCTTTAATAAATATATCATATTTTAAAGGCATCTAATTTCTTTTCCCGCGCCCATAATGCTTGTCAATGTTATACGTTCTGCTGAGGTTGCATTTTTGCACGTGTTCATGGTAATATAAAGATATTTGCAAACATTGCACTTTTCGCAGAAGAACACGTGACATCAAAAAATTCCTCTCCCCCCCACACTATGCCCCACCCGCTTCGCATGATACACATGATTTCGGTCGATTCGTTACCGCGAATGTGATGTCATAGAATTTGCACGTTTGGACGTGTTCAAGGTAATCTAAAAACGCTTTTGCAAAAGTTGCACTTTTCGCAGAAGAATACGTGACATAAAATTCCTCTCCCGCCGCACTATGCCCCACCCGCTTCGCATGATACACATATTTTTATGTGCTGCACACTCGTTTTGATAGTATCGTCGTCGCCGTCGTCGTGAAACGTTATGGATTCTACAAACATGAATTACTACATTTCTCGCGAAACGGTGTGCATAAGTCGCGAGTAAGTGTTATTATCATCATTTCCTTAGCATTATTACTTACCTTTCATTCTTTACATACTTTTTCTATATGTTACGATAGCAATAAACAACGTTCGACGCCTTATATACTGGGGAGGAGGTTTGCCCTCACATCCACGGCATACAAGTACCTGGATATTAGAATCGCGGTAGGATCTGTGTCCGCTGTGGAAATTATTCTTGGCGATACTCGAGGAAATGTGTTGTTGTTGCCACACTCGACATGGACGACATTGATCCAGAAACGCGAGGATATCGAACAACATGTAAAATCAGCTCCTTCTCCAACGCCATTAACGATTTGTGATTTGGTGCTTACGGTGGTTACAATGCGTGGCATGAACCTTGTGCAAATGAAATTGTATGATGCCTACATGTATATGAAACCATCGACTGTATTATTTTTATTCGAACTGGAACTGTGTGTTGAGCACGCGTATTCATGGCTGTGTCAAAATACGCACTATGTCAGCGAGAAATATAAACAATTTGTAACTATATTAAAACGGAACAGTATTGCGCATAAACATGAGGCCGTCAAAATCCTTCGCGAATATTATGATAAAAATTCTCCTGCGGATTGCGAGCTGTTGACATTTGCAGTGGATAATATGTTATACGATGCTATTAATAATTAAATAAAAAATATATCTAATTTTGTAATTACATAATTTATACTCTCACTGAATTGTAATAAAAGATTAAATATATAAATTTTATAAAAAAAAAAGCAAAAATTTCTTTCCCCCTTTTACCGACATCTGACAATTATCTCTTTCTGATAATTACCAACCATTGATATCTGTTTAAATATCGTCTGAGTCCGAGACGTAAAATCTCGGCCGCGATGCCCGTATCTATTATGAATTCGCGTAATTCTGGAGGGTTCTGCTGACGGAGAATTTTTTCGTCGTCAGTTCAGTATACCGCGGCCATTTACGTGTTTTTGCTAGCCAGCATCACTGGAATTCTGGATTCGGAGAATAAATTCCAGAAATCGTGTTGTTAGCGCCGAGAGAGAGAGAAGAATCGATTTATCGAATCGAGATCGACAGCCGAGACGCGGCAGCGCCGCGTCGTGGCTATGCGGCGCGTAGCCGCCCGGGCCCAGCAGCGCGATGCGTCGCTACGCGACTGCGCTTGCGCGACGGAGCCCAGCCGTGGCCGTCGATGCTTGCAGATCGTTACGGAACATTCGTGAGCCGTCGGCGATCAGGAGCAGATCCTGTGACGATCTCTCCCATTTTCGTACGAAGCTCCGAGGAGAATGAGACGATCTCTCTCCTCGTAATCGGATCAAGTTTGCGGACATTCATTTATTCAGGAAAATCTCGTCATAGCGACTTGAGATTTTCTCGAATAAAAGGACAATCTGCCTGTTGTTGAAGCGATCACTGTGCACGCCGCGCGTGATACGATCGTAGACGCAGGATTGTGATTGAACGTTGCAGTTCGTTGCCGCGACGGCGACGTTAGGGATTCGGTGTTAATCACTTTGAGTCTCTTCCTATTGAATACGGTTTGAGCCACTGTAACGGAGATACCGACATACTGGTTATCTCCTGGTGGTGGTTCGCCGTTCGAAGGATCGAGGAACCCACTCGAATCGCCCGTTAGGTGTACCACATAGAGTGCACCGACCGGTGGAGTTGTGGTTTCATCGACCCGTGTGAGCTATACGGCGTAGGAGCAACCGGAAGTTGGATACCCAGATATTGGTATCACTTCGCGGTGCTCACCGTGCACCGGCTTTAGAGAACCCGCTCCAGTGAACCAGTCGTGAGGTGACAAGGTTGAGCATAAGCGACCACTGGAGCACAGGGGTTCGAAGCATCGGCCTTCCACCGCTACACCCACTACCAGATGTGAGTCGACCACACTGGGCTGTGACCGTAGGGTGGTTAGGAATTGCAAAGGACGTCGTCCTAATTCGGCGAGCCGCAGGCCGGCTCCTCGTGAAGGAACCGCCGACGAGGGACCACGGCAGGCTGCCGGGCGATTCCTTCAAGGAAAGGAATCGCTGTCGAGGCAGCTGCGTGGGTTGGCCGCAGGCCGTTCCTGAGGAGCCGCCGACGAGGTACCCGTACCTGGACGAGACGTCCTCTTGCGTGGAGTGGCGTTCAAACGTCACCCGCACGGTGAGCGTGCTCGCGGGATATAGCCATTTGGAGCCTTACAGCCTCCATTTGGTTTCCCGTCCGTGGCATTGCGAAGCGAACCCGGTAGATCAGAGGAAAACCTCGTCTACCCGGTTGTGCGTGTCGGTGATATCGTAAAAAACGACTATCACCGACCAAAGCAAAATAATACAGTCCACTAGCTATTGCGCTGAATTGCCAGTTAGCTCCCCTCCAAGCAAACCAGACTGACGATGGAGCGCGAGACAATCAGCTGACGAGCGCGTAATCGGTGAATTGTCCGCAAAATAAATATACATGTTTATAATTTTTGTTACAGAAGACCTTAGAAAGGAAAAGGAAGGAGGAGACGCGGCCGAAAGAAGAGCCGTCGTCTCATTTATTTTCTTTTAGTTTGAGGTTTTTTTGTAATTAAGATTTTTGGTTTATATTTTGTAATAAAAACGATATTTGAAAACTTGTAACAATGTCTCTACCCTATCTTCTCCCTCGTCCGGAACCACCAAGTTAGAGCCCCTGAGTGCTCTAACAATATCAATTACCGACCTAATTACCAACCGTTAATACTAATTACCGACCGTTGATACTAATTACCGACCTAATTACCGACCGTTGATACTAATTACCGACCTAATTACCGACCCCCCACCACAGCGCTCCCCCAACGGTCAGGCCCCCACCCCCACCACTCCCCTGGCCGCCTATTCCCCCCGCCCCCCCCCCTGCCCCTCGACCCCCCCCCCCCCCCCCCTCTGGGACCATGGCTCAGAACTCCCCTTATACACCTACTAGTGGCCCGAGGACCGACCTCTGCGGAACCCCGCAGTACACCTCCCTCCGCATATGCCCATCCCGGCTCGGATACTCGATCCACCTGCCGCGGAGATAATCCCCGATGACCGCCCCGAGACAAGGGGGGACCCGATGATATTCTTGCCCCAACCTTATCTCCTCCCAGGGCAGGGTGTTGAAGGCGTTGGCAATATCCAAGGATATTGCCAAAGCCACCCCTCCCCGGGAGACGGCCGACCCCGAGAGGGCCCTGACCCGACCTATCGCGTCGATGGACGATCGACCCTCCCGGAAGCTATACTGGCAGTCGGCCAGGCCGAGGGTAACCCGCGACGGGTGCTCGACGAGGCGGGCAGCAATCACGCGCTCGAAGAGCTTGCCCACCTCGTCGAGGAGACAGATGGGCCGGTATGCGGAGGGAGACTCCGCGGGCAGACCCTCCTTCCGGAGGGAGGACCATGCTCGCCACCTTCCAACTGGGGGAATCGCCCGTCCCTCAGGCATCGGTCGAACAACCGCCTGAGGTCGGCCCCAAGGACGCCCTGGGTCAAGACCCAAACCCGGCCGGGCACCATCCGGACCCGGGGCCGTGTTACGCGCCCCGAGCCGTCTGATGGCCGCGGCCAGCTCCCCTGAGTGACCCCAGTTCGGCCGCCCACTCCTAGGGACTGCCGCCTCCACCGGAGGACGTGGTCCCCTCACCCGAATTGGGAAAAGAGTATTGACCACGTCCTCCAGCAGCCGGGGGTCAAGACCCTCGGTGACGGGGGGCGCCCACGGGCGGAGCTTCTTCAGCACTACCTTATACGGGCGCCCCCAAGGATCGTCATCGAGGGTCTGGAGGAGATCCTTCCATGCCCGGGTCTTGAGCGCGAGCGTTAGCGGCGTGCTGAGGCCCGCGCTCGTTTGGTGGCGAGAGAGCGTCGCCTGGGCGTCATAGGGAGCCCCCTCCCGCCAGGCGGCGTAGGGTCGGACCATGAGCTGCCGGCCTCCGAGGGGTAGAAAGGGGGTCGCGGCGGTTGCGAGTTGGGGCTCGCAGCCGCCACTAGACGCGGCCCCGGGACGGATGGCGGCAGGACGATGTGGCCTCGTCCTGCCGCTATGAGACAGGGCGATTTGGGCGCAAAGCGCGGGCACGGGGAGGATACCGGAAGTATACTTCGAGCGATTCCCGGTATCCTCCCAAATCGTGCGGAAGTGTCACCGTGGGGTTTTTAGTGGGTAGGTACCGCGCCCGGTATAATGGGCGCGGGGAATCCCACACACCCCTCCTGCCTCTCCCCAAAGAGGTGGGAGGGAGTCTTTCGAAGATTTTCCCCACGAAAAAAAAAAAAATAAAAAAAAAATAAAAAAAAAAAAAAATGCCCGGGTCTAGGCCCGTTTGATGGCGACCTGCAGAGCAACCCGCGCACATCCGGTATGCCTCATACAGGTCATCTGCCCTCGCTCGCGCCACGCCATCGTCCTGTCGTAGACGACGGCGCGCGCGGGCGTACTGGCGTCGGGCGCGGACACTCGCGACCCGCAATTCCGCGATCGCGGCCGACCACGAGTACACCGCCCGGCGAGGAGAAGCTCGTCCGACCCGGGGCATCGACGCGTCGCAAATGTTTGCGACTAGTACCTCGAGCCGGGCAGCCTCCTCCTCCATGCTCGGCATCTCGGCCGCCACCTGCGGCCAAGTTGCAGCGAGGGCAGCTGCCATCAGGGCGTCCTTGTCCAGGCGCCGAAGCGCCCAGCGGCGCGGTGGTGTGCCATCCGGGCGGTGGTGCCGGGATGCAGCCCCGGCGGCAGAGACCTCCATCCGGATATACCGGTGATCGGAGAGTGCCTCTGCCTCCGGGACCACCTGCCAACTCGACACCATGCGCACGGCGTTGGGGGTCGCGAATCCAACATCCACGATAGACCCCCCATATCGCCACACGCACGTGTACTCCGACCCCCGGTTCAGTAACCGACGGTCGAGCCCCGCCGCCCAGTCGCCCAGGATCCCGCCGCGAACGGTGGTCTAGGGGATCCCAAGCCACCGACTTGGCGTTAAAGTCCCCACGACCAGCACCGGCCGGGCCGCGCAGCGCCTGCGCATGCCGCGACCTCGGCCAAGTACAGCTCGAACGCTGCGTGACCGCTGCGGGGCGAGATGTAGCACCCCACTACGGCGACTCCCCCCCAGTCCACGGCGACGAAACCCCGACCGCGCTCCAGAATGGAGAACGGCGGGGACCCGTCGCCACCTCCCCATACCGTCGTCACCAACCCGTCCGCGTCGCCCACCCAATGCGGGTGATCAGGCACGCGGTACGGCTCGGCGGCGACCGCCAGGTCAACTCCCCACTCCGCGAGGACTTGGGACATCATGTCCTGTGCCGCGCGGAGGTTGAGATTGGTTTGGAGGAGGAGGTGGGGCGCCGTTATGTAACGGCCGTCCCAGCCTCCTCCCGGCTGTCCGTTCCCGTGGCACCGTCCACCTCCGTTGTGGACGCTGCCAGCAACCGCGGTGCTTGAACCGGGGTGGGCCCCTTCTTCTTCCCCTTCCGGGAGGGGGGAGAGCACTTTTTGCTCCCCACCCTGTGATTGGCTGGCCTCCCCATGTCCGCACATAGCGGGCAGTGGGTGGCCGCCGAGCACTGGTTCGTGCGGTGGTGTTTCGCCCCGCAGCGGTAACAGTGACCGCTGCGGTCCACCGGCGAGGTGCACCACTGCCTCACGTGCCCCAGCTCGAGGCAGCGGTGACACTGGAGTGGGCGCGGCGCGGGTATCTCCACTCGCGCCGAAACCCACCCCACCAATACCCTCCCGGATTCCGCCACCTTTCGGGCGGCGGAGAGGGGACACCGGGCCCACACCGACCCCAGGCCGGAAGGAGACCTGCGGATTTCTCCGACTCGCACGTCTCCCTCGGGGGCAATTACCCGCCCTCGCTAGGGCACAGGACACCACCTGCGCGGTGACCGAGTCGTCCAACCCACATATGCGCATCTCTGTGCGCTTCGTGGGCTAGGCGACTCGGACACCCCGCTCGCCCAGCTGCTCCTGGAGCCTCTGGGCGAGTCGGTCCGCCTTCTCGCCGCCCTCTGGACCAGGGATCTCCAGCAGGAGACCCCCGGTCACGGCCCTCTTCGCCCTCACGGAAGCGAGGCCGAGCTCCTCCAGGGAAATATGAACCCAGGCGACCTGCATCGCCCCCGCGAGTGTCAGGCCGCCCCCTGAGAACGGTCAGCGTCACTGCTGCCGTTCTGGGAACGCCCTTGTCGCACCTTCGCGGGCTTTCCCTTGGCCGCGGGCGGCGAGGAAGCAGGTCGCGTCTGCGAGGCCTTCCTCGCCGCCCTCTTCGCCTTGCGCCCTACCACCACGCTCCACGACACCCCCCCTTGGGATGGTGCCGTGGAGGACGCGCGCACCGGGGCCACAGGTACAATACCCCCCTGGGGGGCCGAGACCCGCGGCACCGGAACGGCCGCGGTTGGAGGAGCCATCCCTCCCCCCACGCTCGCCTTCCCCGCCCGAACCGACCTTGGTCGGGGAGGCACCGCCTTCCCGCCGACCGCACCTCCGTGGAGGAGCTCCTCCCGGAAGGCGGCCAGCTTGCCGTCGATCATGTTCCCGATCCTCCTCAGAAGTTCGTCCCCTGAGGAGAATGGGGAACACTGCGCGGGCGGAGTGCGGGTGGAAGGTCCCCGCAACACCGCCGCCGCACTCCCCTTTTTTCCACGACCGTGGGTCGTGGTGGTGGAGGTGGAGGAGGAGGGAGGATAGGAGGGATGGCTACGCTGTTCCAGCTCGCCTCTGCCCTCATCCTCCCCCGTCGCTCCTCCTCCACATGTAGCTGCAGCCGGGCATTTCGCACACACAACACCTGCGTCGCCTCCCTCATCCTCTGGGCCGCTACCCTAAGTGGGTCTGCCCCGCCGGTCTTCTGCCCCTTCAAGGAGCAGGCCGCGGCCACCTTCTCCACCCGCCTCAGGGAAGTTGAGATCCTCTCGGATATCTCATCGGTCACCTCGTCCCTGAGGCAACTCACCATCACGACCGGGTTCATCGCCCGGTCCACTCCGTCGCCGGCCTGCCCCGTCCGCTTCGTCTTGGAGCCTATGTGGCTCCTCGTGGAGGAGAAGGTCGAGACTGACGCAGTCTCGTCGTCCTCCTCCACCTTCCATGAAGCCAGGCCAGGCGCTGAGTGAGGCGCGTGCACCGTCACTCCAGCCCCAGCACCGTCTTCGTCCTCCCCAACCGAAACAACCCGTCCCATCCCCGTTTTAGTTTGTGAATCCATATAATTCCCACGCGTAGGTCGGAAATAAAGGTCCACCCGGGCAGAGCCGCCTTACCCGGGTAAGCCTAATACTCCTGGGGTTCGGCAGGTGCCCCGGAGGTGGTCGCTTGGGATTGGGCCTTCTCCCCCAACCATGCATCCCATCGCCGCGCACCATATCTTAGGATTGGAGGGCGATTTTATAGAGTCGCCATACTCTTGGCCCAGGCGGTTAAGCCAAGACCCCCGCTTCTCCTGCCGTCACGTACCATTCACAAGACCAAAAAAAAAAATGGAATTGTGAGTGGGTCGTTGTGACGACCAACAGGAGGCTTACGGTGTGATTAGCTTCAGGTACCTCGGGGTCGCTACGCCCCGTACTGCGGCCGACGATTGCCGGACACAGCCCCTGAGGGGAGGCGGCGAGGGCTCCCGTGTCGTAAGATCACGTGTTGCTTGAGTAGCCGGGCGATAGCGGCAGCGGTGGCGGTGCGGAGGGGGTGCAGTTCTACCCATCTGGTAAATTTGTCCTGGCAGACGAGTAACGTGGTGAAGCCCCCCTTTGACCGGGGCAGCATGCCGACTAAGTCGGCGGCGACTACCTCCCATGGCTGGACGGCGGGGGTAGTGAACATTTGCCCGGCGGGCGCCCGTTGTAAAGCCTTGTACTTGAGGTACGAGCGGCAGTGGCGAACGTGGCGGGTGGCATCGCGAAACATACCCGGCCAATAGTAGAGCTGGGCTATGCGGGCGCAGGTCTTGGCGATGCCCAGATGGCCGGGGTTGGTGCATCGTGGGCGGCCCGCAATATCTCGTCCCGTTGTGATAGCGGGATGCAGCGCTTGCACTCCTGGTCCGGGTGCAATCCCGTGGTGTCGGGAATACGGCGGAAGAGACCCTCTTCGCGGAGGCAAAAGTCCGGGTGTTTGGCCGGCTCTTGGGTAACCGCTTCCTTGGTACGGTCGTACCACCGGCAGCCTGTATCGAGGCTGGCCAACTCGGGTTGTCGGGAGAGCGCGTCGGTCACGAGATTGTTCTCCCCCTTCCGGTACTGGATGTCGAAATCATACTGCTGGAGCTCAAGGCTCCAGCGAGCCAGGCGGCCGGATGGGCTATCGATGGAACGGAGCAACTTCAGCGCCTGATTGTCCGTGAAGACGGTGAACCGGTATCCCTCCAGGTAGGCTCGCATCTTGCGGATGCTCCATACCACGGCCAAGCACTCCTTCTCCGTTACGGAATAATTCCGTTCGGCCGGGTTCAGCGTTCGGCTGGCGTAGGCGACGACGCGTTCCCTGCCGTCGTGGTCCTGGGTAAGGACTGCCCCGAGTCCGTCTTGGCTGGCGTCGGTTTGGAGCGTGAAGGTTCATTCGAAGTCCGGACAAGTAAGTACCGGAGCGGTAGCGAGATGATGTCGCAGGGCCTGGAAGGCGGTGTCTTCGGCGGTGGTCCACTGCCACCGGCGGTGGTCCACTGCCACCGGCGACGTTTCTCCAGCAGTCGGGTTAGCGGGGCGGCGAGGTCGGAGAAACGGGGTACGTAGCGGCGGTACCAGGATACCATCCCGAGGAAGCGTCGGAGTTCCCGTAGGTCGGTCGGGGGCGGTACTCGGTGGATGGCTTCCACCTTGTCGGGGTCCGTTTTCACCCCTTCTTCTGTGACCACGTGCCCCAGGTACTTAAGTTCGCGGCGGCAGAAGTGGCACTTCTCGGGGTTAATGCGCAGCTGGGCCCGCTGCAACCGTTGCAACACCTCCCGCAGGTTGTGGACGTGTTCCTCGAACGTGCGTCCCAGCACGATGATATCGTCGAGGTAGGCGAAGGCGCGTGGCTCCAACTCAGGACCGATGACGTGGTCCAGCAGCCGTTGGAAGGTGGCTGGTGCGGAGTGTAGCCCAAACGGCATAACCCGGAACTGGTATAACCTTCGGCCGTGGACGGTGAAAGCCGTAATCGGGCGGCTATCCTTAGCGAGCGGGACCTGCCAGTATCCGTTGGTCAAATCAAGTTCTCGGTCTGCTGGTTGACTCGCCGGAAGTCGATACAGAAGCGGTGTTTTCCGTCCTTCTTGCGGATGAGCACTACCGGCGAGCTCCACGGGCTACACGACGGCTCGATAATGCCGTCGGCGAGCATTTTGTCGACCTCTTGGTCGATGAGAGCCTGGGTCACCGGATTTCGCGGCGTGTAGCGTTGTTTTACCGGCTCCAAGGGCGAGAGTAAGCCCGAGGCGGCCAAGAAGATCCATGCCCAGAATGGCGGGCTGGGCCAGCTGCGGTAGCACCGCGTACGTGTGGCCGATGCGGTGGCCGTCGATGGTGGCCGGGACGGCGATTTCCCTGGTAACGGGAACGAGGGACCCGTCGGCGAGTCGGGCTTGGGCTTCGGTGACTATCCGTCACCCTCCTTGCCGACGGGCCACGGTGGCAACATCCTCCCGGAGGTAGGACCTGGTGGCTCCGGTGTCTACCAGCGCTTGGTAGTGGTTTCGCCCGATCTTGAATTCGAGATAGGGGCGCGGGTCGGCGTTTACTGGCGAGGAGTCGTCGGTAGCTGGTGGGCCGGTTGGGCGGCTCCCCTTGGCCCTGGCCCGGTGGCGTTTCCCGGTGTCGCTTGACAGGGACAGCCCCTCGTCGTGGTGCCTTTGGCGCCACAAAAGGAGTAGAAGAGCCTTCCTCTCCGGCGACACTCGTAGCGATGGTGGCCGCGCTGGCCGCACTTCCAGCAGCAGGAGTTTCGGTCGTAGGCTGGTGCGGCCGTTGCGAGCCCGCTTTGGCCAACCCCGGCGGCGGGTTGGGTGACGGGGGCGGCCCGAGGAGCACGGGTCGGTACTGGTGGTGCAGCGGGGCGAGGTTCCGCCTTATAGTCCGCCTGGATCTGCTCCATCTCGCCGGCCCGTTTCAGTAGGTCTCCACGGTGGCTAAATCGGTTCGTCGGACATACATTCGGTACTCGTACAGCAGGTTTCGGTGGAGGCGGTCCAGCTGGTCTTCTAGAGAGTAGCTGCCGTGGCGGTTCATGAGGTATGTCAGGGCCATGACGTATTCCCTGACGGATTCTTGGGGGCGCTGAAGCCGTTTCTGGATTTCGTTCGCTAGGCCCATGCGGGATGTACTGGCCACGAAATACGTCTTGAATGCCTCGAGGAAGTCGTCCCAGCTCTGCCACTGGTCGCGGTGTAAGCGGCACCACTGCAGCGCCTCTGATCTGGAGGTCGGTCAGCCCTGCCAAGAATTCGTCGGCCCCTTTTCCGCCGTCGTAGTGGGCGCCCCACTGTCGGATTCGTCTCATGATATGGTCCGGGGAGTCGACTTCGGGAACCTGCTTGCCGGCTTCCATTTTTCGCAGGTGGGTCTTCAGGCGGTCACGGAGGTCGTCACGAGTTCCGTCGGGTTCAATCCCGTATTTCTGGGCGAGCGAGACCAGGTTCGCTTTTCGGAGGCTGCTGATCCTCGGTACTCCGTCACTCATTCGCCCTTCCTCTTGAGTCCCTGTTCGGGCGCCAATTTGCGACCGTTCCCCCGTGTGGCGGTCCGTTTCGGATCGGGGGTCGCGGAGGAAGGAGGTGGCCGACTCAGTCGGCTGCCCAAGGTTCGGTGCGTTGAGTGACGGAGGCGGTTTCGGTGATGTAGACGTTTATTCGCTAATTATATACAAGGCGGACAGTGTCTGCCACAAACGGCGGACGCGGACAAAGCTTAAGACTAACGGTGGACGCGGGTAATGTTTACGACGAACGCGGACAATGTTTAGCGGCGGACGCTGGACGCGGACGCGGGCAATGGTTAAGACGGACAATGTTTAACGGCGGACGCGGACAAGGTTTAACGGCGGACGCGGACAATGTTAAAGACTAACGGCGGACAGTTTTTATCATCTACGGTTTAGCGTTCGGTCGCTCGACGGTTGCGGAGAGCGTTCGGTGGCTCGGTAGAGGGGGAGGGAGAGACAATACCCTGCCGTCGCTTACCACAAGGCGGGCGACGGTGGCAGGGCCCGGGAAGGAAGACTAGGAACGGACTGTCGGTCACTATGGTAACCACTGACGGGCGGTGGGTCGTCGGAAACGGCTGAGGGGGTGAATCGGGTAGGAGTACAGTGCCCTACTGCCGCTTACCACAAGGCGGGCGATGGGGTATGGCCCCGGTAGGAAGGTAGGAGCGGACTGTCGGTCGCTATGGCGACCATTGACTGATGGGTTTGGTCAGAGCAATAACCGTGGCGGGAGCGGGCTGAAGCAATACCCTACCGACGCTTACCACAAGGCGGGCGTCTTGGCAGGGCCCGGGTAGGAATACTAGGAGCGGACGGTCGGTTACTAGGGTAACCACTGACGGAGGTATGGCGGTTCGGTCACGAGAGTGCCCCTCGCACACTCGTGCTTTCAAAAAGGCGGACTCGTACAGATTGGGGCGTATATGATACTACAGCAATCTCTCACCACTAGATCAGGCTTCGGTGAGCTCGGCACGAGTCCGACGTCTCCGGCCGATAGCCCGGTTCTTATAATCCGCGGATGCGGTATTCGGTTGCGCGAATTCGCGGCCGCCTAGCGGTCGCGTGACTAATTAGCGCCTCGCGAGATCGGTTGCGCGAAGGCGCGGACGCCTGGCGGCCGGGCGCGGTACTATCGGCCGCGGAGACATAGCCGCGACGACGCTCGGTCAGCGCCTTGGAGGGGATATCGGCGTTACATGTTGATGGAAGCTTCGTTAAAAAGTTATTGTAGCGGTTAAGCATCGCGCCAATGGGCCGCGACCATCGCGCTACCTCGCGCCGATTTAGCCACCTCGAGACCGCTAACGAGGTGCGCACGCTTTTTTGAATTTACTTACCGTTTCGCAACCAAACCGACAACACGTGCTTATAACCAACCAAACAGTGATTTCTCAACGCCTTAAACCGAGTTTAATTAAAACCTGTGTATTGTGTTTAAGTTATCTGTTTATTACGCAGTAATTCCTTGTGACTATTGTATGGAAATACAAGATAATTGACGTGATCTGTTCTCTTTCGATTTCCGCCAATTTTCCGATTTCTCCTCGAAGCGTCAACTTCCTTCTTTTTGGAAGAAATCCCAGCCTCTCCCTTTAACCTTCTTTACCAAACCGAAACAGTAATTAACAATTAAATTCAAAAATTTCAAATCGTACTGGAAAAATTATTTTCGGTTGCGGGGGTCAACTACAATCATTTTTGGTGAGTACACATACCTCCGAAATCCTATCTACTTTCGAGAAAAAAAATCGAGTAGGTGCTGAAATTTTCGGCGAAAAAATTTTCAAATCGTTCTAAAAAATTATTTTCGGTTGCGGGGATCAATCACAATCATTTTTTATCATTACACATACCTCCGAAATCGTACGCACTTTCGAGAAAAAATTCCTTACTGAAAATCCAATTAGGTGCCTAAATTTTTCAACGGAGAAAAAAAAATTGCAAATCGTTGTGGAAAAATTATTTTCGGTTGCGGGGTCAATTACAATCAGTTTTTGTCATTAGACATACCCACGAAATCCTGCCCACTTTCGAGAAAAAATAGAGAAGGTGTGAAATTATTCGAGAAAATTAAAAAATTGCAAATCGTTGTGAAAAAATTATTTTCGGTTGTAGGGTTCAATTACAGTCATTTTTGGTGAATAGACATACCCCCGAAATCTTGCGCATTTTCGAGAAAAAAATTCAGTAAGGGCGGCACTTTAAACGTTAATAACTTTTTAACGAAGCTTCCATCAACAAATTGGTATTCTTGATTTTTGTCTTATTTTGGCCTCTACTATCGCTCATTAAAATTTTTGCTAGAGGTGGCCGAACACCATGTATATATGTGTATCTATTATATTTTAACAACGCGACTTCTCGCACGCAACTCGCCAAGACTCTCCGACGTGAACTCGCGACGACCTGATGAACGCACGGCACGGTGCTCGTCTTAAGAACGGTTCGATTTAACAATCGACGATCGCCCTAACCGAAAAGGGCGATTGCACGCCGTGTGCAAACCACGACGTGTGCAACGCTGAACCGTTAACGGATTCCCAAACATATCGGCGCCGGTCTGTCACAGCATGACCTGGTCGCCCGCACGCACACACGCACACGTACACGCACACGCACTCACCCCACATAATATTAATATTTAAAGGAGTTGGAAGAATAATTAATGAATTATTAAAAATGTATTAATTTTTAATTTTTCGTAATGATTTAAATTTAATTAAAGATATTTTTATAATTAAATTTAAACAATAAATTAAATAAGTAATTGAAATAAATGTAAAAATACAATATGGATATATATAAATTGAAGTAATTGAAATATCTGGACCTTTAAATGTAATATTATCTAAAAAATTAATTGGAATATAATTTATATATCCATAAATTATACAAATTATTAATATAATAATTGTAAATAAAATTAAATATAATTCATATTTAAATATAATTGTTTTAAAATTATTAATTGTTTTGTAACGGAATGTTTGAAAGGCTGGTTCAGCCTTCTCAAAAGACTTGGACGTCGGGGAGGAGCTGGAGACGGACCAGAAAACTCGTGGGCTGGTCGAAGAACGTTACAATTGTCTTGATTGATTGCACAGTAATTCACTGTATTTCACTTGTTGTACAATACTCACAATTAAACAATAAACACTTAAAACAAACGGATTACAAAGTAAAGAATATCCGGTTATTGGCTGTTACTGGTTTAAATTAATAACGGTTGGCGCTTGTGGGAATTACAACGGTTAACGAGTCGAGTTTTTTACTGAGACGTACTGCTCGGTTCTCGAAACAAGAGAGAGTTTTTAACGAACAGCGCGTTATATACCGGGCGCGTGTGTCGTTGTGGCGAAGTTCGGAACAGTGATAGCGATTATCGACCGATATCGTTTCGATCGCGCTTGTGACGCGACAGATGACGCGAGTAATCGCGTACATTAATTAATCTAGTAAAATATATAAATATAATTATTAATCCTCCAATTATTGAAATAAAAATTATATATATATATAAATATTTATATTTAATTCTATATTAATTAATAATAAAAAATTTAAAATATAAAAAATTAAAATTATAATATATGTTAATGGATGTAAATTTAATTTTAAAATTGGAAATAAAATTGAAATTAATAAATTAATAACAATTATTAATTTAATTAAAGTAATTACTTTAGGGATTATTATCATTTTAATTTTATAAAATCAAAAAATAGTTTATAATTAAAATATTAATTTTGGAAATTAAAGATAAATTTTGTTTTTTTTTGAAAATTAAATAATGTTTTAAATAATATTTATTATTTTTAACTTACAAAATTAATGTTTTAAATAAACTATAAAACAATCCTTTAATTTTATTAATACAAATAATTTAATATTTGTAAAATCAATTATAAAATACGATTTTATTGGGAATATTTTATTTAATTATAATTTTTTTTTTTTAGTATTTTTTTGGGTATAATTTTAATTATTAAATTTAAATATTCATTCTTAATAATTTTAATTAGAGTAGAATTTATTATTATTTTAAATATTTTAATAATTATATATTTAAAAATTATAAATTACAATGAATGATTATTTATATTTTATATTGTATTTTCTGTTTGTGAAAGAGTATTTGGATTAGCTTTGATTATTAATTTAATATATAAATATGGTAATCAAAATATTAGAATAATAAATATAATATGATAATAATTATATATATATTATTTAGATTAATTTATATTTATAATTTTTATAAATATAAATATATTTTAAGAAATATTATTAATTTGATTTTATTTTATTTAATTATTAATTATGATATATTTATTGAATGAAATAAATATAGATTTAATTTTAGTTTAAATAATTATTCTTTTATATTAATTATTTTAAGATTATGAATTTTTAGTATTATTATTATTTCATTAAATATAATTAATTATTATAATTTATGTATTAATTTTTTAATAATTTTATTAATTACTTTAATTCTATTTTTTATATCTAATAATATTTTATTATTTTATTTTTTTTTTGAAATTAGATTAATTTTATTATTTTTAATAATCATTTATTGAGGAATAGGAGAAATACGAATTTTAGCAAGAATATATTTATTATTTTGTTACGAGCCAGGGCCGTGCAGCGCGCGTGGCCTGCGAGTGCAAAAGAGAGTATGGAATATGGTATCAATTTGTTAGTGAGGTGCACGGACGAACCCGATGCAAGATCGGGGAGCCGCTAGGATAGTTGATATCGAGGACGAACCTGATGCGAAATCACGGAGCCTCTAGGATGGAGTCACTTACGGACGAACCTGGTGCGAAACCAGGGAGCCGTAGGAGGGTGTAATGTCGTGAACGAACCCGATGCGTAATCGGGGAGTCACTAGGAGGGTTAATAACGACGCAGACGAACCCAATGCGAAATCGGGGAGCTGCTGGGAGGTTGGAACAAACGCAGACGAACTCGATGCGTAATCGAGGAGCTGCTGGGAGGTTGGATAAATCACAGACGAACCTGATGCCTAATCAGGGAGCTATAGGATGCGGACGAACCTGGTGCGTAAGCAGGGAGCCGCTAGGATGGTATTAGATTTCGTGGACGAACTCGATGCGTAATCGAGGAGCCACTAGGTTGTAAGAATTTGTATTTGGATTAAGGATATGTTAATTGACCTCGTAACTTCAATTATTAAATATAATATAACCCGAGCGGTAAGGTTATATTATTGTGGGAACGTTTAACTAACAATAATCGCTTTATATAATGATGGGTTAAAGAAGTTGAGTAACTCTGATTTAATAATGAAACTAGATATATTCTTAACGAACAAATATCATACACGTGTCTTGTGTCAGTTATGTCGCGTTGTAAGAATGATTATAATTACCTAAGAATGATTTTTGCACGGTGTTGACGCACTGGCGATGCGGGGGTAAATCAGTTGACAATAGAGGCCGTAATAGAATTTATACCGGTTCACGGATTCTATATGGTTTAAAATTTATACAAAAGGGTACTGTAACCCGATCTCACGAAATGCAACTGACTGTCAGAACCGTGGATAGCGTAACGAGACGTGATGTTGACTCTAAACGTAACTGTACGATTCTGATCCCCCGAGTAAGGAAACGAAGGGGTTTATACAGGGTGTTCGGCCACCTCTAGCAAAAATTTTAATGAGCGATAGCAGAGACCAAAATAAGACAAAACTCAAGAATACCAATTTGTTGATGGAAGCTTCGTTAAAAAGTTATTAACGTTTAAAGTGCCGCCCTTACTGAATTTTTTCCCCAAAAATGCGCAAGATTTCGGGGTTATGTCTATTCACCAAAAATGACTGTAATTGAACCCTACAACCGAAAATAATTTTTCCTCAACGATTTGCAATTTTTTAATTTTCTCGAATAATTTCACAACTTCTCTATTTTTTTTCTCGAAAGTGGGCAGGATTTCGTGGGTATGTCTAATGACAAAAACTGATTGTAATTGACCCCCGCAACCGAAAATAATTTTTCCACAACGATTTGCAATTTTTTTTCTCCGTTGAAAAATTTAGGCACCTAATTGGATTTTCAGTAAGGAATTTTTTTCTCGAAAGTGCGTACAATTTCGGAGGTATGTGTAATGATAAAAATTGATTGTAATTGATCCCGCGACCGAAAATAATTTTTTTAGAACGATTTGAAAAATTCTTTTTCGCCGAAAAATTTCAGCACCTACTCGATTTTTTTTCTCGAAAGTAGATAGGATTTCGGAGGTATGTGTACTCACCAAAAATGATTGTAGTTGACCCCCGCAACCGAAAATAATTTTTCCAGAACGATTTGAAATTTTGGAATTTAATTGTTAATAACTTTTTAACGAAGCTTCCATCAATAAATTAGTATTCTTGATTTTCGTCTTATTTTGGCCTCTACTATCGCTCATTAAAATTTTTGCTAGAGGTGGCCGAACACCCTGTATACCCAAAAATCTGTGGGGGAGGATTCGGATGCACGTTAGACGTTACCATATTTGGTAATCTCCGAACTTCGTTAGTCACCGAGCAGCTGCATTTCGTGGGAACTGACTCTACATTCCAAAGGGTAGATAAGTAGTAGGGCGTTTTCCTAATGCACGCAAGTGGTATGGAAAAATTGTGGAACGAAATGTGTACAAAAATATTCACGGTGAATCATAAAAATTCGAATAGAAGAGTCGAACGCACGGTTAGCAGCAAACATTTGCGGCAGTTTTGCAGTAATAAAAAATAACTCTGCCAGGGTCAACTAGCCGAAGAGACGTTTGGCTTTGTGCGATACACGGCAAAAGCATGGTCTGCACGTTCGCCGATCGCAGGTAATTCGAATCGCGCGACAATAGGTTGCCTTACCTGGAACTTTTTCGGGGAGGAAATGCAATTTGTCAGTCAAAATTTTTCACAGAACCTACGCGTTTCTGAACAGAAGCGGACGCACGCGATGGAACGCGTAAACGCAGAGTATTATCGTACGTTCTTCGTTTTCGCGGAGTCAAGGGAACGCGAAGAAAGCCGCCCGCACGTATCGTGCCCATTATCCCAGCGAAAAGGAACAACAATCCTGAAGGGAGCAAGGTTCGAAGAAGCAACAATCCAGGAAGGAACAACAATTCAGCGAGCAACAACAATTTAGGAAGGAGTAACAATTCAGGAGGGAGCAACATCCAGGCACCGTTATCAACCCAGGAAGAAACAACAATCGAAGAAGGGTGCAACGGAACGCATCGGTATGCGAAAGTGAAAAGTGAAAGTAAAAATTGTTAGTGACCGTGCTGTGAAGTGTTTTCGGGGTGAGAAGCAGGTACAGTGACCGGGCTGGCCCATCAGCTGATTTTCGTTCGGGTCTTCGACCTTGCCGTGATCGACAGCGGTGCATTGGCCGGGCCCTATTGTCAGCGCAGTAGGTCAACTTGCAGATGAATGGGTAAGTCGAATTTCAATTATTTCTCTATTAACCCTTTGCATTCGAGGAATGTTTCGGTACGCAGAAATCCAGTCTGCTTTTTCAGTACAGTTTTTAATAACAAACGGTTACAAATGGTTCTTACCGCATTTATTTTAATTTTCTGATAATAATTCTTATTTTGATTTTAAAACACTCTGGCGAGAAGCGTCACTCGGGTGCGAAGGGTTAATTTTCTAAAAATTCCGAGATTTTATTACTTCTTCCTTGGAAACAGCGAATACAAATAATTAATAAAAAGTAAATTCCATTTAGTAATTTACGTACTAATTACGTAGTAATTCACGAAATAGGTAACAGTTGTAGTGGTAGTATTTTTAATTATTTGTACTTGTTTAAATATCAATTAAAATGCGAAGTTTAATTTAAATCCGAAACAATTCGTTACCCGGTTTGTTTTCGGTTACGCGACCGACCATGAAGATTCTAGGTCGACGCGTCCGCTATTCAAAATGTTAGAGGACAGAAAAACACGGTTCTCGAGGTTTTCTGCAAAGTCACGCGAACGATTAATTAACGTTCAATTTTGAAACAAGCGGTTCAAACGCCCGAGTTTAGAGAAGGTACGAAAATTCTATAATAGACAGAGACGGACGAGAGACACGGCGACAGCGCCGCGTGACGGAAGACTCTCCCACTCACGCGCTCACTTTGGCAGCTCGTGCTCGTCCGTCACTCGCTATCAAACCACTGCCACGAGCACTTCGGTATCCGACCACGGTCCGCTGTCGAATACACGAATAATTCGAGCGACCCGATCCGAGTCGAGTTCTTCGACTACCCTCGGAGCTGTATAAGAATTATTCACGAGTTATCGTATCGAGCCAGTCGGTACCCGACCGAGCTCTGTAAAAAGACTTATTTAATTCGGAATAGGCTTGAAGTAATTCGAGTGCTTCCGGGGAATCGATCCATAAACAGGTGTGGGAAGAAACCCTGAGTGGACTCAATCGTTTCCCCAGGGATAGAGGGCTAAGCTCATCCCAATTTATAGTTGCGAGGTTTTTTCGCACCTTTCTTAGTGCACGACTCCATAATCCAGGTGTGGGAAGAAACCCTGAGTGGAATCATCGTGCACTAGAGGAACGAGATACAAACTCCTTCCTCCAATTGGCTGTCAGAAACGGCTTCGAACCCACCATGCAGGAGTGAATAATACCCTGGGTGGATTTGCCGTCTTCCAGTCGAAGCGGGACACTTTTTAAACCCCAGCTATCGGCGAAAGCTAGGACACGTCCAAACATCTCCAGGGAGTACGGTTCCTGTGCGTAGGACGGAGCATCCGACAAAGCAACGTGGTCTCAGGCACAACCGTAAGTCGACCTAAGGGCGCCGTTGACAAGCCTGCACCACACAGTGCCGTACGCACTTACGAAGGCGGTGAAGGGCCGGGGACCGGCTGAAAGGTTGGAGCCTTACAACCTCCCTCCGATCACCTTTTCCTGCGACAGTCATACAACAAAGTCTTAAATTGCAGTCAGAAATTGCAGTCGTGAAATTAGACGAGCAGAAATCTCGTACACGACAATAATAAGCAAGCGATTCCCGATTTAACGGGAACGCTTACACATCTGATCCACTAAGCAGCTGCGCATCGCGGCGGCTGAGATCCCCGCTCCTGGGTGCGACAAGCACAGACCAGACGAGCGCGGAAGAAAGTAAGACACACAGCGTGATTCACGTTCACCGGTATTTAACGCCTATTCGTGTCTCTTTCTGTTACAGGTTTACCAAACAGAATTAGCTGCATCGGCGTCTGGCCGGGCAGACAATCATTACGTAATTTTGGTTTATAAACGTTTCCAAATAATAGGCTTAGTCGAGTCATTCGACTAAGCGAAAATTAAATTAAAATCTGTATTCTTTTCACTACGTTCCTTCCCTCACGATCCGGACCACCGTTAGGCGAGGTTTTTTCAAACCTACTCCCCCTAACAGTACTCGTTCCTCGATGTATTTTCAACGCGCATCTTGCTACCTACCCGGCGCGGTGGCTCTCCGAGGTCGGACGGCCCTGAGCGCGCGGAAGGCGAGCGCCGTGATTGGTCAGTGTTTTTCGTTAATAATTCAAAAACGAAGCCCCATCCGACATTTTTGCAAAGGAAATTGTTGTTTAGAATCGTCTCACCTACCCCCCATTTCCGGTTCCTACACTATTTACGGGACACCCTGTATATATATTTAATAATAAAAAAATTATGTAATACATAATGAAATTTATTATATATTAAATAATTTAATTTAAGTAAAATTTATATAATTTAAAATAAAATATTATATTTTCAATATAAAAATAATAACTGTGGCGCTGCTTCGCTGCGGGTAGAGGATCTCGTGAGAATTCGTAGGAAGGCAGAAACGGAAAGGAGGGGGCGCGTTTCGTCCGGGCCTGCCAGTGGACTCATCAGTAAGGCTTTCTAGCAGGCCCTGCCTTGAACGACTGGGTTATTGGGAAGTCGTTCGAGGAGTCTATATATAGCAACGGAGGGTCGGTCGAGCGCTTGTGAGAGCGCGACCCCTCTGGTGGCGAGCATGGGAGGCGACGCCACATAACTAATATTTATAAATATTAATTGAATTTTTATTATATATTAATATAATTAATTAAATATTTAAATGAAATTTAAATGTTATAATATTTAACTAATATCCATAATATCATATAATATATGTTAGAATCTGGAGGGCTCAAATATTTATTTGAGTACCTCGTCTAACGGGTGTCCGGATTACGAAGGAGTAGGACGAAGGAAAAGCAAATCGATTCTTTTTTAATTGTATTTTCGCGTCGTCGATTGTCGACGACGCCGTTTATTTGAAAAGAAGAATAGAATAAAACAAACGAAACTTAAAAAGAAACTTGTAATAACCAAAATAATAATAAAACAGAACAAAATTTACAGTTAGTCACGTTTTCCGTCTCGTTCTGTAGTTCTCGCGCTCCTAGCTGTGCTTGTCGCACTCAGGAGCGGGGATTGTCTGCCGCTGCGTTACGCGGCGAAACAGGTGGACTGTATTTATTTATGTGTGCGTTCCCTTTAAACCGGGAAACAGCTGATTGCAGTTCTAAGGAAGACGAGATTATACCTCGATTCTTCCTATACTGCGTTATCTCGACCGTCGTAGGAAAGGGCAACAGATGGAGGTTGTAAGGCTCCAAATGTTGTCGAATCCTCGGTTTCTTACCGTCCTCGTAATCCGTCCTTGTACGGTGTGGGACTGTACCTTGTCTGCGTTCACAACGACTTACGGTTAGCATACGTTTTCCACTGTTGCTCTTGAGCGGTATTCCACGCACACGTTGGCGTATATTCGAAATACCGCTTCAGCAGGTCGCCTGATGCTGGACACGTGATTTAAATTCCTAGCACCGACTGGAGGGCGGCAAGTCCACCCGCGGAATACCACGTGGTCCGTCTAGGTGGGGTTTTAACCGTTCGACAGTCAAGGGAGGTTCGTAGGTCAAACTCGAAACTTCGGATACGACCGATCGGTCCAACGATACGTATCCTTTTTCCTCCAGTCTTAGGTGGTTTTTACCACTGCTGCTCTAGAAACGTTCGGAAATAACCCACGAGATTCCTCGTTAGAAACGGAAGTGTCGTTGGTACCGGATGGTATCCCAATCCGTTTAGGTACTGCACTTCTTTGCGTTTCCGACTCTTTTTCACTCCAGTTAAAACGTGTAGCGGAAGTATTTGCGTTACCGGATCGGACCCCAATCCGTTCTCGCACTGCACCTTCTTTACCACGTTCTTAACTGGCTCGAAAGAACGACAAGCTTTACACAATTCGTTCTATATGAGATGTACGGAGGAGCGGGATCGTATGCCCATCTGCTCTCTGCCGTTTCCAAATCAAGAGTGATTCGCTTAACAAGGAGAGTCAAATTCGGAGAGCGATTTCCGACTGGCGGCGCTGTAGCCGAATTTGAGTTTATCCTTGTCTATCTTTCGATTGTCTTTCCTTGTCTATATTACGCGTTTCGAAACGTTAGCTTGAAATTCTGCGTAGTTTGGTCGATCGCGTGATGTTTCGAAGAAATCCGTATGTGACCGTTTTTGTATCCGGTCTTGTTTACGCGTAGCGAACATGAGCGCCGAACATTCTCGAGTATGTTACATACGCAGAAAAACAATACCGGGTGACGAATAATATTCTACTATTCTTGCACGGCGAATTAACGCGATATTTAAACAATATATATATAATTTAATTAATTTAATTGGAAATTAATTTCAATTAAATTATTAACAATAATTTACCTCTTTTTGGTTTCAATTAATTTATTTATTATAAATATATATTTATATAAAGTAAATTTTACCTTTAATTTCGAATTAAAAAATTGATTATATTTAATTAATCTATATTAATTAATTTAATCACTCTAAATATCTAAATATCATTCTATTAATAATCATACAATAAGTAATATAAATAAAAAATAAATAAATATAATTAAAGAAATTAAAGGTATAATATTTTTTAAAATAAAAATTATAGGCACAATTAAAACAATTTCAACATCGAAAATTAAAAATACTAATGAAATTTAAAAAAAATTAATAGAAAAAGGTAATCGTTTATTAATTAATGGATCAAATCCACATTCAATAGGTAATCTTTTGTCTCGATTTTTTATTAATGTAATTTTAAAATATAAATTCATTAAAATAAGTATAATACAAATAAATAGAATAATAAAATATATATATATATCATTAAAAATTATATATATCATAAATAATAAATTTTTTAATTGGAAATTAATTGTAATAATTTTATACTATATATATAATTTCTATTAATATTTAATTTTAATATATTCATCAGTAAATAAATATATAAACAAATAATCAAATAATATCTACAAAATGTCAATATCAAGATGGAGATTCAAAATGAAAATGATGAATTTTAGAAAAATGATTTATTAACATACGAAATAAACATGTTAATAAAAATATAATTCCAATAATTACATGTATTCCATGAAATCCTGTTAATAAATAAAAAATTGAACCATAAATTCTATCATTAATACAAAATTTAGCTTCATTATATTCTAAATATTGTATTATTTTGAAAAATAGATCCCTAAAATAATTGTAATTAATAAACTAATTTTTCTATAAAATAATTTATTATTTAATAATAAATTATGTCTTCATGTAATTACAAATCCAGAAGAAACTAAAATAACTGAATTTAATAAAGGAATATCATAAGGATTAAATATTATAATATTTTTAGGAGGTCATATATTACCAATTTCAATATTCGGAGAAATACAACTATGAAAATAAGTTCAAAATAAAGAAATAAAAAAAAATAACTGAAATAATAAATAAAATTATATTAAATTTCATTATATTTAATACAGTTAATGTATGAAATCCTTGATAAGTTCTTTCACGAATTACATCACGTCATCATTGAAATATAATTATTAATAAATTAATTAAATTAAATAATAAAAATATTAAATTATTAAATATAAATCAATTTAAAATTCTTATAAGTAAATTTATTAAAGATAATGAAGTTATTAATGGTCAAGGACTTAAAGTAACTAAATGAAAAGGATGATTATAATTTATCATATGAATTTTATTAATTAGATTCATTAAAATATAATAAACTTAAAATTGAAAATACATAAAGATTGAATTATTGATACTGAGATTTCTAAAATAAATAATATATTTTTAATAATAATTACTAAAGGTAAAATTAATAAAAATATATTATTTATTAGAGATTAAAGGGCAAGGTAGATATAAAGTGAGATTGCTTCTTACTATTAATAATATATTGCATGAGCTTCGATATACACGTTTCATCACGCGCAACCAGAACACTCGAAGAAGGAAGAACGGGCGGGAACCACCGTCCCTGTTCGATGACGCATATATCCGCTACGATGCGCGCGTTGCTAATACTCGTGCTAACACCTCCTCTCAATGCGAGCATCATTTATAATTATTCAATTAGCTTAATACCCATAGCATCCATACAAAAATAATGCTTATCTCTCGGTAAAGGTTTTGTAAGCACATCCGCAGGTATACATTCAGATGACAAATGTTTAACAACGAAATCATCCTTTCTCAAAATATCGCGCAAAAAATGAAACTTAATGTCTATATGTTTTGTTCTCGGATGTACAATAGGATTTTTCGCAAGCAATTCAGCACCGACATTATCATTATGAACAGTTATCCTTGACAACTCAGTAAATCCCATTTCCTTGAGAAATTCCGAAAAATAAATTCCATCTTTTAGCGCCTCCGCCAACGCAACAGATTCCGCCTCCGCTGAAGATAGAGCAACGGTTCTCTGTTTTGTAGATTTCCAACTGATTGGACCTTCTGACAGACTGGTTAAAAATCCTGTGTACGACCGTCTGTCCATTTTGCATCTCCCCCAATCAGCATCCACATATATTTCTGCATTGACCTCGGATTTCCTGTAACTAATTCTATAATTTAAAGAACCTTTTAAATATCGGAGAACTCTTTTAGCCGCTCCCCAATGGACTTCTCCATTGCTATCATTAAACTGAGCCAGCACACTGACAGCATGAGCAATATCTGGTCTGGTGGCAACTGCCAGATATGTGAGCGCTCCGACCAGCTCTCGGTACGGCCTCCTCTTGCTTGAGTGAGTCTCAGCAACCGCAACCTTGTCCAAAGTTACATCCCTGTCCATAGGAGTAGCCACGGGATTGCAATTTTCCATCCCAAAACGTTTTAACAAATCCAAAACATATCTTCTTTGAGACAGTGTTATCATTCGGTCTTTCTTTTGTATTTCAATACCCAAACAATACTTAGCCTCTCCCAAATCTTTCACGTCAAACTCTTTGGCTAATTCGTTTTTTATTTCAGTTATCCATGCCTGATCCTTTGAAACAATTAACAAGTCATCCACATAAATAACCATAAATAAGCTAGAATTATCTCTTTTTGAATAATAGACACATGGATCAGCAACTGTCGACTTAAGTCCTATCTCTTTCAATTTTCGAGAAAGTCGTTCGTGCCACTGTCTACCCGTTTGTCGTAAACCATAAATCGCTTTATTCAAGTGACATACTACTTCTTTGTTTCCTTTCAGGCATTTCACTAAATCCATAGCAACCTTCTTTATTCGTTTTTCTTCATTAGCATTATTTGCAATGTCCTCCAAACATTGAGTTAAAAGTTCTGGTTTTTCCATGTCCACTTCTTCTTTAAGTGTCCCATTTAAATTATTTAACATTATTTATAGAAGATCCTATTAAAGATAATAATAAATGACCAGCTAATATATTTGCTGTTAATCGAATTGATAATGTCCAAGGACGAATAATATTACTAATAAGTTCAATTATAACTATAAATCTTATTAAAAATACTGGAGTATTTAAAGGAATTAAATGAATTAATATATTATTTATATTAATTCTTCATCCAAATATAATAAATCTTATTCATAAAGTTAATGATAAAGATAAATTTACAGTTAGATGACTAGTAGGAGTAAAAATATAAGGAAATAAACTTAATAAATTTATAAATAAAATTATTATTATTAAACTAATAAAAATAATAATATTAGAAATATATTTATTTAAAATCAATAATTTAAATTCTTTAAATATAATATTTATTAATATTAATAAATAATAATTATTCGATATATTATCTAAATCTTTAATTATATATGAATCATAATTTAAATTTTTAAATTCAGGATATTCATATCTTCAATATCATTGATGACCAATAGATTTAATTGTAAAAAAAATAGGATTTCATGGTTCATCAATAAAATATAATATTTTTAAAGAAGGAAATGCAATAAACATTAAAATTAATATTGGTAATATTGTTCAAATAATTTCAATTATATGATGTTTTAATAAATAACGATTCATTTTATTTATTAAAATATCAAATATAATTATTAATGTAAATGAAATAATAATTATTATTATAATTATAGTAATATTATAAAATAAATTTAAATTATTAGAATATGGAGAACAAGGATCCTGAAAAGTAAATATATATTGTTATGTACGCCGAACGTTTCGTCCCTCAAAATTTTCTTGTCACTTGCGTGCATTGGGAAATCGCCCTGCTACGTATCTAACCTTTGGAATGGGGGTCACTTCCGTCGAGATACAGTAGCCCGGTAATTAAGACAATTCGGAGAATCCCGAATCCGGTAATTAACACAATTCGGAGAATACCGAATGCGGTAATTTCTAACGTACTTTTCAATCCGCCCCCACAGATTTTGGGTATATAAACCCCGCGACTTCATTACTCGGGGATCATAATCGTATCGTCACGTTTAGAGTCAACGTCAAGTCTCTCGTTACGCGTCTACGATTTTGATAGTCAGTTATATCTAGTGAGATCAGGCTACTGTACCCTTTCGTATCAACATTAAACCATATAGAATCCGTGAACCGGCATAAATTCTATTACGGCCTTTAGTTTCAACCGACTTACCCCCGCATCGCCAGTGCGTCAACACCGAGCAACAACATTTTAGGTAATTATAATTATTCTTTGGACGCGACAAACACACACAGAACACTTGTATCTTTCTTGTTTGTTTTAAGAATATATCTAGTTTCATTATTAAATCAGAGTTACTTATCTTCTCTAACCCATCATTATATAAAGCGATTATTGTTAGTTAAACGTTCCCACAATAATATAACCTTACCGCTCGGGTTATATTATATTTAATAATTGAAGTTACGAGGTCAATTAACACATCCTTAATCAAACTACAAATTTATACAACCTAGTGGCTCCACGATTACGCATCGAGTTCGTCCACGCAATCTAATACAATCCTAGCGGCTACCTGCTTACGCACCAGGTTCGTCCGCATCCTACAGCTCCCTGATTTCGCATCAGGTTCGTCTGTGATTTATCCAACCTCCCAGCAGCTCCTCGATTACGCATCGAGTTCGTCTGCGTTTGTTCCAACCTCCTAGCAGCTCCCCGATTTCGCATTGGGTTCGTCTGCGTCGTTATTAACCATCCTAGTGACTCCCCGATTACGCATCGGGTTCGTTCACGACATTACACCCTCCTACGGCTCCCTGGTTTCGCACCAGGTTCGTCCGTAAGTGACTCCATCCTAGAGGCTCCCTGATTTCGCATCAGGTTCGTCCTCGTTATCAACTATCCTAGCGGCTCCCCGATCTAGCATCGGGTTCGTCCGTGCACCTAATTAACAAATTGATACCATATTCCATACTCTCTCTTGCACTCGCGAACCACGCTATCGCTGCACGGCCCTGGCTCGTAACAGAAACTGGTGACAGCGGTGGGATTTAACTATTTTAGAATCGCTACGTAATTTTTGGGTTTCTTGAGAAGTTGAAGTTCTCTTATTGAATTTAGACGATATACTAGTTTTCGCTAGTTAAGTCAACCAGTTAACTTTGTTAAGAATATACTAGTTTTCACTAGTTAATACACACTGTTAATTGGATTAAAATATACTAGTTTTCTCTAGTTGAAGTAAAATAAATTATTAAAAATGACAAGTTCACAAGGAAATATTTCGTCAAACGATATCATGAACTTGACATTGTCACTCGCCAATTCAATGTCACTTTTTGACACAGAAGACGTGCATACAGAACGTTACATCGACGATACCGACTTTCGACGGAGAAACTCCATCGTTATCGCGTTTTGCACAAAGTGTGGAGGACGGTTTAACATTGATACCTGAGGGTTCGGAAGCCGATTACCTAGCAATCGTTCTGACTAAACTCATAGGTCCCGCACGTAGGTGCACGCTAGAGCATAAATTCGTGAGTGTAAACGAATTGATTAAACATTTAAAAAGAGATTTGCGCCGGGAAAAAGTTTGTCGTATTTCCAAGTAGACATCGCGAGTTTACGTATCCGCGAAGGTGAAAGTCTGCGACAGTACGTCGACAGGACTAGCCATCTGGTTTATTGCGCGCGCGGAGCCATTCGAGAAAGATACCGGGACAACGCCGAAGATTTCATCAAGGAGATGGAAAACGATGTTTTGGAAAATTTCATCGAGGGTTTACCGGATCGGATTTCTTGGAAGGTGTCGGCACAATTTAGAGACATACGGACTCTTGAAGACGCTTACGACGCCGTGCTGCACATAGACAGGAAACTACGAAATCGAAGACAAACGCCCTGGAACGAATCACCTGCAAGGTGGTCACGAAAGGATCGTGAGACCGAAGATTATCGCCAACGCGACAGTCAAGTGTCGTATCCTGGCTCACCGAGTCGTTATGACCGAGGGCGGCACGCCAGGACATTTGAACCTCAAGAGGATCGAGAAGTGCAACCACGTGCGACCGCATGGTCCGTGCGACAAAGGAGCCCCTCGATTTCCCCTTCGAGGCGCACTTACGATTTTCCTAAGGATGAAGGAAATCGTTATTCGATATTAAAAAATTCCGAAAGACACCGCGAACCAAAATTATATTGTTGGCATTGCGAAACCACGGGACACGACGGAAAATCTTGTAGAAAGAATCCGCGCGCTCCCAAATATCGACGCGACTCGCGAGATTCGTCGGCTGAATCAAACGGGTCTTTAAACTACAATCGCGCTCACCGTACCGACGACACGATGAGCGGAAACGAAAACCGTCGTCAAAAAACAGTACACTTCGACAACGACTCCTCATCAAGGAAACACCTGCCCCACGTCTCGAAGTCAAAATCCCAGAATTGGAATCAGGAAAGGGAACATTTTTAATTGATTGTGGTGCAGCTATCAATTTAGTACCTCTCAATGTTTTAGGAACAAAAGCAATAATAAATTCTCGCGAGTCGATAGAAATAATCGGATTAACGACAAATCCAATTCGCACGTTAGGAACCACAATATTGCACATTCATGATACACCCGCATTTTTCTACGTCGTAAAAACTCTTGCAATAGACGCTGATGGACTCATCGGAAGCCCATTTTTAATGCAGGAAGAAGTCGAAATTTCATATTATCATGGAACCATGGTACTAAAAGACAAACCTGTTAAACCACTGCGTTTTTCAAACCACCAGAATCTACTTTCATCCTTAAAACCGCAATCTTCAACTAAACACCGACTCGAAGCTCGCACGATACAACAGATCGCGGTAAAAATAGCAAACCCGACAGTAAAAGAAGGATATTTACCGCGTATTAAAACGCACAATCAACTCTACATAGGAGAAGCAGCTGTAACAAATAATAGCGGAAAATGTCACGTCCTAGCAACGAACACCAGCAGCGAAGATCTCGATGTAGAGATACAACCACAAACAATAGAACCGTACGATTTTTTGAGTACATCGGACGAAGACCCTTGCTCGTATGCAGAACACCCAACAAAATTCAGGACAAAAGAAGATAGGATAGAAAACCTCATAAATACACTAAATACCAACCATTTAAACAGAGAGGAACGGGCATCCGTCATTGATTTAATACAAGAATTTCCAGACCGATTTTTCCTGCTTGGAGACGAATTAGGAAAAGCAGCCGATTTTAATCATTCGATTCACACTATAGATGAAATACCAGTAAATACAAGACAGTATCGATATCCGCCTGTACATCAGGACGAAATACAAAAACAGGTTAGCGCATTATTATCACAAGGCATAATTACTCCGTCAAAATCACCCTACAATTCACCTTTATGGATCGTACCGAAGAAAGCTGATTCACAGGGAAACAAACGTTGGCGAATGGTAATAGACTTTCGAGCATTAAATGAAAAGACAATCTCCGACAAATATCCATTACCACAAATCACAGAAATCTTGGACCGATTAGGAGGAGCAGAAATATTTTTCAGTTTTCGATCTCGCCAGCGGTTTTCACCAGATAGAAATGAACCCAAAGGACAAGCAAAAACAGCATTCACCACACCGCATGGACATTACGAATTTTCAAGAATGCCTTTTGGATTAAAGAACGCTCCACCTACATTTCAACGCCTCATGGATCAAGTTCTCACCGGATTACAAGGAACAGACCTCTTCGTTTACCTGGACGACATTGTCATTTACGCTTCATCATTACAAGAGCATAACATCAAAGTTAAAAAATTATTGAACTGCCTTCGAGAACAAGGCTTAACCCTTCAAACTAACAAATGTGAATTTCTACGCAAAGAAGTTGCATATTTAGGACACATAATTTCCGAAAAGGAGTAAGACCGGATCCAAGAAAATTGAAAGCTGTGCAAGACTTCCCTACACCGAAAACGCAGAAAAATATTCAACAATTTTTGGGCTTAGCAGGATACTACGGAAGATTTATACCAGATTTCACCGCAAAGTCAAAACCGTTAATTAATTTACTAGGAAAAGGCATTAAATTTAAATGGACAGAAGAACGAAATCAAAGTTTTAATCAGTTACGCAAAGAACTTTGTCAACAACCTATATTGCAGTACCCGGATTTCACCAAACCCTTCATCGTGACTACAGACGCATCCGAATACGCCATAGGAGCTGTACTTAGCCAGTGGGAAATAGGAAAGGATTTACCAATAGCATATGCATCAAGGAGCCTTAACAAACCTGAAAAGAATTATTCGGCAACAGAGAAGGAATGTCTAGCAATGGTTTACGCAGTCAAGTATTTCCGACCTTATATTTATGGAACAAAGTTCACCCTTATCACAGATCACCGTCCGTTAGTTTGGCTACATTCAGTTAAGGACCCGACCTCCAGGTTAATAAAATGGAAATTACGACTTTCGGAATACGAGTATCAAGTTATCCACAAGTGTGGAAAAACGAACATGAACGCAGACGCGTTATCGCGCAACCCTTCATCAGTCTGTCTACCGCTCATTCCACGGGAGTCTAGGGACGACCCCGACTTCCGGGTTCAAGTACCATCGACTACCGATAAGAAGTCCATAGGTCACCGTATACAACAGTTACGTCGAGATATTGAAAACCGACCCAAATACCGGGAAGCTAGTAGTAGCTCAGACGAAGAACAATGCCCCCCTTATGGAAAAATTCAACACTCACCGATAGTAGCTAGACACCGAACTCTACCTAGCTTATCGCACGAAGTAACATTGCCAGACGAATCTCAGGAAATCATAAACAATCTACTGCCAGCAGCAAATTCCACAAGGAACACACCACCGGAGGAAGATAACAGTCCACCCGATGACCTAATGTCTTTCGAAGAACCACTTGAAATTACCAATAATGAAACTACAATTATGGAAAATCCTCGAAAGGATTTATTCAGTACTCCACAGGTAATACCGCAGGTTACAGACGAAATTTTACAACCAGCCATAATTCATCCACCTGCAAGGGTTGTAACCGACACAAGTGCAGAACGGCTACCTGACGCCTTCGACCGCACGCCTGACCCTTACCTGCCATACGCATCCGACACAGATGTTTCAACCGACGATAACGAGCACCAAGACACTGCGTCAAAACAATCTTACAAAATAACTATTTCGTCGAACACCCTCACTGCGGAAAACGGACATTACGCGCACTTCATATCAGCAGATTGCAATTTAATATCCACCGTAGGAAAAGTATTACTGGACACCGAAATAATTAATAAATGGGATTTATTGGCAGCACAACCGAAGAAGGGTCACGTATCGACTTCAGACAACGAATTATTTAAAACCTTCAGTATAGTAATTTCTAACAATTTTTACGACAACATTACGGCAGAAGACGTATTCCATGGATTAAAGACTCTTAAACATACTCTAGAACAGAATCAAATAAACTCTTTTCGAATATCTGCAACAGGAGATTTACACAAATTGCCAGCCGACAAATTTTACAAGATATTGGAAGAAGTTTTTACCGGATCAGATCAGCAAATTACTTTATGCAATTGTACCATCACCACACCACCCGAAACGGACAGACTAAAAATAATCCGTGAAGCTCACGATAGTTTAATTGGAGGACATAAAGGGGTAACGAAAACATACAAACGCGTCCGATCAAAATTCCAATGGCCAAAAATGCGCAACGAAATTCAGGAGTACATTAGGACATGCCAAAGTTGCCAAGAACAAAAATTAGTTCGGGCAAAGACTCGCCAACCCATGCTAATTACCGACACGCCGCTGGATGCATTCGACAAAATATCACTGGACACCGTGGGACCCCTTCCGATCACGCCGAATGGAAATAGACATATCCTTACCATACAAGACAACCTGACGAAATACTGCGTGGCAGTTGCAATACCTAATATTCGAGCCACGACCATTGCAGATGCCTTTGCCCGACATTTCATCGCAATCTACGGTACACCTCGCGCAATACTAACAGACAAAGGAACTAGCTTCATTGGAAATTTAATGACGAATTTGGCAGAAATATTTAAAATCAAACAAATAACAACTTCCGGATACAGACCACAAACTAACGGATCACTGGAAAGAAGTCACATCGTGCTCACCGAATACCTCAAGCATTACATGGATAACTACGAAGATTGGGATTTATTAATTCCTTTGCGATGTTCTCATATAATACATCCGTTCACGAAGCAACAAATTTCACACCATACGAGTTAATCTTTGGAAAAGTAGCTCGAGAACCCAGTTCGTTCTCTGACAAAGAGAAATTAAAATCATATGGAGATTATTAACAAGACCTCATTTCACACATAACCAAAATCCGCAAGATCACTTCAGAGAATTTAATTAAAGCGAAAATCCGTTCAAAAGACTATTATGATAAACATTCAAAACAAGTCAAATTCAACGTAGGCGACTCTGTTTACGTACTTCTAGAACCTCGCATAAATAAATTCGACCCACAATACATTGGACCATACAAAATTCTAGACGTAACGGACCGAAACAACGTCGTCATTCAAACCAACAGTAAAATAATTACAAAGCATCAAGACAAATTAAAACTCGCCTATTTCCCATCTTCAGTGGAATCAAATCAATCAGTCAATCATGATGTTCATCTGGATGCTCCTGATACCACTGACCACTGGACGAGAAATAATTAACAACAATGCAACCATAACGCCCTTGGTGAACGAAGCCGGATTGTTCTACGAAAAACTGCCAGAAATTAATATTTTCCACACACAATGGCGCCTAGTCACATCATTAGACGTTAACCGATACCTCAATCATGCTCCACCTGTAAAGGAATTCATCAAGGCCATTAATCAACTCTGTGACCGTCATGACTCCCTTCACTGCATCAGCAAAGAATGGGGACCCCGATTAATCAAGAGAGAAGAAAACACGTTACAGTATATCAAATTAATAAAAACTGCAATAGGTGATATTCCAATTACTAAATCATCGCGTCGCAGTGTACCTTTTGGATTTATGGGTAGCCTAAGCAAAACATTGTTCGGAACCCTGACACAAGAAGACGCAGAATATTATAATTAAGAACTAAATAAAATTTATAATGATCAACACGAAATAACAGAGATTATAGAAAAACAAACCCATATAGTCAAAGCCGAATTCTCAGCCACTCACGACAGAATAGTTAACTTAACGAAATTCACAACTCAATTAATGAAAACTATGGCTGAAGATTCATTAATGTTCCGCGAAATAGAATCCAACATTAATAAATTACGTTTCGAAGCAGCAGCAAGGGACGCAGTATTCGAGATTGAAAAGGGACTGGATGACTACAATGCCAATTTGCTATTATTAATTGACTCCATACTTTTGGCAAAACAGGGAATTCTGCATCCGGCAATTTTTTCACTACAGCAGTTATTACGGTCGGCCCAAAGAATCAAACAAACATCGAAGCACGAATTCCCACTGACTCCGGAAGAACTACTTACGGAACAAATTGAAAGGATTACGAAGTTAAACGTAATTTTTAAAAGGGGAAGAATACTCTTTGAACTCTCGATACCCTTACTTGAAACAAGAGCCTACAGTTTATATAAGATATATCCTTGCCCATCCATACATAAAATTGGGGAAAAATCTGTAGTTTCATACATCAAATCCAGAACCCAATTTATTGCTGTATCGTCAGACGAACAACAATACATTATTCCAACCGAGAACTACCTGAACCATTGCCATCTCCATCGCGGACAATTTGTGGGACCATCAACACTACCAGTATACCAAACGGACCACCACCCTACCTGCGAATCTACGGCGTTACTAAACCCTTCTGCAATAAAGTGGTCGACCTGCGACATAAAAGTAACCTCTTCTATACAACCATATTGGCAAACCTTAAACAGACCGTCTACATGGTTGTATTTCATGCCAGAACAACAAAAGGCGCGAATCTACTGCCGGGGAGAAAAAGGAGTAATAGAAATATGTCAAAAACAGGAATTTTTGAACTCAAACCTGGATGCCGAGCAACAATTAATTCCATACAATTCGAAGCCATAGAAACAATGAAAACAACCGAGGACATCATTTACTACCCTTCAAGCGTATACAATTTGTCAATAATATTTCCGGAACCCACAACGCATCACCTGGAAGTTTTGGAGAGAGATACCTTTGACACGAACTGCACTCGTTCCACCTGGGATAAGCTACCTGCAGCATTGTCACTCACTGAAATAGAACAACGAGCAAGAGAACTATCAAATCATCGAACCAGTTTTCGTAACCAGAAAATCATGAACCTCACGACCATCGGAACTATATTCATACTATTAATTGTAACAGGCATAATAATAATTGGGAAGCTCTGGGTCCACAAACTATCAAAAATACCAATCCTCCTGAAGAACCGAGCAAAATTACAATAAACATACCTAATATCCTGGAATCAGATAAAAAAATCGACAGACCGAGCGCTACAATCTTCTAGAGACGCCTCCACCTAACGGCTCCTCCACTTACACGCAGGGAAGTTGGAGTGGGGCTTGGGGCCTTTAAAAGCGAGATGCTGGACAGTATTGAAATCAGTATCAGTCACAGATGCAATCAAAAACCAACAGCGCAACACAGACCACACCGCAGCAGGAACGAGAAGGAACGCTCCTGACACCGAAAAATATCAACCCTGTCCAGCCGGAGCAGTGCGAAAGGGCCGCGCCACGCAGACAAGGAAAACGCAGCAACTAGAAAGAATAAAAAAGGAGCAGCCACAACGAGACTGGACGGGCATCAAAATCGTAACGGACGAAAACATTTTTTCATTTACACCGGGAGCCCGATAAATATTAATATGAAGACCATCACGGCTGGAGCACTGGGCACTGAGGCCGGAGTGATTACGACCCACGTGGTGGGAATGACGGAGCTGTGGGCAGTAACGGAGACAGACCTCCCCCGAGGACGAGCAATGGCCCACGAGCTACACCACCATATGCAGAGTCGGGGAGACCTGTACCCCCTGCCACTGAGCGCCCTGCAGCCGGGACGACTGGTGGCAGCACTCATAAACGGACTATGGAGAAGGGGTAGAATTGAACAGGCCACCACGCAGGGATGCAACCTCTTCCTCGGCGACTTCGGTAAAATGGCAGAGGTTCAACTTCGCCAGTTGCGAGCACTCCCACCACGCTACCAAGCACTGCCATGGATGGCGGTGAAAATCCATCTCAAGGGGGTCAAACCGAGGAACAACAGGCCGGTAAATGCGATAACAAGAATCGCGACCCTCGCACTGTGCAACAGGAGAGGCCGTGTCACCGAAATCGACGACACGGAAGACGGAATCACCGCAGTACTCCACCTGGACCGTCTTCCAGGACAACCACCGGTGGACGTAGCACAATATTGGTTGGAGGCGGGCTACGTCGTGCGGAGCTAAAGGAACAACATTAACGATAAGTACACTACACAACACAATACTACACCCGACACGTTTAGCTTCCAATTATTTTACTTTTCGCGACTGTTATTGTTTTCTTTCATACATAAGTAACAGGGTGCTTTCCGTCTAATGTGAAAGCATCACGCATAACGCGATGTTTCATCTTGGGGGGGGGAGATGTTACGTACGCCGAACGTTTCGTCCCTCAAAATTTTCTTGTCACTTGCGTGCATTGGGAAATCGCCCTGCTACGTATCTAACCTTTGGAATGGGGTCACTTCCGTCGAGATACAGTAGCCCGGTAATTAAGACAATTCGGAGAATCCCGAATCCGGTAATTAACACAATTCGGAGAATACCGAATGCGGTAATTTCTAACGTACTTTTCAATCCGCCCCCACAGATTTTTGGGTATATAAACCCCGCGACTTCATTACTCGGGGATCATAATCGTATCGTCACGTTTAGAGTCAACGTCAAGTCTCTCGTTACGCGTCTACGATTTTGATAGTCAGTTATATCTAGTGAGATCAGGCTACTGTACCCTTTCGTATCAACATTAAACCATATAGAATCCGTGAACCGGCATAAATTCTATTACGGCCTTTAGTTTCAACCGACTTACCCCCGCATCGCCAGTGCGTCAACACCGAGCAACAACATTTTAGGTATTTATAATTATTCTTTGGACGCGACAAACACACACAGAACACTTGTATCTTTCTTTGTTTGTTTTAAGAATATATCTAGTTTCATTATTAAATCAGAGTTACTTATCTTCTCTAACCCATCATTATATAAAGCGATTATTGTTAGTTAAACGTTCCCACAATAATATAACCTTACCGCGCGGGTTATATTATATTTAATAATTGAAGTTACGAGGTCAATTAACACATCCTTAATCCAAATACAAATTCTTATAACCTAGTGGCTCCTCGATTACGCATCGAGTTCGTCCACGCAATCTAATACCATCCTAGCGGCTCCTGCTTACGCACCAGGTTCGTCCGCATCCTACAGCTCCCTGATTTCGCATCAGGTTCGTCTGTGATTTATCCAACCTCCTAGCAGCTCCTCGATTACGCATCGAGTTCGTCTGCGTTTGTTCCAACCTCCTAGCAGCTCCCCGATTTCGCATTGGGTTCGTCTGCGTCGTTATTAACCATCCTAGTGACTCCCCGATTACGCATCGGGTTCGTTCACGACTTTACACCCTCCTACGGCTCACTGGTTTCGGACCAGGTTCGTCCGTAAGTGACTCCATCCTAGAGGCTCCCTGATTTCGCATCAGGTTCGTCCTCGTTATCAACTATCCTAGCGGATCCCCGATCTAGCATCGGGTTCGTCCGTGCACCTAATTAACAAATTGATACCATATTCCATACTCTCTCTTGCACTCGCAGGCCACGCGCGCTGCACGGCCCTGGCTCGTAACAATATCAATGTGAAATTATTAACAAAAAATATAATTTTTATATAAGAATCTTAAATTCATTGCACTATTCTGCCATATTAATAATTTAATTATAAATATAATAAATTATATAATTTAAATTTAATAATTTTTTTTTTCTTTTTTTTTACGTATATATTATTATTTTATATTTATTATTAATAAATTTTAACAATAAAAGGTGTTTCGTTAAACGAATGATCCAAAGGTGGATAATTTTGTAATCATTCTAATTGTTTAAATATCGAGTAAAATGCGAAATTTAATTTAAATCCGAAACAATTCGTTACCCGGTTTGTTTTCGGTTACGCGACCGACCAGGAAGATTCTAGGTCGACGTGTCCGCTATTCAAAATATTAGAGGACAGACAAACACGGTTCTCGAGGTTTTCTGCAAAGTCACGCGAACGATTAATTAACGTTCAATTTTGAAACAAGCGGTTTAAACGCCCGAGTTTAGAGAAGGTACGAAAACTCTATAATAGACAGAGACGGACGAGAGACACGGCGACAGCGCCGCGTGACGGAAGACTCTCCCCTCTCACGCGCTCACTTTTGGCAGGTCGTGCTCGTCCGTCACTCGCTATCAAACCACTGCCACGAGCACTTCGGTATACGAACACGCTCAGCAATTGCATACCAGAGTAATTCGAGCAATCCGACCCAATCCGAGCGTTCTTCGACTATCCTCGGAGTTGCAAAGGAATTATTCGCGAGTTATCATACCGAGCCAGTCGGTACACGACCGAGCTCGGTAATCAGAATTCATTTAAGTTGGAATAGACTCGAGGTTTTTCGAGTGCTTCCGGGGAAACGATCCCATAAACAGGTGTGGGAAGAAACCCTGAGTGGAATCAATCGTTTCCCCAGGGATAGAGTGCTAAGCTCATCCCAATTTATAGGTGCGAGGTTCTTCGCGCTTTTCTTAGGGCACGACTCCATAATCCAGGTGTGGGAAGAAACCCTGAGTGGAATCATCGTGCACTAGAGGATCGAGGTACGAACTCCTTCCTCCAATTGACTGTCAGAAACGGCTTCGAACCCACCATTCTAGTCGAAGCGGGACACATTTTTAAACCCCAGCTATCGGCGAAAGCTAGGACACGACCCAAAATCGCCAGGGAGTACGGTCCCTGCGCGTAGGACGGATTATCCGACAAGCAACGTGGTCTCAGGCCCAACCGTAAGTCGACCTAAGGGCGCCGTTGACAAGCCTGCACCACACAGTGCCCGTACGCACTTACGAAGGCGGTGAAGGGCCGGGGACCGGCTGAAAGGTTGAGCCTCACAACCTCCCTCCGATCACCTTCTCCTGCGACAGTCATAAATTACAGTCATAAATTGCAGTCAGAAATTGCAGTCGTGAAATTAGACAAGCAGAAATCTCGTACACGACAATAATAAGCAAGCGATTCCCGATTTAACGGGAACGCTCACACATACAGTCCACTAGCTTAGCTGCGCATCGCGGCGGCTGAGATCCCCGCTCCTGGGTGCGACAAGCACAGACCAGGCGAGCGCGGAAGAAAGTAAGACACACAGCGTGACTCACGGTCATAGGTATTTATGCCTATTCGTGTCTCTTTCTGTTACAGATTTCCAAAACAGGATTAACTACAGCGGCGTCTGGCCGGGCAGACAACTTCTGATACAAGTTTTTGTTCCACAATTTAATAGAAATAAACGGCTTAGTCGAAGCATTCTTTTAAATGCATTATTTAATGGTTTTGTATTCAGTAAATTCATCGTGAATTACTTCAGAATATAAAATTTTTTACTTGAGATACCTATAGAGGGTGTTCGGCCACCTATAGTGAAAATTTTAATGAGCGATAGTAGAGACCAAAATAAGACGAAAATCAAAAATACCAATTAGTTGATGGAGGCTTCATTACAAAGTTATTAACGTTTAAAGTTTCGCCTGTAGAACGGCAACCCGCTAACAGGAGTCTCGTTTGAGCTGTTGTCGCGATAAGACGTGTTATCGAATCGTGCTCGCGAGTGATTCTATTTTGGCCTCTCAACTGTTTCAAAACTCCTGCATCGTAAGTGTCTAGTATAGAAAGATTTCTGTCTATCCCCTTGCCCGGACGCAGGTGTCCTGCGTCCAGGGCAAACGTAATCAGAAGCCACTAAAACATGAGCGGCTGTGACACCGGTGACGCTCAAACTCAACGTTCTGAAATTAATACAGTAACTAAAGCCACAATGCCTTCTTCTTATGCTCAAGTAACACAGCAAGTGAATTTTCCTACAAAGGAACAAGCCATTGTAACAGATGCAGTTGAAGGAATTTCAATCAAGGAGTACACAGTAGCCATCGGCAACATAATCAATCCCAGAAATATTCGATTCGTTTCAAGAATTTCCCACTGTTAGAATGTGGAGGGCTCAAACCCTGATTTGAGAACCTCGTCTAACGGGGGTCCGGATCACGAGGGAATCGGAGGATGGAAAAGTAATTATCACACGTTATATAGATTTTCACGTCGTCGAAAGTTCGACGACGTCTTTTATTTTTTGGCCCTTTTAAATACAGCCGTTTTTGTATTTATTGACGCGTGATCTTGACGCGTGATCCGCCTGGCCGTCGTCTGGCGGCTGCTCGCGTCACGCTGTTCTGAAACGAAAAGAGACGGAACGATGTGTAAATATTCGGCAACGTGAGTCACGCTTTCCGTCTCGTTTTAATATACACGCGCTCCTGATTATGCTCGTCGCGCTCAGGAGCGGGAAAATCAGCTGTCGCGTTACGCGGCTAAGCTAGTGGACTGTATATGTTGTGCGTTCCCTTTAAATTCTTAATTTAAAGGGAACTTCTTATTGCAGTTTTGGGAAGACGAGATTCAACCTCGTTTCTTCCTCGACTGCAGGTTTTGACTGTCGTAGGAGAGGGTAACGGGTGGAGGTTGTAAGGCTGCAACCGTACCCGCTCCTCGGCCCTTTTTACCAGCTTATGGCGTGCGTACGGGCACGGTGTGATGCAGGTGTGCCAACGGCGCACTTGGGTCGACTTACGATTGGGCCTGACACCACGTAGCTTAATGAATTAACGTCCTACGCACAGTGACCGTACTAGACTGGCGATCTTTGGAGGTATTCTGCTGTTCGTCGTAAGCTGGGAGTGAAAGTTGTCCCACACTTCGACTAGAAGGTGGTAAATCCACCCAGGGTATTTTATACACCCCTGGATTGTGGGTTACGAACCGTTGGATTTACAAGAGAGGTACGAGAGTCAACCTCGATACCTTAAACACGACCTCTGATTGCAGCGGTACGTGTTTTCTTTTACTTTTTTATTTTTCAGACCAAGGTGGGTCGTAGCCACTGCTGAATACTTCGGACACGACCTCTGATTACAGCGATACGTGTCTGTATTCAGGCTGAGGTGGATCGTACCCACTGCTGAATTCGAAATCTCGGATTTTAACCTGCGAGATTCTACAGTCAATAAATTAATTAATCAGGTCGTATTCCGATCTGATCTTTTTAATAGGTAAGCGATTATGGAGGTATCGACGGCACCGGATGGGTTCCCTATCCGTTTTCGTCGAGACCTTTCTTTCGCTTCCGACTCTAATTTTAATTGAAATAAATTAACGTGTTTGGAAGTTAAGACGTTACCGGATGGATTGCCTATCCGTTTTTCGTGTTAACTTCCGTACCACGTTGGTAATTTCTCCGATAGTTCGAGGAGCTCGGAACTAGTCGGCCGTTTTGGAATTTAAGGGGGAGCGGGTTCGTATGCCCATGTGCTCTCTACCGATTCCAAATTCAGAGTGACGATCCAGCGCGGTTAGTCGAATTCGGAGGGGCGAATCTCCGACTAGCGGCGCTGTAGACGAATTTGAATTCGTCTTTGTCCAACTTATTATTGTCGTACCTTCTCTTTATACACGCGCCGAAACGTTAGCTCGAAATCACGCGTAATTTCGTGGATCGCGTGATGTTTCGAAGAAGTCCGTATGTGACAGTTTTTATAACCTGTCTTGTTTTCGCGTAGCGGACACGAGAGTCGAACCGTCTCGAGTTGGTTACATACGCAGAAAAACAATACCGGGTGACGAATAATATTTTACTATTCTTATACGCATCGAATTAATGCGATATTTAAACATACCGCCCCCCTTGCACGGTCCGTGCAATAATCCAGAGGAGCGGTAATTCGCGGTCACGTTTGATCCGCTTCCGAGAAGGTCGACATACACTTAATTTATTGAAAAATTAAGGTACTTACTTAACGGCGAGAGATGGCCCGTCTTGCCTCCAGTATGTGGAGGGTTGTTAGGACCGCCTCCTGCAGCGCGGCCTGGTCGATTTCGGCCCCACGTTGGGCACCAGAGGGCCCTTGGCGCCTCTGCCTGCCCCGAGCCCGGTTCGGCCTCCTTTCCCTCCTGGCGGGTGGTGCGGGCGGCGCCTGGTGGCGCTCCGCTCCTGTCGCCTGGCCTGCAGTGCGCCTCGGGGGTGGCGGGCTGTCGTTGGCCCGGTAATTGCAGGCGATCAATCGCCCTCCCCTCGCCCACTTCAACCGGAAGAAGCCTCCGGGTACCTTGGCCTTCATCCTCCGGGTGGTCCACGGCACGTGGGCGGGGATCCTTAGTACATCCTGACCCAGGTTCAGGATGAATTCCTGGGCCGGTGCTGGCGTCTCCACGGTGGCCGACGTTCCGGCCTGTGGTCCCTCCGTCACCGGGGGGGCCGGTAGTGGGCGGTTGGTGTCGACCAACTTGAGCAGTTGGTCGAACTGCTCGTCTATTTGTGAGTCCCTGGTCGACTCCACCACCGTTTCGACACTTTCGTCACTCGACGACATGTTGCGACTTTTTGTTTTTTTTTTTGTTTTAATGTTTCCGCGTGTAACTTGGAACTAAGCGAATTCGGCCGACGGGTCCTGCTTTTAAAACCTAGGACGCGCGCGAATCGCTCCCTTCCTTAATTGTTACCGGGATGGTAGGGAATAGGTTCCCCTCTCACCGATTGTCACCAAGACGCGGGATATGTGGTAATCAACACCGTTGCTCTTACCAACGGCGGATCTCACTTCCTGTCTCGTTCTAACCTGTGATTCGGGATTTCTTCTGTCCCGATAGCGTCGTCTTTGTCTGTGTCGACTCTTCCACGGGCAATTTACACAGACGTGTGATTGGTCGTGTGTAGGTGGAAGTGGCTGTGCGTACTTTTACAACCCGCACGAGCCTGTCCTTACCCGGGAATATTTCCTCGATTCTCCCGATTTCCCATTGATTGGGGGGTAGAAGGGGGTTCTGCACTAAAACCAAATCGTTTGGTTTTAACTGCAATTGAGCGTTACGCCACTTATAGCGGTTTTGGAGGTGCATGAGATAATCACGCGTCCAATGTCTCCAGAGTTGCTCGTGGAATTTCTGAATCGCTCTCCATCGCGTGAGCCGCGAGAGATTTTCATTTTCCACTGACTCAACCGGAAGTGCGTTTATCGGACATCCGATTAAAAAATGGCTCGGCGTGAGAGGTGCATAGTCCTCGGGACTATCACTCAATGCGGCGATCGGTCTTGAGTTTAAACTCGCTTCGATTTTGCAGAGCAAGGTCTGCATTTCCTCGCTCGTGGGAGTGAAGTCGCCGATTATGCGTTTTAGGTGATGTTTCACCGATTTCACGCCGGCTTCTTGCATACCGCTAAAATGTGGTGCACTGGGTGGATTGAATTTCCACTTAATACCCTTCTGGCTGCACGTACTCCGCATTTCGTGTGTATTATACACGATATTAAAATGCTCTCTCAATTCTCTATCCGCTCCGACGAAGTTTGTTCCATTGTCACTGAACATGCAGGACGGAACTCCTCGACGGGCGATGAATCGGTCAAGGGCGGCCAGGAATGCACTCGTGGTATAATCGTGAACGAGTTCGATGTGGACGGCTTTTGTAGCGAAACAGATAAACACTGCTATGTAAGCTTTATGAGCCGTTTTCCCACGCCCTGCGGAGTCTCGGACTCGGTATGGTCCCGCATAGTCCACTCCGCAGTTCGAGAAAGGTCGAGCTGCTCGGCTGCGTTCCGGTATTAAATCCTGCATTAACTGCGTGGAGGTGGTTGCATTCCATCTCACGCATCGCATGCATTTTGGATAACCGTACGCGCTGCGTTACGACCTCCGATGATCCAGAATTTCTGTCTCACCGTGTACATGGTCAGTTGCAAACCCCGTGCAACGTGTCCACGTGGCATTGCCTTATTATCATGTTCGAAACATGGTGCTTTGGCAGAATTATCGGGTGTTTGGTTTCCCATGTTAATGCAGCATTCTCCAACCTTCCACCCACCCTTAAGACATCTCTGTCGTCGAGAAAGGGGTTTAGGCTTTTTAATGGAGACTTTGCAGGGATAATACGGTGCTTTTTCAAGCATTGGTATTCGTCTGCAAAGTGCGTGCGTTGTAAATAGCGTGCAATTCTTTCCGTTGCACGCCGCATTTCCGATGCTTCGACAACCTTGGCGTCGTATGACCGACGCTTTCCGTCCCGTGCCCTTCGTAACCGAAGGCCGTCGGCGGTGACGCGTAGTAGCTTATTCCATTTGGAGAAGCGGAAGACACACTCCCATTCTGTCTCCGGAGTTGCTACAAGGGTATGCGAAACGCGTTTACCCTCCTCGGTCTCGAGTGAAGCGGGCATGTTTGGCCAACTTTCTTCCGCCTGTCGAAGCCACGACGGCCCGGAAATCCAAAGTTCCGACTGAAGAAGTTCCGCCGCTTCTACTCCACGCGAATTTAAATCTGCGGGATTTGAGCGGGTGGGAACATGATACCATTCAGCGTTCGGAAGCATAGTCTGGATTTTTGACACCCGGTTGGCAACCACAACCTTCCATGTAGACGCATGCTTTCTCAACCAAGCGAGTGCAATCGTAGAATCTGTCCAACAGATAATACGGTCTACCTTCAAGGACAGTGACCGTTTTACGTGCACGACGAGCTCGGAGAGGAGCACAGCCCCGTTCAATTCCAGAACGGGGATGGACTGCGTTTTAATCGGAGCCACCCGCGTTTTTGCCATCATTAATGTCGTAAAAACGTCATTGTTTGTCGTCGTCACGCGCAAGTACGTGACGGCGGAATAGGCTGCGAGTGAAGCGTCGCAGAATCCGTGCAACTCCACGGACACAGTATCTGCTCCGTAACGTATCCATCGGGGAATTTTTAATTTCTTTAAGCTGCTCCAATCCGCGCAAAACGCATTCCACGTTCGTTGCGTATTCGCTGAGATTTGGTCGTCCCACTGGATTTTCTCCAGCCATTGGGACTGCATCAAAACCTTCGCGCGAATTACGACTGGTGATAACCAGCCGAGCGGATCGAACAGCTTGGCAATTTCCGAGAACAAATTCCTTTTTGTCATCGGCGTTGCTGATGGTTGAAACCGTTGGAGATTGAAATAAAAATAATCTCCAGACGGGATCCATCGTAGACCGAGCACTTTTAGTTCGGAATCCTCGAACAAGGTGAGGTCTACGGCGTGGGAGTGAGCGCTGTGGGGATATTTTGCAGTAGCTGCGGCGAATTTCCTGCCCACTTTCTCAGCTGAAACCCACCCCCTTGCAGAAGCTCGCATACTTGCTTGCGAATTTTCTCCAGCAAGGGTTTATCTGGTGCTCCCATAAATACATCGTCGACGTAAATGTCCTTCTCGAGGATCGGAGCGGCTAAGGGGAATTTTTTTACATCCTGCTCTTTTAATTCGAGAAGGGTACGCATCGACAAGTACGGGGCGCACGCCGTTCCGTACGTCACGGTATTTAACTCGAACGCTTTCAGCTGTTCGGTTTCTGGAGCGCACCATACGATGCATTGGAATCGACGATCCTGTGGGGCGACGAGAATTTGTCTAAACATTTTCTCGATGTCGGCCACCAACACGTATTCATACAAACGCCACCTCGTCAATACCGAGGTGATGTCGTTTTGTAATTTCGGACCTACGTGTAGGATGTCGTTTAGGGAGCGACCTCCAGTCGTCCTACTGGTTGCATTAAATACGACCCGTAGTTTTGTGGTCGTACTGTCCGTACGTATGACCGCTCGGTGTGGTATATAGAGTCTGGATCGGTCAATAGGCTCGATACGAGTCATATGACCTTGCCACTCATACTCGGTTAGAAACTCCGAGTATTCTTTACCGAGAACCGGGTTCGTGTCTAATTTCTTTCGTAGCCTTGTGAGTGCCGAGAGCGCGATATGGAATGAATTTCCTAACGCCTCCTCCGGTCTCGGGCAATTGAAAGGGAGTCGAACTAGAAACCTCCCAGTTTCGTCACGGACGACGGTTTTTCGGAAAAATGCCTCGCAATCTTCCTCGGACTTTGTACGCACCGAGGTTGCGGGAATTTCCTCCGTTTCCCAGAATTTTCGAATGGCGTTATCCAGCGATTCGAGTACGGTGCAGTGTAGCGTCCGTACTGGATTCTGGGTTTTGCCCACTGCAGGTATCGGTCGGAAATAACCCAGCCGAATGCAGTTTCTTGGGCTATCGGACCTTCGCTGTTATGCGACGGAATCGGTCGCATAATCTGTGCATATAAGTCCGCGCCGATCAAAATTTCAATATTTTGATCAGCGTTGTGGTCGGGGTCGGCGAGAGGTAGGTCCCGGAACGCTTCGTAGCCGAGCGGTTTCAAGGACGTGGGTGCGTAGGTCGTGATTCTGGGCACGACGTACGCGTCGACCGTACAGGTCGGTGTTCTACCTTTTTTCGCGCTGAGACACATCCCGACACTGTATTTGATCGTTGTCGTTCGGTCTCCTCCCAAGCCCGTTACCGTGGCTGGGGTTTTCCTTCGTACAAGTTGGAGGTCATTCACCAAACTTGCGGAAATAAACGAAGTTTCCGAACCTTGATCTAGCAGTGCGCGCGCGATGCGCGTCGCACCGTATTTCCCATACACTCGCACTCGAGCCGTAGCCAACAACACGGGCCTCGGTACACCTGTACCGAACGTCGTACAATGTGATGCGACGTCGTGGCTTTGGTTGTGTTTGTGCTCGACGAGGTTTGGGTGTGTGGCCTGGATTTCGCAGGCCGCCGGGAGGGGCTCTGAGCTCGTTTCCTCTCTCACGCCGTACTCGTTTACCGGTAACGGCTGAGATTGCGATTCCCGGAATATTTCGAAGTGCTGCAGGGGATGGTGCCTTCCGCTGCACTACGTGCATGCTGTGGGGCTTCTGCACTTCGTGCCTATATGGGTGGTGCCCAGACACTGTACGCACCACCCATGATTTCTTACGTGATGACTACGCATTTTAGCAGTCAATCGCACGAAGTTCTGGCATTGCGTCAATTTGTGCGGCCCGTTACAGAATCCGCATAATTTCATAGACGTCGCCCCACTGTGCCTGTTGTCGTGACACATTTCCCGTGGCTTTTCCGCCCGGACGTTGTCCACGACAACATTATGGCTGCGCACGTGTCTCGAGGCCGATCTCGATTCCCGAGTCGCGCTATGACTACGTGCGCTTGGTTTCGTGACAGACGCAAGTGCAACCGCGCGGCACTTCTCGTCCATGGAGAGCAGTGCACGTGAGTGCATCTCGATGAATTTTCGTACGTCCTCAAACGTAGGATATTCTGTCGAGAGATTTAGCGTTTTTTGCCACTCTAACTCGAGCGCCGGCGAAAACTTCTGTTTCGCCCAATGCGCGAGTAGCCAGTCCCGCTGCTGTTCGGGCGTGCCCTTTGTCAAGGGCAGCGAGTGCCTGCGTGCAACCCACGGTGATCTGCTGCATGCTGGCCAGATCACCGGTGTCAATGGGTTTTAGAAACAGGAGCTTATCCAGCAGTTTTCCCGTGACTATGCGTGGGAGGCCGAAGGTGTTCTTCAACCTTGTCCACGCCACTGAGAAATTACGACCGACGATCTCGATTGAAGCAATGGACGCTAGAGCGGGTCCCTCTAGGCAGGCGTTCAGATAATGCAATATTTGCACATCTGACAGTCCTGCATTTCGTACGACCCCGGAGGTGAACAGATCCTCGAAATGTTCCCATTCTTGAGGATCCCCTCCGAATTTGATTAATCGTTGCTTCGGGAGCTCGATCGGTATACTACACTGAACTTCCGACATTGCTGGTTTCGACTCAGCACTCAGTCGGCCTAGTTCAGTAAGGACGAAATCCTGAAAATCTTGGAAATCGTCCTCGGCATGCCTCATATAACTTAGCTTGAAAAGATCGTGAGACGGTCTTTCCGCTGCAGGTATTTGTTTACGCACGCTAGCGTACTTAGTGCGTATCTCACGCCAAGTTTCTTTAGCGTGCTCGTGTTTTTCCTCAAGCAAACGCTCTGAGTACTTCGCTCGTCCCAACTTTTAAAGGTTTACACCCAACCGTTTAAGCTGACCACATAGATCGACCAAGTCTTCGATCTCGTCATCGAGATCGATTTCTATGGATTGCTGTGATACGGCCATAGTGAGCGTTTTCGAGGATTAAACCGCTCGAAAAACCTTTTACGTGGGTAGTTCCACACGTGTGAGAAAATGTACTTTTCTTTATTCCTTTCAACCTCGTATGGATCCGGCTCGAAGGACCTTATGTTAGAATGTGGAGGGCTCAAACCCTGATTTGAGAACCTCGTCTAACGGGGGTCCGGATCACGAGGGAATCGGAGGATGGAAAAGTAATTATCACACGTTATATAGATTTTCACGTCGTCGAAAGTTCGACGACGTCTTTTATTTTTTGGCCCTTTTAAATACAGCCGTTTTTGTATTTATTGACGCGTGATCTTGACGCGTGATCCGCCTGGCCGTCGTCTGGCGGCTGCTCGCGTCACGCTGTTCTGAAACGAAAAGAGACGGAACGATGTGTAAATATTCGGCAACGTGAGTCACGCTTTCCGTCTCGTTTTAATATACACGCGCTCCTGATTATGCTCGTCGCGCTCAGGAGCGGGAAAATCAGCTGTCGCGTTACGCGGCTAAGCTAGTGGTCTGTATATGTTGTGCGTTCCCTTTAAATTCTTAATTTAAAGGGAACTTCTTATTGCAGTTTTGGGAAGACGAGATTCAACCTCGTTTCTTCCTCGACTGCAGGTTTTGACTGTCGTAGGAGAGGGTAACGGGTGGAGGTTGTAAGGCTGCAACCGTACCCGCTCCTCGGCCCTTTTTACCACCTTATGGCGTGCGTACGGGCACGGTGTGATGCAGGTGTGCCAACGGCGCACTTGGGTCGACTTACGATTGGGCCTGACACCACGTAGCTTAATGAATTAACGTCCTACGCACAGTGACCGTACTAGACTGGCGATCTTTGGAGGTATTCTGCTGTTCGTCGTAAGCTGGGAGTGAAAGTTGTCCCACACTTCGACTAGAAGGTGGTAAATCCACCCAGGGTATTTTATACACCCTTGGATTGTGGGTTACGAACCGTTGGATTTACAAGAGAGGTACGAGAGTCAACCTCGATACCTTAAACACGACCTCTGATTGCAGCGGTACGTGTTTTCTTTACTTTTATTTTTCAGACCAAGGTGGGTCGTAGCCACTGCTGAATACTTCGGACACGACCTCTGATTACAGCGATACGTGTCTGTATTCAGGCTGAGGTGGATCGTACCCACTGCTGAATTCGAAATCTCGGATTTTAACCTGCGAGATTCTACAGTCAATAAATTAATTAATCAGGTCGTATTCCGATCTGATCTTTTTAATAGGTAAGCGATTATGGAGGTATCGACGGCACCGGATGGGTTCCCTATCCGTTTTCGTCGAGACCTTTCTTTCGCTTCCGACTCTAATTTTAATTGAAATAAATTAACGTGTTTGGAAGTTAAGACGTTACCGGATGGATTGCCTATCCGTTTTTTCGTGTTAACTTCCGTACCACGTTGGTAATTTCTCCGATAGTTCGAGGAGCTCGGAACTAGTCGGCCGTTTTGGAATTTAAGGGGGAGCGGGTTCGTATGCCCATGTGCTCTCTACCGATTCCAAATTCAGAGTGACGATCCAGCGCGGTTAGTCGAATTCGGAGGGCGAATCTCCGACTAGCGGCGCTGTAGACGAATTTGAATTCGTCTTTGTCCAACTTATTATTGTCGTACCTTCTCTTTATACACGCGCCGAAACGTTAGCTCGAAATCACGCGTAATTTCGTGGATCGCGTGATGTTTCGAAGAAGTCCGTATGTGACAGTTTTTATAACCTGTCTTGTTTTCGCGTAGCGGACACGAGAGTCGAACCGTCTCGAGTTGGTTACATACGCAGAAAAACAATACCGGGTGACGAATAATATTTTACTATTCTTATACGCATCGAATTAACGCGATATTTAAACACCCACGGTAGAGTGTGTTTATATCTCAGCAATCAGGAATGTGTTGACAAACTTCTTAACTCGCACAGATTCGTAACAATAGACTCTCATAAACTTCAGCTGCGGCCTCTTATATCCAAAGCCAAGCGAATTATAATATCGAACGTGTGTCCTATAATTCCGCATAAAGCTATCGAGGAAAAATTGACTGCACTAAATATTGAAACAAGATCGAAAATCTCCTTCATCAGAGCGAGAATGACTGATCCAGGATATCCTCACATCCTTAGCTTCAGGAGGCAGGTTTATATTAATCCTGAGGATGCCGATAGGCTTCCTGAATCTTTACAAATTAACTACGATAACACGGTGTACTGGATATATTTCTCAACAGAGAAACTAACTTGCTTCTTGTGCAAGAAAGAAGGCCACGTAGCAAAATATTGCAAAAATATGACTCCTAATCAAAGTTCACCAACCAAATTGCAAGTCGAATACCCTTCTGCCGAAAGGGCATCAGCCCCATCGTTAACGAGAACCCCTCCTGATACTGGGAAAGAAAACAACATATTGAAACCACCGGATAACTCTTTTAAATTGCCCACAACTACCGCTTATAAACGAGCTCCTTCAACTTCTGCCTCTTTTCACGACGACACACAAGGGTTGAACACCACAATAAAATCCTCAGCTGAAACTACGCCAGCTGTGAAATTACGCTATATTATCAAACCGCAGCGCAATAAGCCGCAGAGTTCACTCCCAGCCCAAGAGATTATTAAACACTTAGATCCTGTAAAGCAGCACATCATTGATCAGGTTTCGAGTCTTCCCATTGGATTTGAAAATTTAGTAGACTTTCTTGAAAGAAACTACCGCAATACTAACCTGAACGGGTTGGCTCAAGAATACACAAATGACATTCCGGGTCTCATCTGCATGCTGACAAACACGCATGGTCGTATAGAAAGCGGAAAACTCAAAAACCGAATCACCAGAATTATTAAAAAACTGAATAACTCAAATGACAAGACCTCCTCTAAAGAAGATTGCAGTTCTTCAGATGATTAACAATGGCCCTGCAGCAAAGAAGACAACACCCACATCAAAGATCATCCAACATACGCTTCCTCTTTTGGAATGCAAGAAGTATAATGCGGCGTGCAGAAGAACTCGAGCTTATTCTAAAAGACATAGACATATTTGCTTGTGTTGAATCTTGGTTAAAACCCAACAAAAATCTTCAATTTACAGGTTTTTATACATATAGAAAAGATAGAGTGCATTCTCCTGGTGGCGGAATCGTGTTGTTAATTCGCAAAAATTTAGCCTTTACGGCGATCACAAATCTATTTGCTCCCGACGTCTCTCTTGAGATTTGTGGTATAAACCTCACAAACGTCAATCCTTGCCTAAAAATTATAGTGTGCTACAGAAATCCAGGTCCTGTACTTTCTCAACTTCAATGGGAACAAATCATAAGTAATGTAGATAACGACGAAAATTGTATAATTATGGGGGATTTTAACTCACACCATAAACTATGGAATTGTTCCAATACTGATAGCAACGGCCAAAGACTTTTACAAGCCATTCAAAATTATAATCTCTTCCTGCATAATACAAATACATCTACACATATAGATGTTTACAGAGCCAAAAAGTCAAACATAGATCTCATTTTTTCTACATTGAATATAGCGGACAAAATATACACACGAATTCACGACGAAACTTGGGGTTCTGACCACTATCCTATTTTTGTGCATATTGACGCCAAAAACTCTTTATCATACAAAGTCCTTCAAACTTAATTCTGTTCGCACTGACTGGGAGAAAGTACTTTTACACTTAGAAAATTCCTATACAGAATTCTACTCCTCCGAATATGATCTGCTCTCGGCGAGCGAAAAATACAAAATGTTTTTCAATTTAATATCTAAAGCTATACGGGAATTCACACCAAAAAAGAAGGGGTCGCTGGTCACCTTGTGCACAAAAATCCAGTTCCGTGGTGGGACAATGACTGTAATAAGATCATAAGATTAAAAAGAGCTTCGTATAAGAAATGGGAACATACAAAGGAACTCCATGACTTAATCAATTATAAGAAAATAGTTGGCCAAGCTAAAAAACTCTTCAAAACGAAAAAAAAAGATAGTTTCAAAGAGTTCGCAAAAAGCATGAATATCCGTAGTAATACAAAGTTCTTTTGGAACAGAATTAAGGTTCTTAAAAATAAATGGGTCAACACAAATCCGACACATGTCTCAGAAAATTTACAATGTGACAATCGAGTTTTAAATGCTCTTAATAAAATAAGCCCTCCATGGGTCCCGACTGATCCTGAATACAGTCCTGCTTCCGAACCTAATGAATTTCTTGATGCACCTTACAATCTTACAGAATTCAATGTGGCACTAGACTCGCGTAATCCAAAGTCATCTCCAGGTTTAGACGGAATAAATTACTCCTTATAGATATCTTCAACCAAATGTTTTTCACAAGTGACTATCCTACTGAATGGAATCAATCCTTTATTCATTTCATTAAGAAAACAGACAACAAGAGCGTTCGATCTATCGCTCTTTCTTCATGCTTTGTAAATTGTTCGAAACCTTAGTTAAAAATAGACTGCAATGGTGGTTAGAACATAAGGACTTATTACCGATTAATCAAACTGGTTTTCGCAAAGGCCTATCATGTATCGATAACTTGGTCAATCTGTCTTTGTACATAGAAGACGGCTTTATTAATAACAAAAGTACACTGGCCGCTTTTCTAGATATTCAAGGGGCTTTTGATAATGTAAATAATGATATCCTGATTGACAAACTAGCTTCTATAGAATGTTCAACGCTCCTAATAAAATTTATTAGATTCCTTACGTATCAAAAAGAGATATACACAGGTGTCACAAAGGACGAAGTCATAATTGTATATAAAGGTGTCCCGCAAGGAGGAGTACTTAGCCCTCTTCTTTTCATAATATATATCTCGGAAATAACTGCGAACTTACCCAGAAATATTGCTGTATCTAAATTTGCCGACGACATTGCAATTTATTCTAAAATCTCTCCTCTTGAAAAGTGTACTAACTCCATAGAAAAAGCTGTTGAAATTATCCAAAAAAGACTTTACGCCTTGGGCCTTGAACTCTGTCCTCAAAAAACAACGCTGCTCCTTTTCAACAAAAAAAATATAAAACCTGGCCAAATTGAAATTAAAATAGACGAGCATTTCATTAAATCGAGTGAGTCAACTCGATTCCTAGGTATTATGTTCGATTACAAGAAGTCCTTTGAATCTCACGTAACTTACGTTCGAAAAAAATGCATGAAAGCCCTTAACGTTATAAAATTTTTATGTGCAACCTGGTGGGGATCAGCCCCATAAACACTTCTAACGCTCTACAAAAGTCTAATTCGCTCTCATATTGATTATGGGTATTTCGTCTACTAGCCCAAGACCAAAAGGGCAAGAGAAATATTGGAAAAAGTCCAGTTTTCGGCATTACGGACTGCCCTAGGCTGTCGCATCAGTACTCCAACGAACATACTGTTAGCAGAATCCAAATTACCATATATCAATGATCGTACTAAATTCTTGTGTAATAATTTCCTTATTAGAGCCATTTCTAACACCTGCACACAATCCAACAAAACAATAAAAATTTTACTACAAAAATAAAAATAAAGCCAGAAACCTCAAAGGGCTGATGGAACATTGTATTATCAATATTTTTAGTTCAATTAAAAATTTATCCATAGAAAACCGGTACAGTATCTACCGTCATGAATATAGTACTATCACTACCTCAGTCCCAGTCAATACCGAAATTGGCTATTTACTTAAAAATTGCGACTATCCAAATTCAACACTGGACAATTACCTATCAAATAGTCCTTCCTATTCAATTTATACTGACGGTAGCAAAATATCAGGAGCCAATTCGGTAGGGTCAGCTTGCTTCTGTAGTGAACTAAACGTATCAATTGTAAGAAGTTGCCCTACTTCATTATCGGTTTTTACTGCAGAATGCATTGCACTGAATGATGCTCTAGATTTAACTCTTCTTAACACAGAACACAATTATACAATCCTATCTGATTCTCCCAGTGCTCTTCTTTGCCTCCAGCACCCGAAGATAGACATAAGGATTAACCCTTACATCCTCAAAGTTAAAAAAAAATATAATGAATTCAGACAAAGAATGGTTAATGATAGCCATATAGAATTTATTTGGATTCCATCTCACTCGGGTATTTGGGGCAACGAAAGAGCTGATGCAATGGCCAAATCTGCCACTATAGAACATTCCGCTAAAAATACCAATATCCTAATGACAGATTTCAGAGAAATTTTAAAACGAGACTGTATTTCAAACTCCATAAGACGCATTAAAGAACAAGGGAAGGAGAAAGGAAAGGAATATTTTGAATTCTTTTATAGAGAACTTAAGAAACCGTGGTTCTGGGGCAAAAAACTCACACGTGAGTTTACTACTACAATCAACCGTTGTAGATGCAAGCACTACAATCTTGCCGCTTCCCTGTCTCGAGTTGGCATAATCAACTGCGCGAGATGTAATTGTGGCGCCGAGAAGCAGGATCTTAATCATGTTGTTTTTCAATGCCCTCTGTACGAGGCACAGAGAGTCGAACTCATGGAGGGGTTCAAAAACGCAAATCTGTATCTCCCTCTGGACATGAGATCCCTTCTTGTAAGGCCAAACATTGTAGCATGCAGTCACATACATCGTTTTGTTAAAAAATGTAACTTACAAATTTAAGGTATTCACACCACATTACTCTCGTAAACCGTAATACTCATGTATAGCTATATAACTCTTACGAGAGTTTCACGAAGCTAATTAATAAAAAAAAAAAAAAAAAAAAAAAAAAATAACCTGCTAACACCTGCGTTAGATCGAACGGTTGCGCCAGGCCAGTACTAGTGGTTCCCACGCAGCATGAAAAATTCTACTTACCGACATTATCGACAGCCTTAAATTTTTGTTCATTTATGGGAATGCGAACACGTTACATTGAACAAGATTCAACCTGTCTTATGAAAATCCAGAAAGGCATGTCAAATCCCGCCCGACAAGATTTTCACAAAGAAGGGGTGAATGCCGGCAGCTCCAATACACAATGTTGTGAACAAAAATCACCCACACGCGATTCAACACGCCCCACGATTATCCACAGTGTCCGCAAAAGTCCACAAATAATCCTTTCAGGCATGAACCATTATGCGATTAAATAAACACGCAACACGATTATGTTATTCGTGAGTGCCTGTGTGTACATGCACCACGATTCTCACAAGTTACTTACGAATAGAACTGTTATTAATTTTTCAAATACAAATAGGAATTTAATAGATATTCGCCGATTATTTATATCACCGCTTCCTTTCTAGCTAGCTATCTCACTCTTTGCTAGCTAGCTAGCTAGTTCACTCCTTGCTATTTAGCTAGCTAGCTCACTCCTTGATGGCTAGGTAGCGAGCTCACAACTTGCTAGGTAGCAAGCTAGAAAACTCCCTGCTACATAGATAGCTAGCTCAGTCCTTCCTTGATAGCTATCTAGCTAGCTCATTCCTTGCTAGCTGGCTAGCTCACTCCTCGCTGGCTATCTAGCTAGCTCATTCCTTGCTAGCTGGTTTACTACATCACCCCTTGCGAGCTAGAAGGCCAGCTACCTCCTTGCTAGCTAACTAGCTAGCTCACTCCTTGCCAGCTAGCCATCTACCTCACTTCTTCCCCGCCAGCTGGCCAGCACACTCCTTGCGAGATAGCTACATAGCTCACTCCTTGCTAGCTAGGACCTTTACATACCCCTTGCTAAAAACTACCTAGCTCACTCCTTGCAAGCAAGCTACCTAGCTCACTCATCGCAAGCTAGCTACCTAGCTCACTGCTGGCTACCTTGCTACATATCACACTCCTTGCTAGCTAGATACATAGCACACTGCTTGCTAGCTAACTACATAGCTCACTGCCTGCTAGATAACTACGTAGCACGCCCCTTGCATGCTAGCTAGCTAGCTCACGCCTTGCAAGCTGGGTACCTAGCACACCCCTTGCTCGCTAGCTACCTAATTCACTCCTAGCTAGCTAGCTACATAGCACACTCCTTGCACGCTGGCAACCGAGCACACACCTTCCACGCTAGCTACCTACCTCACTCCTTGCAAGCTGCATACCTACCATACCCCTTGCTAGCAAACTACCTAGCTACACTCCTTGATAGCTAGCTACCGGGCGTACTCCTTGCTAGCTATCTACCTAGCTCACTGCTTGCACGCTACCTACCTAGCACACTCCTCGCACACTGGCTACCTAGCTCACTGCTTACAAGCTAGCTACCTAGCACACTCCCTGCAAGCTAGCTACCTAGCTCTCTCCGTGCTAGCTAGCTACCTAGCGCACTCCATAGTAGCAAGCTACCTTGCTAGCTAGCTACCCAGCTCACTCCTTGCTAGACAGCTACCTTGCTCACTCCTTCCAAGATGGGTAACCAGCACACACCTTGCTCGCTATCAAAGTAGCTCACTCCTTGCTAGCAAGCTACATAGATCTTTACTGGATAGCTAGCTACTTAGCTCACTCCTTGATAGCTAGTTACCTTTCACACTGCTTCCAAGCCAGATACCTAGCGCACTACCTGACACCTAGCTACCTAACTCACTCCCTGCTAGCTAGCTACCTAGCTCACTCCCTGCTAGCTACCTATCTAGCTCACTCCATGCCAGCTACATAGCCAGCTCACTCCTTGCTAGGTAGCTACACAGCTCACACCTTGCTAGCTTGCTACCTAGCTCACTCCGTGATAGCTAGCTACCAAGCACACTCCCTGCTAGCTAGCAACCTAGCTAACACCTTGCTAGCTAGCCCCCTCGCTCACTCCTTGCTAGCTAACTACCTAGCTCACTCATTCCAAGCTAGCTACCTAGCTCGCTCAATGCTAGCTAGCTACCTAGCTCACTCCTTGCTAGCTAGTTACTTCGCTCCCACCTAGCTAGCAAGCTACCTAGCTCACACCTTGCTAGCTAGCTGCGTAGCTCACTCCGTGGTAGCTGGCTACCTAGCACACTCCCTGCTAGCAAGCTACAAACCTCACTCCGTGCTAGCTAGCTACCTAGCCCACTCAATGCTATCTAGAACATAGCTCACTCTTTGCTAGCCATGTATCTAGCTCACTCATTGCTAGCTAGCAACAATGCTCACTCCTTGCCAGCTTCCTACCTAGCACAAACCGTGCTAGCTAGCAACGTAGCTCACTCCTTCCAAACCAGCTACCTAGCTCACTCTTTGCTAGCTAGCTACCTAGCTCACTCGCTGAGAACTAGCTATCTCTATGCTAGCTACTTACCTAGCTCACTCCTTGCTAGCTAGCTACATAGCCCGTTTCTTCCTAGCTAGCTACCTAACTCACTTCTTGCTATCTAGCTTCCTAGCTCACACCTTGCTAGCTAGCTACGTAGCTCTCTCCGTGCTAGCTAGATACCAAGCACACTCCCTGCTAGCAAGCTACATACCTCACTCCGTACTAGCTAGCTACCTAGCTCACTCCCTGCCAGCTAGAAAACCAGCTCACTCCCTGCTAGCTAACACACTCTCTGACAACTAGCTAGCTAAGTCACTCTCTGACAACTAGCTACCTAGCTAAATCGATGATAGCTACCTATCTAGCTTACTCCTAACTAGCTAGCTACCTAGCTCACTCGTTCCTAGCTAGCTACCTAGCTCACACTTTGCTAGCTAGCTACCTAGCTCACACTTTGCTAGCTAGCTACCTAGCTCACGCCTCGATAGCTAGCTACCTAGCTCAGTCCGTGCTAGCTAGCTACCTACCTCACTCCTTGCTAGCTAGCTACTCAGATCTCTCTGTGCTAGCTAGCTACCTAGCTCATTCCTTGCTAGCTACTTACCTAGCTCACTCCCTGCAAGCTAGCAACCTAGCTACCTCCATCCTAGCTAGATACCTAGCTCACTCCTTCGGTGCTAGTTACGTCGGTCATTCCTCCGTAGCTGGCTCCCTAGCTCACACCATTCTAGCTGGCTAGCTTGCTGACTCCTTTCTAGCCAGCAACCTATCTCATTACATGACAGCTAGCGAGTTAGCTCACTCCTTGATAGCTAGTTACTTTAGCACACTCCTTTCTGTCTAGCTACCTAGCTCACTCGTTGCTAGCGAACTACGGAGCTGACTCCTTGCTAGCTAGCTACCTAGCTCGCTCCTTGCGATCTAGCTGCCTAGGACACCCCTTGTTAGCTATCTACCCAGGTCACTTCTTGCTAGCTAGCCAGCTTGCTGACTCCTTCCTATACAGCAACCTATCTTATTACTGGATAGCTAGCAAGTTTGCTCACTCCTTGATAGCTGGTTACCTAGCACACTCCTTGCTAGCTAGCTACGTAGCACAATCCTTGCTAGCTGACCACCTAGTACACACCTTGCAAGTTAGCTACCTATATCACTCCTGGCTAGCTAGCTAGCTTGCTGACTCCTGTCTAGCCAGCAAGATAGCTCATTCCTCGATATCTAGCATCTTAGCTCACTCGTTGATAGATAGTTACCGAGCACACAACTTGCTATCCAACTACCTAGCTCACTCCTCGCGAGTTAACTACCTAGACAACTCCTCGCGAGCTAACTACCTAGCTCACTCCTTGCAAGCTAGCTACCTAGCTCACTCATTGCTAGCTAGCTCGCTTGATGAATCATTTCTAGCCAGCAACCTAGCTCATTAATTGATAGCTAGCAACATTGCTCACTCCTTGATAGCTAGTTGTCTATCACACTGCTCGCAAGTTAGGTACGTACCTCAATCCTTGCTCGATAGTTACGTAGCTCACTAATTGCTAGCTGGATACCTAGCACACTCATTGCAAGCTAGCGTCCTTGCTCACTCAATGCTTGCTGACTGACTAGTTCAGCCCATGCTAGCTAGATACCTAGCACACTCAAAGCGAGCTCATAATCTAGCTCACCCCTTGCTAGCTAGCTACCTAGCTCACTTCTTGCAAGCTAGCTGCCTAGCACACTCCCTGCTAGCTAGCTACTTAGCGCACTCCGTGCTAGCTAGCTACCAAGCTCACTCCCTGCTAGCTAGCTACCTAGCTCACTCCGTGATAGCTAGCTACCCAGCTCACTCCTTCCAAGCTGGCTACCTAGCTCACTCTTTGCTAGCTAGCTACCTAGCTCACTCGCTGAGAGCTAGCTAACTCCATGCTAGCTACTTACGTAGCTCACTGCTTGCTAATTAGCTACCTAGCTCGCTTCTTCCTAGCTAGCTACCTAGCTCACTCCCTGCTAGCTAGCTACCTAGCTCTCTCCGTGCTAGCTTGATATCCAGTGCACTCCTTGCTAGCTATCTACCTAGCTCACCCATTGCTAGCTAGCTACCTAGCTTACACATTGCTAGGTAGCCACCTCGCGCACACTTTGCTAGCTAACTACCCAGATCACTCTTTCCAACCTAGCTACCTACCACACTCCCTGCTAGCTAGCTACCTAGCACATTCCCTGCTAGCTAGCTACCTAGCTCACTCTTTGCTAGCTAACTACCTAGGTCACACTTTCCAAGCTAGCTACCTAGCACACTCCCTGCTAGCTAGCTACCTAGCTCACTCTGTGCTAGATAGCTACCTTGCTCAATCCGTGCTAGTTAGCTACCAAGCACACTCCCTGCTAGCAAGCTACCTAGCTCAGTCATTGCTAGCTAACTACCTAGGTCACACCTTGCTAGCTAGCTACCTAGCACTCCCCCTGCTAGCAAGCTACCTACCCCACTCCGTGCTAGCTAGATACCTAGCTCACACCTTGCTAGCTAGCTACGTAGCTCACTTCGTGCTAGCTAGCTACCTACCTCAATCCATGCTAGCTAGCTACCAAGCACACTCCCTGCTAGCAAGCTACCTAGCTCACACCTTGCTAGCAAGCGACCTAGCTCAATCCGTGCTAGCAAGCTACCTAGCGCACTCCGTGCTAGCTAGCTACCTAGCGCACTCCTTGATAGCTAGCTACCTAGCTCAGTCATTGCTAGCTAACATCCTAGGGCACACCTTGCTAGCTAGCTGCCTAGCTCAATCCGTGCTAGCTAGCTACCTAGCACATTCCCTGCTAGCAAGCTACCTAGCGCACTCCGTGCTAGCTAGCTACCTAGCGCACTAATTGATAGCTAGCTACCTAGCACACTCCGTGCTAGCTAGCTACCTAGCTCAACCCGTGCTAGCTAGCTACCAAGCACACTCCCTGCTAGCAATTTACCTAGGTCACTCCGTCCTAGAAAGCTACCTAACAAACTCCCTGCTAGCAAGCTACCTAGTTCACTCCCAGCTAGCAAGCTACCTAGTTCACTCCGTGTCAGCTAGCTACCTAGCACACTTCCTGCTAGCTAGCTACCAAGCACACTCCCCGCTAGCAAGCTATCTAGCTCACACCTTGCTAGCAAGCTACGTAGCTCACACCGTGCTAGCAAGCGACCTAGCGCACTCCGTGGTAGCTAGCTACCTAGCGTACTCCTTGATTGCTAGCTACCTCGCTCAATCCGTGCTAGCTAGCTACCTAGCACACTCCCTGCTAGCAAGCTACCTAGCCCACTCCGTGCTTTTTTTTTTTTTTTTTTTTTTTTTTTTCGTGGGGAAAATCTTCGAAAGACTCCCTCCCACCTCTTTGGGGGAGGCGGGAGGGGTGTGTGGGATTCCCCGCGCCCATTATAACGGGCGCGGGACCTACCCACTAAAAACCCCACGGTGACCATTCCGCACGATTTGGGAGGATACCGGGAATCGCTCAAAGTATACTTCCGGTATCCTCCCCGTGCCCGCGCTATGCATCACCCGCGGGGGACAAACGGTCCCCGGTAATCGCCCTGTCTCATAGCGGCAGGACGAGGCCACATCGTCCTGCCGCCATCCGTCCCGGGCCGCGTCTAGTGGCGGCTGCGAGCCCCAACTCGCAACCGCCGCGACCCCTTTTCTACCCCTCGGAGGCCGGCAGCTCATGGCCGCACCAGGCCACCGAGGGTGCGTCTCCGTGCGCCGGACCCGGACAGGAGGCACTGCCACACCCTCCGGTCCGACCCTACCCCGCCTGGGTCATGCGCCACGCCGAGGGGGCCGCCCGCGGCGCCTGACGCCCAGGCGACGCTCTCTCGCCACCAAACGAGCGCGAGCCTCAGCACGCCGCTGACGCTCGCGCTCCCTTCCCGCGGTCTGCTTCTGCAACATTACGATTTCGCAGAAGGAGGCCACGGCCCTCCACTTCTCCTCGCTGTCGAGCATGGCGCGCACCATGCCCGGCAGCGACACATCCCGCCCGATGACGCCGATCAGGACACGGCGTTCACCCTCCCATGCAGCTCATACCTCGTGGGTATGTTCCGCCGTGTCCTGCTCAGCGTCACAATGGCAGCAACGCGCCGTCGGCTCCTTCCCTATCCGGCACAGGTATCTCCCGAAGCTGCCATGCCCCGAGAACACCTGTGCCATCCTGTAAGTGAGGCTTCCTTGGCCTCTGTCCAGCCACTCACATCGGAGTGGTCGAACAGCCCCGACTGTCCGGTGCCCCGCGGTAGGCAGAGCCAACCGCTCTTGCCACGCCTGCACCACGGACTGCCGGGCCTGGCGCTTCAACTCGCCCCAAGCAGGTTCCTGCACACCCGGGACCGCCACCACCCCCGCGCGACGGTCGACGCGGTGACGATACATCATCGCGTGTGACCGCGCGTCGAGATCCATGGGCGGCATCCCCGCAAGAACCGTCGCCGCCTCATGTGACACGGTCCGGTACCCGCGGACGACCCTTAGAGCCATCCGCCTCTGCACGCGACGCAGCATAGTCATGCCGCGCCGGGAGGCTGCCGGGTTGTCCGCCCAGACGGGGGCCCCTTATAGGACCATCGACTGAACCATTGCCACATAGAGGCGGCGAACTCGGCCCGCCGGGCCCCCCAGGTTAGGCAGAATCCGTCCCAAAGCCCCGACCATCCTCTCCAGTCGGGGGACCAGGCAGCGGAAATGCTCCTCGAAGCGCCAGTGGCTATCGAGGATCAGCCCCAGATACCTCATCTGGGGCTTCACCCCGATATTAGCCTCACCCACGCGGATCAGAGGGGGTGGCGGATCCTGCCGATGTGAATGGAACGCTATCACCTCGGACTTATGGACCGCCACCGTCATCCCCATCCCTCTGATCCGGTCGACGACGCGTTGCGCCCTCCTCCGCGAGACGCTTGGCCCTCCCCAGTGCGCCCCGACGGCCAGCACCAGTGTGTCATCTGCATAACACACGGCGCTGACGCCGTCGGGGAGGTCGGCCCGCAACACTGCGTCGTACGCGATGGTCCACAGGAGTGGCCCGAGGACCGACCCCTGCGGAACACCGCAGTACACCTCCCTCCGCATATGCCCATCCCGGCTCGGATACTCGATCCACCTACCGCGGAGATAATCCCCGATGACCGCCCCGAGACAAGGGGGGACCCGATGATATTCGAGCCCCCTCCTTATCTCCTCTCAGGGCAGGTTGTTGCCAAGGATATTGCCAAAGCCACCCCTCCCCGGGAGACGGCCGACTCCGAGAGGGCCCTGACACGACCTATCGCGTCGATGGTCGATCGACCCTCCCGGAAACCGTACTGGCAGTCGAAAAGGCCGGGGCACCCGCGCCAGGTGCTCGACGAGGCGGGCAGCAATCACCCGCTCGAAGAGCTTGCCCACCTCGTCGAGGAGACAGATGGGCCGGTATGCGGAGGGAGACTCCGCGGGCCGACCCTCCTTCCGGAGGAGGACCATCCTCGCCAACTTCTAACTGGGGGGGGGGGCCATGTTACGCGCCCCGAGCCGTCTGATGGCCGCGGCCAGCTCCCCCTGAGTGACCCCCAGTTCGGCCGCCCACTCCCTTGGGACTGCCGCCTCCGCCGGAGGACGTGGTCCCCTCACCCGAATTGGGAAAGGAGTATTGACCACGTCCTCCAGCAGCCGGGGGTCAAGACCCTCGGTGACGGGGGGCGCCCACGGGCGGAGCTTCTTCGGCACCACCCTGTACGGGCGCCCCCAAGGATCGTCATCGAGGGTCTGGAGGAGATCCTTCCATGCCCGGGTCTTGGCCCGTTTGATGGCGACCTGCAGAGCAACCCGCGCCATCCGGTATGCCTCATACTGGTCATCTGCCCTCGCTCGCGCCACGCCATCGTCCGGTCGTAGACGACGGCGCGCGCGGGCGTACTGGTGTCGGGCGCGGATACTCGCGACCCGCAATTCCGCGATCGCGGCCGACCACCAGTACACCGACCGGCGAGGAGAAGCTCGCCCGACCCGGGGCATCGACGCGTCGCAAATGTTTGCGACTAGTACCCCGAGACGGGCAGCCTCCTTCTCCATGCTTGGCGACTCGGCCGCCCCCCGCGGCCAAGTTGCAGCGAGGGTAACTGCCATCAGGGCGTCCTTGTCCAGGCGCCGAAGCGCCCAGCGGCGCCGTGGGGTGCCATCCGGGCGGCGGTGCCGGGACGCAGCCCCGGCGGCAGAGACCTCCATCCGGATATACAGGTGATCGGAGAGTGTCTCTGCCTCCGGGGCCACCTGCCTACCCGACACCATGCGCACGGCGTTGGGGGTCGCAGTGACGCTGACCGTTCCTCAGGGGGGCGACCTGACACTCGCGGGGGCGATGCAGCTCGCCAGGGATAATATATCCCTGGAAGAGCTCGGCATCGCTTCCGTGAGGGCGAAGAGGGCCGTGACCGGGGGTCTCCTGCTGGAGATCCCTGGTCCAGAGGGCGGCGAGAAGGCGGACCGACTCGCCCAGAGGCTCCAGGAGCAGCTGGGCGAGCGGGGTGTCCGAGTCGTCCGGCCCACGAAGCGCACAGAGATGCGCATATGTGGGTTGGACGACTCGGTCACCGCGCAGGAGGTGTCTTGTGCCCTAGCGAGGGCGGGTGATTGCCCCGAGGGAGACGTGCGGGTCGGAGAAATCCGCAGGTCTCCTTCCGGCCTGGGGTCGGTGTGGGCCCGGTGTCCCCTCTCCGCCGCCCGAAAGGTGGCGGAATCCGGGAGGGTATTGGTGGGGTGGGTTTCGGCGCGAGTGGAGATACTCGCACCGCGCCCACTCCAGTGTCACCGCTGCCTCGAGCTGGGGCACGTGAGGCAGTGGTGCACCTCGCCGGTGGACCGCAGCGGTCAGTGTTACCGCTGCGGGGCGAATGACCACCGCGCGAGCCAGTGCTCGGCGACCCCCACTGCCCGCTATGTGCGGACATGGGGAGGGCAGCCGATCACAGGGTGGGGCGCAAAAAGTGCTCTCCCTCCGGGAAGGGGAAGACGGGGCCCACCCCGGGTCAAGCACCGCGGTTGCTGGCAGCGTCCACCATGGCGCTGGACGGTGCCACAGGGACGGACAGCCGGGAGGAGGCTGGGACGGCCGTTAAATAACGGCGCCCTGCCTCCTCCTCCAGGCCAATCTCAACCACTGCCGCGCGGCACAGGACATGATGTCCCAAGTCCTCGCGGAGTGGGGTTGGCCTGGCGGTCGCCGCCGAGCCGTACCGCGTGCCGGATCACCCACATTGGGTGGGCGACGCGGACGGTTTGGTGGCGACAGTATGGGGAGGTGGCGACGGGTCCCCGCCGTTCTCCATTCTGGAGCGCGGTCGGGGTTTCGTCGCCGTGGACTGGGGGGGAGTCGCCGTAGTTGGGTGCTACATCTCGCCCCGCAGCGGTCACGCCGCGTTCGAGCTGTACTTGGCCGAGGTCGCGGCATGCGTGCAGCGCTGCGCGGCCCGGCCGGTGCTAGTCCTGGGACTTTAACGCCAAGTCGGTGGCTTGGGGATCCCCTAGGACCACCGTTCGCGGCGGGATCCTGGGCGACTGGGCGGCGGGGCTCGACCTTCGGTTACTGAACCGGGGGTCGGAGCACACGTGCGTGCGGCGATATGGGGGGTCTATCGTGGATGTTGGATTTGCGACCCCCAACGCCGTGCGCATGGTGTCGGGTTGGCAGGTGGCTCCGAAGGCAGAGACACTCTCCGATCACCGGTATATCCGGATGGAGGTCTCTGCCGCCGGGGCTGCGTCCCGGCACCGCCGCCCGGATGGCATCCCACAGCGCCGCTGGGCGCTTCGGCGCCTGGACAAGGATGCCCTGATGGCAGCTGCCCTCGCTGCAACTTGGCCGCAGGTGGCGGCCGAGTTGCCAAGCATGGAGGAGGAGGCTGCCCGGCTCGGGGTACTAGTCGCAACCATTTGCGACGCGTCGATGCCCCGGGTCGGGCGAGCTTCTCCTCGCCGGGCGGTGTACTGGTGGTCGGCCGCGATCGCGGAATTGCGGGTCGCGAGTGTCCGCGCCCGACGCCAGTACGCCCGCGCGCGCCATCGTCTACGACCGGACGATGGCGTGGCGCGAGCGAGGGCAGATGACCTGTATGAGGCATACCGGATGGCGCGGGTTGCTCTGCAGGTCGCCATCAAACGGGCCAAGGCACAGGCATGGAAGGATCTCCTCCAGACAATCGATGACGATCCTTGGGGGCGCCCGAACACGGTGGTTCTGAAGAAGCGCCGCCCGAGGGCGCCACCCGACACCGAGGGTCTTGACCCCCGGCTGCTGGAGGACGTGGTCAATACTCTTTTCCCAATTCGGGTGAGGGGACCACGTCCTCCGGCGGAGGCGGCAGTCCCAAGAGTGTGGGCGGCCGAACTGGGGGTCACTCAGGGGGAGCTGGCCGCGGCCATCAGACGGCTCGGGGCGCGTAACACGGCCCCGGGTCCGGATGGTGTGCCCGGCCGGGTTTGGGTCTTGACCCAGGGCGTCCTTGGGGCTGACCTCAGGCGGTTGTTCGACCGATGCCTGAGGGACGGGCGATTCCCCCCCAGTTGGAAGGTGGCGAGGATGATCCTCCTCCGGAAGGAGGGTCGGCCCGCGGAGTCTCCCTCCGCATACCGGCCCATCTGTCTCCTCGACGAGGTGGGCAAGCTCTTCGAGCGGGTGATTGCTGCCCGCCTCGTCGAGCACCTGGCGCGGGGTGCCCCAGGCCTGGCCGACTGCCAGTACGGTTTCCGGGAGGGTCGATCGACCATCGACGCGATAGGTCGTGTCAGGGCCCTCTCGGAGTCGGCCGTCTCCTGGGGAGGGGTGGCTTTGGCAATATCCTTGGATATTGCCAACGCCTTTAACACCCTGCCCTGGGAGGAGATAAGGAGGGGCTCGAATATCATCGGGTCCCCTTGTCTCGGGGCGGTCATCGGGGATTATCTCCGCGGCAGGTGGATCGAGTATCCGAGCCGGGATGGGCGTATGCGGAGGGAGGTGTACTGCGGTGTTCCGCAGGGGTCGGTCCTCGGGCCACTCCTGTGGAACATCGCGTACGACGCAGTGTTGCGGGCCGACCTCCCCGACGGCGTCAGCGCCGTGTGTTATGCAGATGACACACTGGTGCTGGCCGTCGGGGCGCACTGGGGAGGGCCAAGCGTCTCGCGGAGGAGGGGGCGCAACGCGTCGTCGACCCGATCACAGGGGATGGGGATGACGGTGGCGGTCCATAAGACCGAGGTGATAGCGTTCCATTCACCTCGGCAGGATCCGCCACCTCCTCTGATCCGCGTGGGTGAGGCTAATATCGAGGTGAAGCCCCAGATGAGGTATCTGGGGCTGATCCTCGATAGCCACTGGCGCTTCGAGGAGCATTTCCGCTGTCTGGTCCCCGGCTGGAGAGGATGGTCGGGGCTTTGGGCCGGATTCTGCCAAACCTGGGGGCCCGGCGGGCCGAGTTCGCCGCCTCTATGTGGCAATGGTTCAGTCGGTGGTCCTATACGGGGCCCCTGTCTGGGCGGACGACCTGGCGGCCTCCCGGCGCGGCATGACTATGCTGCGTCGGGTGCAGAGGCGGATGGCTCTAAGGGTCGTCCGCGGGTACCGGACCGTGTCACATGAGGCGGCGACGGTTCTTGCGGGGATGCCGCCCATGGATCTCCTCGCGCGGTCGCACGCGATGATGTATCGTCACCGCGTCGACCGTCGCGCGGGGGGGGGGGGGGCGGTCCCTGGCGTACAGGAACCGGTTTGGGGCGAGTTGAAGCGCCAGGCCCGGCAGTCCGTGGTGCACGCGTGGCAAGAGCGGTTGGCTATGCCTACCGCGGGGCACCGGACAGTCGGGGCTGTTCGGCCACTCCTATGTGAGTGGCTGGACAGAGGCCATGGAAGCCTCACTTACAGGATGGCACAGGTGTTCTCGGGGCATGGCAGCTTCGGGAGATACCTGTGCCGGATAGGAAGGAGCCGACGGCGCGTTGCTGCCATTGTGACGCTGAGCAGGACACGGCGGAACATACCTCGAGGGTATGCGCTGCAGGGGAGGGTGAACGCCGTGTCCTGATCGGCGTCATCGGGCGGGATGTCTCGCTGCCGGGCATGGTGCGCGCCATGCTCGGCAGCGAGGAGAAGTGGAGGGCCGTGGCCTCCTTCTGCGAAATCGTAATGTTGCAGAAGGAGACCGCGGGAAGCGAGCGCGAGCGTCAGCGGCGTGCTGAAGCTCGCGCTCGTTTGCGGCGAGAGAGCGTCGCCTGGGCGTCAGGCGACGCGGGCGGCCCTCGGCGTGGCGCATGACTCCAGGCTGGGAGGGGGTCCTGATAGAGCCCCTCCCGCCAGGCAGCGTAGGGTCGGACCGGATGGGGTGGCAGTGCCTCCTGTCCGGGTCCGGCGCACGGAGCGGCACCCTCGGTGGCCTGGTGCGGCCATGAGCTGCCGGCCTCCGAGGGGTAGAAAAGGGGTCGCGGCGGCTGCGAGTTGGGGCTCGCAGCCGCCACTAGACGGGCCCCGACGGATGGCGGCAGGACGATGTGACTGTCCTGCCGCTATGAGACAGGGCGATTACCGGGGACCGTTTGTCCCCGCGGGTGGGCGCAGCGCGGGCACGGGAGGATACCGGAAGTATACTTCAAGCGATTCCCGGTATTCTCCAAATCGTGCGGAAGGGTCACCGTGGTTTTAGTAGGTCCCGCGCCTGTTATAATGGGCGCGGGGAATCCCACACCCTCCCGCCTCTCAAAGCAGGTGGGAGGGAGTCTTTCGAGGATTTTCCCCACGAAAAAAAAGCTACCTAACTCACACCTTTTTTTTTTTTTTTTTTTTCATGGGAAAAATCTTCGAAAGACTCCCTCCCACCTGTTTGGGGAGAGGCGGCAGGGGTGTGTGGGATTCCCTGCGCCCATTATGACGGGCGCGGGACCTACCCACCAAAAACCCCACGGTGACCCTTCCGCACGATTTGGGAGGATACCGGGAATCGCTCGAAGCATACTTCCGGTATCCTCCCCGTGCCTGCGCTTTGCGCCCACCCACGGGGTGGCAAACGGTCCCCCCGGCAAATGCCCTGTCTCATAGCGGCAGGGCGAGGCCGCGTCTAGTGGCGGCTGCGAGCCCCGACTCGCAACCACCCGCGACCCCGTTTCTACCCCTCGGCGACCGGCAGCCAATGGTCGCACCAGACCCCCGCCGCTGACGCTCGCGCTCCATTCCCGCGGTATCCTTCTGCAACATTACGATCTCGCAGAAGGAGGCCACGGCCCTCCACTTCTCCTCGCTGCCGAGCATGGCGCGCACCATGCCCGGCAGCGAGACATCTCGCCCGATGACGCCGATCAGGACACGGCGTTCACCCTCCCATGCAGCGCATACCTCGAGGGTATGTTCCGCCGTGTCCTGCTCAGCGTCACAATGGCAGCAACACGCCGTCGGCTCCTTCCCTATCCGGCACAGGTATCTCCCGAAGCTGCCATGCCCCGAAAACACCTGTGCCATCCGGTAGGTGAGGCTTCCGTGGCCCCTGTCCAGCCACTCACTCAAAAGTGGCCGAACAGCCCCGAGTGTCCGGTGCCCCGCGGTAGGCAGAGCCAACCGCTCTTGCCACGCGTGCACCACGGACTGCCGGGCCTGGCGCTTCAACTCGCCCCAAGCAGGTTCCTGCACGCCCGATTCCGCCCCCGCCCCCGCGCGACGGTCGACGCGGTGACGATACATCATCGCGTGCGACCGCGCGAGGAGATCCATGGGCGGCATCCCCGCAAGAACCGTCGCCGCCTCATGTGACACGGTCCGGTACCCGCGGACGACCCTTAGAGCCATCCGCCTCTGCACCCGACGCAGCATAGTCATGCCGCGCCGGGAGACCGCCAGGTCGTCCGCCCAGACGGGGGCCCCGTATAGGACCACCGACTGAACCATTGCCACATAGAGGCAGCGAACTAGGCCCGCCGGGCCCCCCAGGTTGGGCAGAATCCGGCCCAAAACACCGACCATCCTTTCCAACCGGGGGACCAGGCAGCGGAAATGCTCCTCGAAGCGCCAGTGGCTATAGAGGATCAGCCCCTGATACCTCATCTGGGGCTTCACCTCGATATTTGCCTCACCCACCCGGATCAGAGGGTGGCGGATACTGCCGAGGAAAATGGAACGCTATCACCTCGGTCTAATGGAACGCCACCGTCATCACCATCCCTCTGATCCTCTCGACGACGCGATGCTCAAACTCCTCCGCGAGACGCTTGGCCCTCCCCCAGTGCGCCCCGACGGCTAGCACCAGTGTGTCATCTGCATAACAAACGGCGCTGTCGCTGTCGGGGATGTCGGCCCGCAACACTGCGTCGTACGCGATGTTCCACAGGAGTGGCCCGAGGACCGACCCCTGCGGAACCCCGCAGTACACCTCCCTCCGCATATGCCCATCCCGGCCCGGATACTCGATCCACCTGCCGCGGAGATAATCCCCGATGACCGCCCGAGACAAGGGGGACCCGATGATATTCGAGCCCCTTCTTATCTCCCTCCCAGGGCAGGGTGTTAAAGGCGTTGGCAATATCCAAGGATATTGCCAAAGCCACCCCTCCCGGGAGACGGCCGACCCCGAGAGGGCCCTGATACGACCTTATCGCGTCGATGGTCGATCGACCCTCCCGGAAGCCGTACTGGCAGTCGGCCAGGCCGGGGGTACCCGAACCGACATTGTTCGGGCAGGCACCGCCTTCCCGCCGACCGCACCTCCGTGGAGGAGCTCCTCCCGGAAGGCGGCCAGCTTACCATCGATCATGTTCCCTATCCTCCTCCGAAGTTGGTCCTCGGAGGAGAATGGGGAACTCTACGGGGGCGGAGTGCGGGTGGAAGGTCCCCGCAACACCGCCGCCGCACTCCGCTTTTTTTCCACGACCGTGGGTCGTGGTGGTGGAGGTGGAGGTGGAGGAGGAGGGAGGATAGGAGGGAGGGCTGCGCTGTTCCAGCGCGCCTCTGCCCTCATCCTCCCCCGTCGCTCCTCCTCCACCAGTAGCTGCAGCCGGGCATTTCGCCCACACAACTCCTGCGTCGCCTCCCTCATCCTCTGGGCCGCTACCCTAAGGGGGTCTGCCCCGCCGGTCTTCTGCCCCTTCAAGGAGCAGGCCGCGGCCACCTTCTCCACCCGCCTCAGGGAAGAGGAGATCCTCTCGGATATCTCCTCGGTCACCTCGTCCCTGAGGCAACTCACCATCACGACCGGGTTCATCGCCCGGTCCACTCCGTCGACGGCCTGCCCCGTCCGCTTCCCCTTGGAGCCTATGTGGCTCCTCGTGGAGGAGAAGGACGAGACTGCGTCAGTCTCGTCGTCCTCCTCCACCTTCCACGAAGCCAGGCCAGGTGCTGAGTGAGGCGCGAGCACCGTCTTCGTCCTCCCCAACCGAAACAAGCCGTCCCATCCCCGTTTTAATTTGTGAATCCATATAATTCCCACGCGTAGGTCGGAAATAAAGGTCCACCCGGGCAGAGCCGCCTTACCCGGGTAAGCCTAATACTCCGGGGGTTCGGCAGGTGCCCCGGAGGTGGTCGCTTGCGATTGTGCCTTCTCCCCCAACCATGCATCCCATCGCCGCGCACCATAGCTTAGGATTGGAGGGCGATTTTATAGAGACGCCATACTCTTGGCCCAGGCGGTTAAGCCAAGGTCCCCGTTTCTCCTGCCGTCACGTACCATTCACAAAACCAAAAATGGAATTGTGAGTGGATCGATGTGACGACCAACAGGAGGCTTACGGACGTAGCACATCCCTTGCTCGCTAGCTATCTAGCTCAGTGCTTGCTAGCTAGCTTCCTAGCTCACTTCTTGATAACTTGCCACTTAGCGCACTACATGCCAACGAGCTACAGAGCACACTCCTTGCTAGCAAGCTATCTAGCACACGTATTGCAAGCTAGCTACCTAGCTCACTCCTTGCTAGCTATCTTGCTAGTTCATTCCATGCTAGTTAACTGGCTAGCTCGCTCCTTGGTAGCTAGCTAACTAGCTCTCTCCTTGTTTGCTATCTGGCTAGCTCGCTTCTTGCTACCAAGCTGGTTAGCTCACACCTTGCTAGCTAACTAGCTAGCTCAGCCCTTGCTAGTTAGCTATTCTTGCTCACTCCTTGCAGGCTAATGAACTACTATATCGTATCAAAAGTTCAGCTAATTTAACTGGGGGCCATTTTCCATAAGATCTGTGCAGGTTGGTTTCATTCAATAAATATTGTAACAAATTAGCATTTGACTACCTGGCATTTTGAACACAGTATCGACAGTCACTTGTTTCCCCCTGTGAACTTGTCAAAATATACTTAACCTTACTTTTTTTCTGTGAAATTACGACAAGTTTATAAAAAAATGAACATATACCGATATTTTTAAATTATCTATATAGGTTCACTCTATACAATACTTTCGATAAATAATGAAAAAATATTTGTGTTAAAATAGGTGCGAGTTATTGTCGCTCTCACCCTTTAACGAGGTATCCGAATTACGAGGGAGTGGGAATGTGGGGGAAAGTGAATGGTACACTTGCAAATTTCTTTCGCCTAGTCAAGTGACTAGGCCGTATATTTAAAAATTTGAAATTTAATAAAAAAAAAACCAAAATTAAATAAACAAAAATAAGAAATTTATATTTTTAAAAAATAACCCAAGACCAAAAGAAAACCGGGCCGCGCCTCGGGCCACTACGGCTCTCGTCTCGGTCTTCTGCAACAAAAGAGACCGAAATTTGGTTGAAAATAGGTGACAACGCTCGTCGCGTTGTCTGACTCGCGTCAATCCACACGCTCCTGTCTCTGTTTATGATAAACAGGAGCGGGATTCCTTCACAGCGATACGCAACTGTGTTAGTGGACTGTATTCTTAAACGTTTCTCGTGTGATCGAGAACCGTTCGACTGCAGTTCTGGAAACTTTTAATAGCAGATGGGGCAGAGAAGATTTGAATCTCGATCTTCCCACTGCTGCTGGCTTGAATTTTTGCTGGAGGTGACAACAGTTGGAGGTTGTAAGGCTCCAAAAATTGTCCACTCCGTGATTCAGCGTCGTTTCCTGGTCCGTACGGGACCGGTGTGATGCAAGCCCTTAACTGCGCTAGAAGCGTCTGAAAGTTAAGGTGCTTACACCACGGTGCCCTTTGAACGTCGCTCTACACCGAGTGTCCGTACACACTGGTGGTTAGTGACCGACGTTCGAGCCAATCGAATTCAGCCGAGAGCACCCAGGGAATACGCCAAATAAGGCCCCTATGGGGGTGGTACTCAAACTGAAATTTCGACCCTCGGAAACGACAATCCCACTCAAGGTATACGCCAAAAGGCCCCTATCAGAGTGTTTGAATCGCACAAAAATTCAAGGAAAACCGAGAAGTTTTTCTCGGTTCTCGTTGCACGACAGCTGATTACAGCGGTACGTGCCTTCCACACAACGGTGGCGACAATCAAACACTATTTAAGTGTTACGATGATTGTTATCAGCCACCGTTTGGTAATGTGGGAAATCGCTTATGATTTGAAACAATTGACGCAACGGTGGCGATAATCGAACACTATTGAAGTGCACAAACGATTATGATCAGCCACCGGTTGTTCACTGTAAATTGTTTCAATGCTTTGTTCGATTCCAGAACGGTTCTGTTCACACAACGATCATTAAACTCACGAAACCGTGAGGTACGAAATCCGACTAGGTTAATCCTTTCGAATTTACCACAGTCTTAATTTCGTTCCGTTTCGGTTCTGTGGTGCAACTATACAATTAAACGGATTTAATTGCGCGTATATCGTGATCGCTCTGGAATGTCGCGAACACTGAGGACAACACCGTATAAGAAATGTCCCCTTTTTTCTATAGATCACGCAAGAATTTAACCGCTGTTTCTTAATAACGAATTAACGCGTTATTTAAACAATTTGCGAAGAAAAAGTTAAAGAATAATGCTATTACTCAAAAACATACAAAACTTAATATTTAGTAGATCCTCCTTCATGTTATGGCTTACATTTAGTGGCAGAACTTATGATGGATTAACCACTTCGTTTGATCCAATAAAACTCGCAGTTCCTTTCAGAACTAATCTTCCATTCTTCCATCTATAGTATGTAACTCTGTCAATGCAATAATTTTTGTACTTAATTATTCCTATTTCACCGTACAATCTAGTACAGTATCTCTTTGTATTTGCATATTGTTTCAACCGTGTAGTTGAGCCTATGTTATAGCACGAAGAAAATTAATTTGACTTTCTCATATTGGAATATTTTAATTAGAAATGTAAAATTTAATTCGATCTGGTCGTACAAAGAGATTCGGTTTTGAAAAAAAGGAAAGAACAAAAATATATTATTTTTTGAATATAGGACACCTGTTGAATCAGTTTGATCCATAGTTATCGCATGTATAGAAACTCATTTCAATTGTAGCATAGATAAATAGTAGTATAGCTATGGGGATTCTAACCCACGGGGTAATGAGGGGAGCGTGGGGCGAGGGGAAGTGAGGGCGCGCGGGGTAGTGCGGCGCGGAGAACTCTTGGCGCGGGGCCTGTGGGGAGTGGAAGATTGGTTGCGCGCACACGAGCCGCGGAGTGGGGTATGTCGCAATCGTGGAGGGGACTAGTCCAGGCCGAGCTGCCGCGGAGACCTCTCCAGACCTGGCCCGCTGTCGGAAATTTATTAAGAGGGGGGGGGGGGGGAATGATCCCCGAAAACTTTTCATACCGAACCGAGGGAGGGGATGACCCCCGAAAATTTTTTTCTACACCCACAGGCATTTTTTATTGTCATTTCGGCGTTCTCGGTACGTTTGATGAGATCTAAAAAAGAATTACATAATGTTCTCCTAAGAAAATATTTACAGCTAGCGAAAAAAAAACAACACATCATTCGGCTCGTAAATCTATTCTTTCTATTTATTATTCTAGTACTAGTATAAATTCAGATTTTTATAGTTCACTGTGGTTTGGTCAAACTCTTGCAAACGCGTTATAGAAAATGGTTAATATCATTACGAAACACAAGAAATAAAAAGTTTCATGCTGTATACTAAATGCGAAAAATTTACTCGAAAAATTGCAGCTCCTCTTTCATCCAGAGTCGAGTCTCGCGCAACGATGCGTTTTCGCGCTTTGTCAGCGAGTACGTTATCTGCTGCGTGCCTTTCGCCGAGGTCGTTGCTACGCGAATATGCAATATCGTGTTCGCGACACGCTGCGTCCAACGGATTAAAATATAAAATATAAAATATAAATTAAATCGACGGTCCATCCTTAGATTTAATATATTAAAAATTGATTATATTTATTTACGCATTTCTCTCTGGCGTTTAGACCACCAGTTGAATATTTTAAATACATTTTGCATGGCACAATGCTTTATAAATAGAAAGAATAGATTTACGCGCCGAATGATGTGTTGTTTTTTTTTCGCTAGCTGTAAATATTTTCTTAGGAGAACATTATGTAATTCTTTTTTAGATCTCATCAAACGTACAGAGAACGCCGAAATGACAATAAAAAATGCCTGTGGGTGTAGAAAAAAATTTTCGGGGGTCATCCCCTCCCTCGGTTCGGTATGAAAAGTTTTCGGGGATCATTCCCCCCCCCCCTTTAAAAAAATTTCTGACGGCGGGCCAGGTCTGGAGAGGTCTCCGCGGCGGCTCGGCCTGGACTAATCCCCTCCACGATTGCGACATCCCCCACTCCGCAGCTCGTGTGCGCGCAACCAATCTTCCACTCCCCACAGGCCCCGCGCCCAGAGTTCTCCGCGCCGCACTCCCCCGCGTGCCCTCACTTCCCCTCGCCCCACGCTCCCCTCATTGCCCCGTGGGTGTAGAAAAAAATTTGCAGTAATATTCACTGTCACGTATGATTTTAGCAGCACAACGTGTATCTAATGTTTCGGAGACAGCATCGCTTTTTTGTTGCAGCATGTTAACAAAAGTTTTAAATTTTGTCCTCACTTCTTCTGCAGTTTGATAGAGCCGCGGATACACATGGCTTACACACGGCTCAAGATTAAATAAAAATGTTACTGTATTCGGTTTGAAATACAGCGACTTAGTATCCATTGTCATCTTTACAATCGGTGAATCATACATGTGACAAAATTCCACCGTTAATTCATCAATCCGCATCAATGATGATCCGGGCAATTGTGCACGTTCCTCGATGGTTGTACAGCTGTCGAATAGTGTGTTCCATGTATGCCATGGTATTATGAGATGATTCCCACGATTATCGTCGAGAAGAATTTCTACATCGGCTATAGGTCCTACTCTGATTCCAATTTCCAAACGGGGTACATTCTCGAAGTAGATCTAGAATATCCGCAACGTCTGCATGATGCTCATGCCGATCTGCCGTTCTGTCCGACGCGTGCCAAACCAGCTGGCAGCAGACAGGACAAATTACTCGCGACGGTATACGATAAGCAGCGTTACGTTATACATTATCGCAACCTGCAGCAGTGCACGCGTCACGGTCTTCGTATTACAAAGATACACCGCGTGCTTCAATTCGCTCAATCTCCCTGGCTCCGCGATTACATCGAACTCAACACACGATTTAGAACAAGCGCGACAAACGACTTTGAAAAAAATTTGTATAAATTGATGAACAATGCAGTATTCGGTAAAACAATGGAAAATGTACGAAATCATGTGGATGTAAAACTTTTGACACTTTGGGAAGGGCGATATGGCGCGGAGGCAATGATCGCGAAACCGAATTTCCACAGCAGAAGTGTTTTTTCGAAAAATGTAATATCTGTTGAATTGCGAAAACTCGAGGTGAAATTCAACAAACCGATATACGTGGGCATGTGCATTTTGGACATATCCAAAATTTGTTTGTATGAATTTCACCACGAGTATATGTCTCCACTCTATGGTCAAAATTGTCAAATTCTATACACAGACACCGATAGCCTCATATATCACATTCAATGCGAGGATATCTACGAAACCATGAAGCGGAATATCGATAGGTTCGACACAAGCGATTATCCTCTTGACAATGCATATAATATGCTGAATGTAAATAAGAAGGTCCCAGGACTGATGAAGGACGAAAATAACGGTGCGATAATGACCGAATTCGTAGGTCTTAGATCGAAAATGTATGCACTCCGCGTAGATGGCAAAAAAGATACGAAAAAGGCGAAAGGCGTCAAGAGCAATGTTAACTAGGACGATAACTTTCGACGACTACGCAGGGTGTTTGCACAAGGAGATCGAAATGGTTCGCAGGCAATCATGTATACGATCGAAATTGCACAATGTGTACACCATTTCGGAAGCCAAAATCGCTCTAAGTCCACACGATGACAAGAGGTATATCGTACCCGATTCGACCGACACTCTGCCCTGGGACATTATAGAATACCGTTGTAAATCGAAATTATTGTATTTATTAACTCCTTCTTACAAATAGTGGAATTATTGTGTAAAAAAAAATAAAATTGCTCACATCAATATGTATCATAGTATTTATTGAATCATGTATTATTGTTAGGGGGAGTAGGTTTGAAAAAAACCTCGCCTAACGGTGGTCCGGATCGTGAGGGAAGGAACGTCGTGAAAAGAATACAGATTTTTAATTTAATTTTCGCTTAGTCGAATGACTCGACTAAGCCTTTTATTTTGAAATGTTTCGAAACAGAGATTATATAATTGTCTGCCCGGCCAGACGCCGCTGCAGTTAATCCTTATTTGGTAAACCTGTAACAGAAAGAGACACGAATAGGCGTTAAATACCTGTAAACGTGAGTCACGCTGTGTGTCTTATTTTCTTCCGCGCTCGTCTGGTCTGTGCTTGTCGCACCCAGGAGCGGGGATCTCAGCCGCCGCGATGCGCAGCTAAGCTAGCGGACTGTATGTGTGAGCGTTCCCGTTAAATCGGGAATCGCTTGCTTATTATTGTCGTGTACGAGATTTCTGCTCGTCTAATTTCACGACTGCCATTTCTGACTGCAATTTATGACTTTGATGTATGACTGTCGCAGGAAAAGGTGATCGGAGGGAGGTTGTAAGGCTCCAACCTTTCAGCCGGTCCCCGGCCCTTCACCGCCTTCGTAAGTGCGTACGGCACTGTGTGGTGCAGGCTTGTCAACGGCGCCCTTAGGTCGACTTACGGTTGGGCCTGAGACCACGTTGCTTTGTCGGATGCTCCGTCCTACGCACAGGGACCGTACTCCTTGGAGATGTTTAGACGTGTCCTAGCTTTCGCCGATAGCTGGGATTTAAAAAAGTGTCCCGCTTCGGCTGGAAGACGGCAAATCCACCCAGTGTATTATTCACCCCTGTATGGTGGGTTCGAAGCCGTTTCTGACAGTCAATTGGAGGAAGGAGTTCGTACCTCGATCCTCTAGTGCACGATGATTCCACTCAGGGTTTCTTCCCACACCTGGATTATGGAGTCGGGCCCGAAGTAAAGCGCGAAGCACCTTGCACCTATAATTTGGGATGTGCTTTGCACTTCATCCCTGGGGAAACGATTGATTCCACTCAGGGTTTCTTCCCACACCTGTTTATGGATCGATTCCCCGGAAGCACTCGAATTACTTCGAGCCTATTCCGAATTAATTAAGTCTGCTTACAGAGCTCGGTCGTGTACCGACTGGCTCGATACTATAACTCGCAAATAATTCCTTTGTCTCTCCGAGGGTAGTCGAAGAATCTGACTCGGGTCGGATAGCTCGAATTATTTGTATATGCGACTGCTGAGCGTGTTCGTATACCGAAGTGCTCGTGGCAGTGGTTTGATAGCGAGTGACGGACGAGCACGAGCTGCCAAAGTGAGCGCGTGAGTGGGGAGAGTCTTCCGTCACGCGGCGCTGTCGCCGTGTCTCTCGTCCGTCTCTGTCTATTATATAGTTTTCGTACCTTCTCTAAACTCGGGCGTTTAAACCGCTTGTTTCAAAATTGAACGTTAATTAATCGTTCGCGTGACTTTGCAGAAAACCTCGAGAACCGTGTTTTTCTGTCCTCTAACATTTTGAATAGCGGACGCGTCGACCTAGAATCTTCCTGGTCGGTCGCGTAACCGAAAACAAACCGGGTAACGAATTGTTTCGGATTTAAATTAAATTTCGCATTTTACTCGATATTTAAGCAACTAGAATAATAAATAGAAAGAATAGATTTACGAGCCGCATGATGTGTTGTTTTTTTTCGCTAGCTGTAAATATTTTCTTAGGAGAACATTATGTAATTCTTTTTTAGATCTCATCAAACGTACCGATACGAAAAGACAGTAAAAAATGCCTGTGGGTGTAGAAAAAAATTTTCGGGGGTCATCCCCCTCGGTTCGGTATGAAAGTTTTCGGGGATCATTCCCTCTTAAAAATTTCCGACGGCGGGCCAGGTTTGGAGAGGTCTCCGCGGCGGCTCGGCCTGGACTAATCCCCTCCACGATTGCGACATCCCCCACTCCGCGGCTCGTGTGCGCGCAACCAATCTTCCACTCCCCACAGGCCCCGCACCCAGAGTTCTCCGCGCCGCACTCTCCCGCGCGCCCTCACTTCCCCTCGCCCCACGCCCCCCTCACTGCCCCGTGGGTTAGAATCCCCATAGCTATACTACTATAAATAACCCGTTGCTGTTCAAGACATTTTTCAATTATGTTTCGTTCCACTATTTCCTATAAATATACCCTGTTGATTTCGTCTATTTCCTTATCGTAGCCATGAACCGATTGTAATATATTATAGGAAATTATTTTTTTCCAGTCTGCGGGCTTGTGGTAGTGCGGGCTTAACAGTTTCATATTCTTGAAAACGTTTTACAACCCTTGTGGTAATACACAGTGTGGTACATAACTGTAGCGCTGCTCACATTATTTAATGTTTTGGAGTTTTTAGTTAGAATGCAAGAATATTAATTATATAAATTTAAAGAGTATGCTAAACAATGACTTTCAAACAGTTACTTTTGCATAAAGAGTTAGGCAACTAAAATATTATGTGTTAAATATAATAATAACAACAATGATATAGTTGTGATATCTTTATATTTTTTAATAATCTATAGGTCCCCTCCTTTATTCGATTCTTTTTGTATATTTATCTCCTAGTTAATTTGTAGAAATAGTGGAAATTTTCCGAAATTTGGTTCCATAACTAATTCGTGTTCATTTTTATAATTCTTTAGTTCTTCGTATAATGTTTTAGGAGTTATAATAAACGGTGAGACACTATTGTGACAGTTTCTATATATTTTGAGAATTCGCGGCTCGTCTGGTTCGTTAACACGTTTATGGTAATAATTTGTTGGTTAACTATGGACTCCCTTTCAAGTCGCGAGATATAAATGAATTAGTTTGTACAGTAAATGAGTTCATTTTTTCTTATATTTTATCAATCATTATTCTCTCCTAACTTTGGAGGGAATGTAACGAACTATTGAAACTTTTGATAGTGTCGCTAATTACTTGAACTTGTGACTTTAATAAGGTTTGAGTTTGAGTTTGAGTTTGAGTATGAGTTTGTTTGTTATTATTTATTAAAGTTTTAATACTGTCTTCGTAAAATTGTGCATCATCGGCATCGGGAGTACCTTTCGGGCCATTTCAGTAAATATGACATCTCGTTTAATAAGCCACGTTTTTTTTCTGATAACTACGTTCTCGGTGGTAAGCTGTTGCAGAATTTCTCTTTTAATATTGATCTCAGATATTTCTGTTTCGATCAATTGCATGGTGGTTCTTTTGCAATGAAAACCAGTCTGAAAACCTTTCCGACTGTGGTCTACTGTTATGGAATTGCATATGCCTTCTGTTTTAATGAAGGAGGATTAATGAATGATCGTGATCGCGTGATTTTTAGATAAGTTTTATTCATGTAAGAGAGGAGTGTGAGTTTTGAGTTCGCAATCTGAATCGTACCCTTTTTATTATAAAATTTTAAAAGATTCCAATCGATTCTTCAAAACGCTGCTGAGCGAAAAGGAGGTTACTACTGGCTAGGAGGGGGAGTAGAAGGACGATTAGAACTGTCAGATTCATCTGGAATTCATATGGTCTGAGCAAATTAGTGTGATATTTAACCAATTTTGTTGCATATTTGAATTTCGGCAGATTGATTAGAAAAAAGCCGAATAATTTTATAAGGTCCCCTCTTAGCATTACTCGCAAGTTTTTTGGGTAAACCCGTTGGGTTTCGATTATTTTTAATCGTTGCAAGGTCATTAACTTTAAATTTGATTGGATTTATTTTCCTATCGAGGTATTCTTATCTACGTGATTTCGAATCAATAAGCTTTTCGCGAGGCATTTGGAAAGATGTATTAAGTTTAAATTTTAACGATCTTATAAACTATCATGAAATTCTGGATCTTGCCTTATATATGAAGGCAAATAAGGTTTTTGACGCGAATAGAAGTTCGTATGGCGCATAGCGAGTCGACTTATGTACGGCTGTGTTATAACTAAACTTTGGAAAAGTTATGTAGGAGTCCCAGTCTGTTTGTTTCTTATTTATACATATAGTGTTTGAGGTAATCTTTTAAGGTTAAGTGGGATCTTTCGAGGGCTCCATTTGTTTGGGGATGATAAGGTGTAGTCGAAATGTGTTTTGTTTTAATAGGTTGCTCATTTCCTTAATAAGGTTTTACATAAAATCTTGACCTTGATCGGTCAAGAATGTTTGGGGAATACCGAAATAAACAAATACACAATAAAGAGTAATTTTTCGACTATCGTCTGTGCTTCGTGATTTGGGATTGGAGTCCACTGCAAACGAATACTTTGTCAAATCGTCTTGAGCGGTGATAATTAATCGATTTCCTTGTTCAGTTATGGGTGAAGGTCCCCTCCTACTATATCGATAGCTAATCTTTGGACAGGTTTTTCTGCAGTAGTTGTGATCTCCATTGTTGGTTGCTTTGTGGGTTTCAAATTGGTTTTACATTGGTTAGTTGACAGGACCGACATGTTTTAATATAATTTCTAATGTCACCTTTCATTGTAGACCAATAATAATTGTTTAAATAACGCATTAATTCGTTAGTAAGAAACGGCGGTTAAATTCTCGCGTGATCTATAGAAAAAAGGGGACATTTCTTATACGGTGTTATCCACAGTTTACGCGACATTCCAGAGCCTTCTCTGCAGCGTAACATGCTTCGGGAGCAATACCGTGTAGAAAAAAACCAAATTTACTCTCGATAATAGTCACGCGATCGGCCCAGTAACGGTTCCATGAGAACAGGTGTTACTACGCCGAAATAACAGAGAGGATACAAGATTAATACGAGACAGACAATTTCCCATCTCGCGACCGCGGACAAGAAGGTCTGTCTCTACGATCACTCGCTTTCTGGTTTTCGACGAGTTCGGACATCCAGAGCCGACTTTGTCTAATACAGCGGGGTCGCTATTACGATCAGTTAGATTCGTCTAATTGTATCGTTGCACCGCTGAACCGACACGGAACGATATCAAGACTGCTGCGGATTCGAAAGTATTTAGCTAAGTCGAATTTCGTACTTCACGGTTTCGTGTGTTTAGCTCGATCTCTGCGGTGAACGAAACACCTGGACACGGAAAATTGTTCTAAACCTGAGTAATTTTACATAAAGGCAATCGGTGGCTGAATATAATCTAATTAACACTGAATAGTGTTTGATTATCGCCACCGTTGCGTACAATTTTCTCAAAACTTGAGCAATTGTCCAAAAAACAATCGGTGGCTGAATATAATCAATTAACACTCGAATAGTGTTTGATTATCGCCACCGTTTCGTAGGAAACACGTACCGCTGTAATCGGCGGTAGTGTACTAAAAATCACAGTTGCACGGTGATAAAAACCCACCTATAGGGCGCCTTTGTAGCGAAATAACCTGGGTGGGATCGCCGTTCCAGGGTCGAATCTGAGCTTGAGATAACACCCCTATAGGGGTCTTCTTGGCATATACCCTGGGTCGAGTCAGTGCTTGGGATCACACCTACATAGGGGCCTTTTGGCGTATTCCCTGGGTGGACTACCAGCAGACTTTGATCTGCTCAAGCGTGGTTTGTGGATCGCCAGTGTGTACGGACACTAGGCGTAGAACGACGCGCAAAGGACGCGGTGTTGTAAGAACCTTAACAAACAGACGCTTCTAGCGCAGTTAAGGGGCTGCATCACTCCGGTCCTGTTCGGACCAGGGGACGGTGAAGTGCCGCGGAGCAGACAATATTCGGAGCCTTACAACCTCCGCCCGTTGCCCTCTCCTGCAATAATCAAACTTTGCAGTGCAAAAAAAATCGAGATTAGAATCTCGCCTTCCCATACTGAAATCGAACGTTTCTCGATCACACGAGAAACGTTCAATCATACAGTCCACTAATACAGCTGCTTAACGCTGTGTAAGAATCCCGCTCCTGTTTACCATAAACAGAGTAAGGAGCGTGTGGATTGAAGCGAGTCCGACAACGCGACGAGCGTTGTCAAGTATTTACAGCCGAATTTCGGTCTCTTTTTGTTACAGAAGAGCGAGACGAGAGCAGTAGTGGCCAAAGGCCACGGCCAGATTTTTTACGAGCTCGCCAATGGGCTCGGTTTTTCCTGGCGCTTTTAAATTAAAATTTCTTTATTTTGTTTTGTCTAATTTTGGTTTTTGTTTAAATATCGCGTTAATTCGAAGCATACAAGAATAGGAGAATATTATTCGTCACCCGGTATTGTTTTCAGCGTATGTAACCGACTCGAGAACGTTCGGCTCTCGTGTCCGCTACGCGAAAACAAGACAGGTTATAAAAACTGTCACATACGGATTTCTTCGAAACATCACGCGATCGACGAAACGACGCGTGATTTCGAGCTACCGTTTCGGCGCGTGTATAAAGAGAAGGTACGACATTAATAAGTTGCACAAAGTCGAATTCAAATTCGTCTACAGCGCCGCTAGTCGGAGATTCTCCCCTCCGAATTTAACTAGCCGGGCTAGATCGTCACTCTTAACTTGGAACCGGCAGTGAGCAGATGGGCATACGATCCCGCTCCCCCGTAATTTCCAAGACTTTCGAATAGTTTCGAGTCACTCGAACTTTCGACGAAATTGTAAACGTGGGTTGGAAGTGCAGTAAGAGAACAGATTGGGAATCCATCCGGTACCGTCAATACTTCCGCAAAACCCGTTTACAATTTAAAATCAAAGAGTCGTAAACGTGGGCAGGAAGTTCAAATACGGAACGGATTGGAAAACAATCCCATCCCGTGAACTTCCGTAAGCCGTTTACCAATTAAACAGATCAGGTCGGAACACGACCTGATCCAAAGACTGTAAAGATCTCGCAGGTTATAATCCGAGATTTCGAATTCAGCAGTGGGTACGATCCACCTCAGCCTGAATACAGACACGTATCGCTGTAATCAGAGGTCGTGTCCGAAGTATTCAGCAGTGGCTACGACCCACCTTTGTCTGAAAAAAAAGGAACAAAAAAAACACGTATCGCTGTAATCAGGGGTCGTGTCGGAGGTATCGAGGTTGACCCTCGAACCTGCCTTGACTGTCAAACGGCTCGAAACCCACAATCCAGGGGCGTATAAAATACCCTGGGTGGCTTTGCCATCTTCCAGTCGAAGTGTGGGACAATTTTAACTCCCAGCTTACGGCGAATCGCGAGGACACGCCCAAAGATCGCCAGCCTAGTACGGTCGCTGCGCGTAGGACGTTGATTCATTAAGCAACGTGGTGTCAGGCCCAATAGTAAGTCGACCCAAGGGTGCCGTTGGCAAACCTGCACCACACCGTGCCCCTACGCACGTAAGAAGGTGGTAAAGGGCCAAGGACCGGGTACGGTTAGGGTCGGACCGGATGGGGTGGCAGTGCCTCCTGTCCGGGTCCGGCGCACGGAGCGGCACCCTCGGTGGCCTGGTGCGGCCATGAGCTGCCGGCCTCCGAGGGGTAGAAAAGGGGTCGCGGCGGTTGCGAGTTGGGGCTCGCAGCCGCCACCAGACGCGGCCCCGGGACGGATGGCGGCGGGACGGTGTGACCTCGTCCTGCCTCTGTGAGACAGGGCGATTACCGGGGGGGCCGTTTGTCCCCCCGCGGGTGGGCGCAAAGCGCGGGCACGGGGAGGATACCGGAAGTATACTTCGAGCGATTCCCGGCATCCTCCCAAATCGTGCGGAAGGGTCACCGTGGGGTTTTTAGTGGGTAGGTCCCGCGCCCGTTATAATGGGCGCCGAATCCACACACCCCTCCCGCCTCTCCCCAAAGAGGTGGGAGGGAGTCTTTCGAAGATTTTCCCACGAAAAAAAAAAAAAAAAAAAAAGGACCGGGTACGGTTGCAGCCTTACAACCTCCATCCGTTACCCTCTCCTACGACAGTCGATACCTGCAGTCGAGGAAGAAACGAGGTTGAATCTCGTCTTCCCCAAAACTGCAATCAGACGTTTCCCGGTTTAAAGGGAACGCACACAAACATATACAGTCCACTAGCTTAGCTGCGTAACGCGGCGGCTGAGTTTCCCGCTCCTGAGTGCGACAAGCACAACCAGGAGCACGTGAACATTAAAACGAGACGGAGAGAGTGACAAACGTTACCGTATATTTACACCTCGTTCCGTCTCTTTTGTTTCAGAACAGCGTGACGCGAGCACACGCCAGACGCCGGTCAGACAGGCGAGGTTTTGTCGCGTATAATCTAATTAAGACAGGCTGTTCGCATTTAAAGGTCCACAATAAACGATGAATGAAAATATATATAACATGTGACAATTACTTTTCCATCCTCCTATTCCTCGTGATCCGACTCCCCGTTAGACGAGGTTCTCAAATCAGTGTTTGAGCCCTCCACATTCTAACAGATTTTCTTTCTTTTAATTCTCAATTTTAAATAAACGGCCTAGTCGATTGACTAGGCGAAAGAAATTTATATGTGTAAAATTCACTTTCCCCCACATTCCCACTCCCTCGTAATTCGGACTCATCGTTAAAGGGCGAGAGTGAGAAAGTTTTTGAATAAAACCTTCCACACAACTCGCACCTATTTTAACAATAATAATATCTTTCCTTAACTTTAGAATACGTACGATTAAAACCACAATACAATGACCGGATAATTTACTATCGTGACATTCCTTGAGAATGGTTTGTATTTCGTCGCGATTTTTGGGGATAATTTTTGCTGTATTTAAAAATTTAATAGTGTTAGAAGGAAAGGAGAATTTAATCATTTCGTTAAAGTCCATTTTTCCGTTTGGGTGGTACTAAAATAAAGTCCTCTGATTTTATTGAGTGTTGAAGAATCTTAAAAGTTTCAAATAAATTCCGGTAATCGAGTTTCTCATGATTAAAATTTTTAGGAAATAGAATTAATAGAGTTTGTTTATCGTTTTGTAACTTAAGTAATCCATTAGGGGTTGATTTTAATGCGGTTATATCAAAGTTTTCGACTACATAATCCAAGTCTTGGTTATCCTTGTCCAAATCTTCGGACCACAAAAGTATAATTGGACCTTTTAATTTTTCAAGAGGTGTTTCTTCCTTTGAGAAGTCGATTACGTCCATATTTGTATAGTGAAATTTAATAAAATCTTGATGTGTTCTATTAAATTTATTTGTACAAAGTATAGATTTAAAATTTTTTTCTTCTTCTTGATCAGGATGTAGCCGCAATAAACCGTCTGCATTTGAGTTTACTCTTCCCGGTTTATATTTTATTACATATTTGTATTCGTTAAGACGCAGACGCCATCGAACGAGTTTCGAAGAGGGATTTTTACAATTAAAAAGCCATTGAAAAGGTCTATGGTCAGTGTATATTGTAAATTCTCTACCATAGAGATAAGGTTGGAAAGTCGGCAAGCCCCTTGTACCATGGACTCATAGAAGGTTTAATAATACATACCGTGTTTTAACATTTTAAGGGATATCTATAGTATTTTACTTGAACAGGAGTATTGTCGGACGTCGGAACGGCTTAGTAACGGCTGCTTTAGTCGTAGTTAATATGTCGTCAGGGAGATAAAAATATCTTCGAATTCATAACATAATTTTTTAATAATTGAGTCTTTTTCTTCAAGATTTAAGTGTTCGATACGTAAGTTTTTTTCCAGCGATTTAAATCTATTTTCCTTGTTTTTTGAAACGATATTAGTTGAGTGAAAAATATGACCTTGTTGAGGGGGACGTAGTAAAAGAGGCAAATCCGATTTAGCAAATATCCTTTTTCCTAGAAATCGATTAATAATTGTAGTCAAAGCTTCATTGCATTCTTGTTTGTCACTTTTACTAACGCGCAAGGATTATATCATTAATGATTTTCCTTGATCCAAGAATTGGTTTAAAATTATACCTTCTATCAAATACAGAGGGTTTATGACCGATATATTAGCTATCATTTCTGATCGCGGGTTTAAAGATAATAAGGACTCGTTTGAACATTAATTTACATTTCGTTGTAGGGGAATTGAAAATGGAATCGTGTTTCGATTTGTTAGGGGGAGGAGGTTAGAAAACCTCACCTAACGGCGGTCCGGATCTCGTGGGAAGGAGCGTCGGGGAAAAGAATACAAGCTGGTTTTTAATTTTCACGTAGCCGATAAACTCGACTACGCCGTTTATTAAAGAGTCTTAAGTTTGGACACAAAAACAGGTCTGCCTGTCTAGACCCGGTACAGGCGGTCTAGCTTCGATGATCTGTAACAGAAAGAGACAAGAATAGGCGTTAAATACCTGACAACGTGATTCACGTCGGATGTCTTTCTCTTTCGCGCTCACGCCTGGTTTGTGCTTGTCGCACCCAGGAGCGGGAATCTCAGCCGCTGCGATACGCAGCTATGTTAGTGGACTGTATGTGTGTGCGAGCGTTCCCTTTAAATCGGGAATCGCTCGCTTATTGTTTCTTTATTCAAGATTCCAATCCCGCTTTCTTTCAAGCCTGCAACCATTGGTTGTCGCAGGAGGGACGATCAGAGGGAGGTTGTAAGATTCCAACCGTCGCCCTTATCCTCGGCCCTTCACCGTCTTGTTATGTGCGTACGGGCACGGTGCGGTACCGGCTTGTCAACGGCGCCCTTGGGCGACTTACAGTTGCTCCTGATACCACGTTCTTTTTTGAATCGACGCCCTACGCACTGCGGCCGTACCAGGCGAGCGATGTTGGGACGTGATCTGATAATTTTGCCGTAAGCTGGGAGATCCTAGGTGTCCCGCGCTTCGGCTAGAAGACGGCAAATCCACCCAAGGGTAATTTATTTCTACCCTTGGTCTGTGGGTTCGTAGCCGTTCGAAAACCAAGGGAGGATCGAGTTTAGGTCTCGATCCGCCGGGAGACGGTGGGTCCACCCAGGGAATTGTCAATAAGCCCTGGACTGTGGAGCCGTCTAGCCCTTGGAAGCTCGAATAACTCGACGCTTTATTTTTATGTTATATTGTGTCGCACTGAGCTAGATCGCTGATCGATGAGCTCGCGACAAAGCAGGCTAATTTTTGAGGAGTCTCTCAACGAAGGGTCGAAGAACTCGACCGGGTTCGGAGATTTTTGGAAACTTCTCGATAGCGTGCTCGCTTATCGATATGCTCAGTTCAGTGGCTCGATAGCAAGTGACGGACGAGCACGAGCTGCCAAAAGTGTGCGCGTGAGAGGGGGAAGCCTTCGTCGCGTGGCGCTGCCGCCGTGTCTCACGTCCGTCTCTGTTTAATTTATAATTCTCGTACCTTCTCTAGGCCTAGGCGTTGAACTTGGCTTGTTCGAACTCGATCGTTACTTTATCGTTCGCGTGACTTTGCAGAAAACTCGAGAAGCGTGTTTTCTGCTACCAGAATATCCTGGTCGGTCGCGTAACCCGTAAACATAACGGTTGTCAAATGATTTCCGATTTAAATTATGTTCGTTATTTAAACACGATTGAAATTGATAGATTTCTGAAAATCGATTTGTTTATAATTTGCCCGTTCCTTGCTGAAACGGTCCGAGCTTGAGGTTCGGCATCGGTGACGGGATGCGCCGCGTTTCCGTTCCCTGTCCGGGCTTCGGCGACGGGGCCAGGAGGCAGTCTTCTGGGGCTGTCTGCTCCAAGTCCATGCTTTCGTACTTTGGCATCTAAAAAGAAATAGAGAATGAATGAATGAAAACACAGGATAACGGTAATGAAACTTTAACCGAAACATGTCTAAATACGGTCTCGGTTTTCAAACAAAATGTATAAAAAAAGTGGTGTTCCCTGAAATAAAACAAAGAGGAACTGCATAATGCATGTGATATTATATACAAAAAATATGTAAAATGTATTACATAACAAATTTGTAATTACACCACTTTCACCATGACCGGCGCACACATACACACAGGGGTAGCGACAGTAAGCGACAAGGTACTTACGGTCTTGTCTGCGCGACACCTCGATCATTTCTACCGATGGAAGCTCTGCTATCCTCGAGGGTAGGCAAGGCTCAAACTACTATCCTTCTCCAGTCACTCAATATTTCCTATTTCACTTGCAATTCAAGCAAGGGTCGAGCGATATGTCATCGGACACTCTAACGCTAGGTAATTGTTTAGAAAATGAATTCTACAATGAATTCTGTCTATATGTACATGCCTGTGACTCTGTTTGCGTCAGTCTCTTCAGATGCGACAGATTTTTTCTCTTGTTTGTATTAATCGGCATAACAACCGACGACGACGACGAAGACAAATAATGTACAATGTGTTAAGCTAAATCTAGATCTGCATTGGTATCGTTATTAAACGCATTGCTGTCAAAGGTTCGAATATTCCGAAGTATGGAACTCGCCAAATACTACATTATGTAGGCTATTTATCTAAATTCTTCTTCCGTCGACAATATGTTTTTTATATGATCGAATAATGGAATTTTTCGAAATAATGGTTGAAATTTTTTCTTTCCCACTTCTGATAATATCAATAAAGAAAATTGAAATAGAAAATGAATGCGTGGCCGACCGACCGCCTTACGGCGCGGCGGCGGCCGGTATAAGAAAATCTAACCCAGACCTAATTCATTATATTAGTTACTAGGTAGAATAGTTAGATTTGGGTTGGATTTTTTTATATCAGCTACTCAAATCGAGTTTTTAAGCACACCCGTTATTATACGCATCCATTGCCGGCCGCCTCGATCTATCTACAGAAACAATAAACAATCGGTGACACACACACGCTGCTACAGGCACGTACGTATAGATAGAATTCATTGTAGTAGTAGCAGCGATCTTTTTGAAGAAAAATCTCGGAAACCTGCGCCGAGCGGCGGTTATATGCATAGGAAAAAATTGTTCAAAATGTTGATTTCTACAACATCAAAAAATTAAAAAATCACATCGAAATCGATGTTTTCAACCACCTTTTCTAAGTAATTACTCATAAAGAAAAAATGAAGTTACAATAATACTTTGCAGAAAACATCTCATAGCTAAAATCGTAAACACTAAGAATATTGTTTTCTAGAGTATCCTCGGCTGCATTCTACGGCATGTAACTAACTTTTTCAGCATTGATTTTACTAAGTTTTGTGTAAAATCGGATTTAATTTTTCCACATTCTTCTTGCAATGCCTTTTTTAAATCACTTTTGATTATAAATTGTATGTTTCCTAATCGTTACTTCTAATTCATGCGAAATATTCTCAATTACGTTTGGATCGGGTGATTGGAGAGGTGTATTGATAACTTTCGGACAGTTGTATATAATTGCCACATATATTTTCGGTCATTATCACTATAAAATTTAAATCAATTCAAAATTCATAATCTCTCGGCACTGCTTCTAAAATTCATTTTTTTTTAAATATTAAAATAATCAAATTTGTTTATGTTCTCGTCAATAAATTACAAATTTCCTGTTCCAGCAGCTGATATACACCCCCAAACCATCACTGACCCCCACCTCCATGGTTAATAGTAGTAGGATTCATATTTTTTTTATTTTAAATTCTTCGTTAGGATTACGCCAGACAGTAATCCTTTTGCCATCTGATCAATGAAAAAGATTAAATTTGCTTTTGTCAGCAAGAATAACTTCTTTAAAAAACTGAAATCCTTAGTTAGATACTGTCTCGCATAACTCTAGTCTCCCTTTCTTATTTTTATCGCTGACAAATTGTTCATTTCTTCTATACGCCCGTGAAAATCAATCTTTCTTAGTACTCTTCTTATAATTTTTAGTTTAGCAGATATTTACAAATATTTTTTTCACCTCCTTCTGACAAATTCTCGTGCACTCAACTTTGGATTTTCTTTGATTTTTCCAACTATCCATCGCTCATCGTACGCATTAAATTTTTTGTTCAATGCTGTTCTTAATTTATTTGTAATTCTATTTTCTTCGCTATAGCGTTTAATAATGTATTTTGAGCAGTACTAATACTTTTACCAATCATTTTTGCACTTTCTCGATAGTTTTTCCCATTTTTAAAGTTCATCGCGACTCTAGTGTCGTCTGCTTCATATTTACTATTATTACGATATATTTCCTTGCTTCGATGCAATACCACCACGTTTGCTAGCATGCTAAAACAATGATCTTATGTTTAACATTCTTCCATTTTTTTTTTTCTAGGATTCCTGGAGGAGAATACCAGATAGTATTATAGTAACTTTATTTTTTTTATGTTAAGCAATATTCATTTTTTTTTTTGTCACTATTACACAATAAATACAGATTTATTTACAATATACGGCTGCCTTATTTTTCTTCCAAATCGTCCAAAAAATTCTTTTTCTTTCGAATGAAACATATTTCCATATGTGGTGTACGATTTTGGCTGAGACTCACTGTATGTATGTAGGGTATATATACCATAATGAAAAAAAAATTTCGAAAATTTGTTATAACAATAATACACGATTTAAGACCCCCTAATCATATTGTGACTATTAAAAAAAAAGAATTTCTTTTGTTCCTATGCTATTAGCATGATTGCGTCTAGACGGCTGAATGAATTCCAATGAAGCATTACATTTCAATTTTATATTCTCGTTTCATTAGATTTATGATTAGATTTATGTCTGATTAGATTTGGGGCGTGATCAGCTCCCGGATAATGATGATTATGCGCCTTATAGTTTTATAATTATTCCGATTCATATACATTATTTGTAAAAATGTTTAAAACGATTTATATAAATCTTAAGAAGGATTATGATCAAATAAACTTTATCTCTATTTTTTCTATCTGCTGTTATAGCAGTGACTCATGCAGGTTGACGACAGCGTTTTGTTTATACTCCTCGCGGGTCGCTGGGTCGTAGAAACAACGAAGATGGGGAATGAGGGGGCGTAGTAGACATACATACATACATACATAGCCTAGTTCCGTAGATTTTTAAAGGGCAATAATTAAAAATACAATTCTATTGCATGAATAGCAGTCAATTTTTAATGTATTCCACTTTACAGTAATGAATTCAGTCGGGAATAAAAAAAAATAGGCATGACGAATGTAGACGTTTTAATATACGGCGTGTCGTAATGTTACAGATAAATAAGGATTTTTTATATCCTAATGGAAGGAGGGAAATTAAGATCCATCAGATCCGTTCCATTGAACGGTAACGTGCACGTTATTGTTTTTCCAATATTTAAATTATTTTTTCGTTATGTAAAGTTAAGTCAAATATACAGGGTGTTACTCTACCTATAGTCAATATTTTGGGGGGTGATTCTACAGGCGAATATAAGTCGAAAATCAAGAGTGATGAAATTGCGGTAAATGCTTTGTTTATTAATTATCGATGGTTAAAGATTGGCGTCTGGAGCGCCTTATCGATTTTGCGATAACTTTCGCCCCGTTTACGGAGAAAAATAATTTCGCTTCGTACTGAAATCGACAGTTCTTTCGTTTTTCCAATCATCCTTCCTGTATGAGAAGTATACTGAAAACTAAATACTTCTATCGAACAGAGAGATCAATGTCATATACATATTTGTTTACATTTGCGTCCTAGAAATCGTAAGAAGTATCCTAAAGGAAGAAACTATGGAGCTACATTTTGTAGACATGACTGTGCCAATACTTTCTTCACTATAAATTTTTCGCTATTTCTTTATAATTTCCGTTGTTACTGATATTGAGTAATGTGCTTCGGTATGCAAGCAGTGTACATTAAAAGATATAAAATGATATACATGGTGTTAATAAAATACTTCAACAAATAAAGATATTTACAAAAATTTGTGTGTGCAAATACTTGTTTGATCCACTGTACATGCGGTATATTTCGCGAGCGGACGAACAACACCAACCGAAATGAAGTATACGAGTTACGAATTAGAAGTATTAGCAATAATAAAAGCGTTGAGGAAATTTCGGATCTACGTATTAGGTATGTTACATATCATTCATGCATGGGGCTGAAACGTTTGGTAACTTGGGCGTTGGCTCGAGCATCTAGCATACAACCCTTTGAACGGGGTTGACTCATGCCGTATGCGAGCACCCGGCCCAATTTTCATTACCTTTTATGGTAATGCCCCGCCTTAGTACTGAGCATTTTTCAACTATATAAGGGCCGCGGTTTTTTACTCGGGGAACTCAGTTTTCCTAAAAACTCTCGGCACGACGTTTGTTTAAATAACGCGTTAATTCGTTAATAAGAAACGGCGGTTAAATTCTCGCGTGATCTATAGAAAAAAGGGGGCATTTCTTATACGGTGTTGTCCTCAGTGTTCGCGACATTCCAGAGCCTTCTCTGCGTCGTAACCTGATTCGGGAGCAATACCGTGTAGAAAAAATCCAAATTTACCTTCGATAATAGTCACGCGATCGGCCCAGTAACGGTTCCATGAGAACCGGTGTTACTACGCCGAAATAACAGAGAGGATTCAAAATTAATACGAGACAGACAATTTCCCCTCTCGCGATCGCGGATAAGAGAGTCTGTCTCGACAATCTCTTGCTATCTGGTTCTCGACGAGTTCGAATCGTCCTATAAGTTCTCGTCCAACACCTCGATCACGATATACGCGCAATTAAATACGTTTAATTGTATAGTTGCACCACAGAACCGAAACGGAACGAAATTAAGACTGTGGTAAATTCGAAAGAATTAACCTAGTCGGATTTCGTACCTCACGGTTTCGTGAATTTAGTGATCGTTGTGTGAACAGAACCGTTCTGGAATCGAACAAAGCATTGAAACAATTTACAGTGAACAACCGGTGGCTGATCATAATCGTTTGTGCACTTCAATAGTGTTCGATTATCGCCACCGTTGCGTCAATTGTTTCAAAGCATAAGCGATTTCCCACATTACCAAACGGTGGCTGATAACAATCATCGTAACACTTAAATAGTGTTTGATTGTCGCCACCGTTGTGTGGAAGGCACGTACCGCTGTAATCAGCTGTCGTGCAACGAGAACCGAGAAAAACTTCTCGGTTTTCCTTGAATTTTTGTGCGATTCAAACACTCTGATAGGGGCCTTTTGGCGTATACCCTGAGTGGGATCGTCGTTTCCGAGGATCGTAATTCAGTTTGAGTACCCCCCCCCATAGCGGCCTTATTTGGCGTATTCCCTGGGTGCTCTCGGCTGAATTCGATTGGCTCGAACGTCGGTTACTGATCACCAGTGTGTACGGACACTCGGTGTAGAGCGACGTTCAAAGGGCACCGTGGTGTAAGCACCTTAACCTTCAGACGCTTCTAGCGCAGTTAAGGGCTTGCATCACACCGGTCCCGTACGGGCCAGGAAACGACGCTGAATCACGGAGTGGACAATTTTTGGAGCCTTACAACCTCCACCTGTTGTCACCTCCAGCAAAAATTCAAGCCAGCAGCAGTGGGAAGATCGAGATTCAAATCTTGTCTTCCCCACCTGCGCTTAAAAGTTTCCAGAATTGTAGTCGAACGTTTCTCGATCACACGAGAAACGTTTAAGAATACAGCCCACTAACACAGTTGCTTATCGCTGTGAAGGAATCCCGCTCCTGTTTATCATAAACAGAGACAGGAGCGTGTGGATTGACGCGAGTCAGACAACGCGACGAGCGTTATCACATATTTTCAACCAAATTTCGGTCTCTTTTGTTGCAGACGACCGAGACGAGAGCCGTAGTGGCCTGAGGCGCGGCCCGGTTTCTTTTGGTGGTGGTTTATTTTTTAAAAAAATTTAAATTTCTTTATTTTTTTGTTTTTTTTTATTACATTTCAAATTTTAAATAAATTGCCTAGTCGCTTGACTAGGCGAAAGAAATTTACAAGTGTACCATTCACTTTTCCCCACATTCCCACTCCCTCGTAAGTCGGAAACCTCGTTAAAGGGTGAGAGCGACAATAACTCGGACCTATTTTAACAACGTTATTGTGACACTCAGGGCAAGATCGGGCTATAATCCCCTTCAAGCAACTATCTACTACTATCTACCTTAGCGGTTTATCAGTGAGTGTCTATTAATCTAGTAGTAGCTCCCGCGATCGCACCGCGTAAAAGCCGATAACAGATCTTTCGCCTTCGAGGCAATTTAGCAATTGTACAACTTCTTGTAAATCCATAGCTGTACTTGAGCATCGTCAAAAATATATATTCAAGTAGTATTCCTTACGTGAGTTATTCACTCAATTCAACCCTGAACCATATTAACCGTAAGGCTAGGTGTTAGAATGTAGAGGGCTCAAACACTGATTTGAGAACCTCGTCTAACGGGGGTCCGGATCACGAGGGAATAGGAGGATGGAAAAGTAATTGTCACACGTTATATATATTTTCATTCATCGTTTATTGTGGACCATTAAATGCGAACAGCCTGTCTTAATTAGATTATACGCGACAAAAACCTCGCATGTCTGACCGGCGTCTGGCGTGTGCTCGCGTCACGCTGTTCTGAAACAAAAGAGACGGAACGAGGTGTAAATATACGGTAACGTTTGTCACTCTCTCCGTCTCGTTTTACTGTTCACGCGCTCCTGGTTGTGCTTGTCGCACTCAGGAGCGGAAACTCAGCCGCCGCGTTACGCAGCTAAGCTAGTGGACTGTATATGTTTGTGTGCGTTCCCTTTAAACCGCGAAACGTCTGATTGCAGTTTTGGGGAAGACGAGATTCAACCTCGTTTCTTCCTCGACGCAGGTATCGACTGTCGTAGGAGAGGGTAACGGATGGAGGTTGTAAGGCTGCAACCGTACCCGGTCCTTGGCCCTTTACCACCTTCTTACGTGCGTACGGGCACGGTGAGGTGCAGGTTTGCCAACGGCGCCCTTGGGTCGACTTACTATTGGGCCTGACACCACGTTGCTTAATGAATCAACGTCCTACGCGCAGCGACCGTACTAGGCTGGCGATCTTTGGGCGTGTCCTCGCGATTCGCCGTAAGCTGGGAGTTAAAATTGTCCCACACTTCGACTGGAAGATGGCAAAGCCACCCAGGGTATTTTATACGCCCCTGGATTGTGGGTTTCGAGCCGTTTGACAGTCAAGGGAGGTTCGAGGGTCAACCTCGATACCTCCGACACGACCCCTGATTACAGCGATACGTGTTTTTTTTTGTTCCTTTTTTTCAGACAAAGGTGGGTCGTAGCCACTGCTGAATACTTCGGACACGACCTCTGATTACAGCGATACGTGTCTGTATTCAGGCTGAGGTGGATCGTACCCACTGCTGAATTCGAAATCTCGGATTATAACCTGCGAGATCTTTACAGTCTTTGGATCAGGTCGTGTTCCGACCTGGATCTGTTTAATTGGTAAACGGCTTACGGAAGTTCACGGGATGGGATTGTTTTACAACCCGTTCCGTATTGAACGTCCTGCGGAGGTTCACGGGATGGGATGTTTTTCAACCCGTTCCGTATTGAACGTCCTACGGAGGTTCACGGGATGGGGCTATTTCAACCCGTTCCGTATTGACCGTCCTACGGAGGTTCACGGGATGGGGTTGTTTTCAACCCGTTCCGTATTGAACGTCCTGTCCACGTTTACGACTCTTTGATTTTAAATTGTAAACGGGTTTTGCGGAAGTATTGACGGTACCGGATGGATTCCCAATCCGTTCTCGTACTGCACTTCCAACCCACGTTTACAATTTCGTCGAAAGTTCGAGTGACTCGAAACTATTCGAAAGTCTTGGAAATTACGGGGGAGCGGGATCGTATGCCCATCTGCTCACTGCCGGTTCCAAGTTACAAGTGACGATCTATCCCGGCTAATTAAATTTGGAGGGGAGAATCTCCTACTAGCGGCGCTGTAGACGAATTTGAATTCGTCTATGTCCAACTTATTATTGTCGTACCTTCTCTTTCTCTACGCGCCGAGACGTTAGCTCGAAATCACGCGTAGTTTCGTCGATCGCGTGATGTTTCGAAGAAATCCGTATGAGACAGTTTTTATAACCTGTCTTGTTTTTCGCGTAGCGGACACGAGAGCCGAACGTTCTCGAGTCAGTTACATACGCAGAAAAACAATACCGGGTGACGAATAATATTCCACTATTCTTGTATGTTTCGAATTAACGCGATATTTAAACACTAGGGATATCTCACGAACCCGGTGCACCTTTACCGCTCGAGGTGTACCATCACGACAGAGAGCAAGATCCTAAAAACATCCTAAAAACCTACGTGGCTCCCAGGGTATAAAGCCCCTGGTTCGTCCACTCCTACTAGCGGCCCCAGAGTATACAGCCCCCTGGGTCGTACGTGAAACCTTACATTTTCCCTATAAATCTAACCCCGTGGCTCCCAGGGTATAGAGCCCCTGGTTTGTCCACGTAACCTCCACCTACGGCTCCCAGGGTATAGAGCCCCTGGTTCGCCCGGACCTCCTTTCTTTTCCAAACCATACCCAAAACCACCGGTCGAGTACTGCCCCTCGACCGAATCTAGGATCTCGCGCTCGCGCTCGTAACAGGTATACCATTCACAATAATAACAGATTGTCAGGCATTTGCACAAACCATGGCCAAGCGAGATATATGTGTGCGTGTAGTGCGATGGGCTTTGACATTAGAAGAATACCAACATACAATCGAACATCGCGCCGGCAAAAATATGATGCACGTCGATGCATTGAGGCGAAACCCATTACGGTCCGTAATGTAAGTTAAAGAATGTGAGGATAGCATCATCGCGAGAATACGAAAAGCACGGCATAGTGACGAGGCATTGAAAATTCTCGTTAAGGTAGCGAATCGGGGCTAATGCGAAGGATACGTGGCGCGGAAACGGTTTGTTATATAAAGAAGAGGCAGGCGAAGTACAATTGATATTATGCAAAGCAATGCAACCCCAGATAATTAGGCAGACATATGAAATAGGGCACTTTTCGGCAGCCAAGACTGAAAACCTGTTAAAACGTGAGTATTGGTTTCCGAACATGCGCGCCATCGTTGAGAAAATTATACGAAATTGTATTAGTTGCATCTTATCGGAGAGGAAACACGGGAAACAAGAAGGTTTTCTAAATATGATCGACAAGGAACAGTCCCACTCGATACGTACCATATTGACCATATCCGTCCCTTGCCGTCCACTAAAAAGAGCTATCAACACGTGTTAGTAGTAGTTGATGCATTCGCGAAGTTCGTGTGGCTGTATGCGACGCGCTCCACAACAACAGCGGAAGTAATTTCTAGATTAAAGAAGCAGGCAGATATATTTGGCAATCCCTGACGGATCATTTCAGATCGCGGAACAGCATTCACCTCACGAGAATTTGAGTTATATTGCAGAAATGAAAAGATCCAGCATGTTTTGATAACGACAGGTGTTCCTAGAGCAAACGGACAAGTAGAACGAGTGAATCGCACTCTTATAAGTTTACGTCGATCAGGGGGTCTTAAAACGTGTATTTTCGCTAAAAAAATGTTCGAAATTTTTCTTCATTATGATACTTTCCTTATACCTTACATAAGTCGGAAAGTAAACATGCTGGGACAGTCGAGACTTGGAATCGCATGCCGATTATCGCGAGGTCGTATTTCCTCTGTTTCTCTTTAAGAGACAGAAGAAAAGGCTCACACTAGCGTTCATTATCGTTTCCCCGAAATTGCGCGAAGTGCCGAGCGCACGTACACGTGGCTCGTGCGGTAGTATATGCCTGCTATCCCCACCACTCCGATAGACGCTAAGGAAGTTCGTCGTCAATGTTGTCGATTTCGATGCACTCAATTATGCCCGATCTGGCCACACCGCTGCCCAGTGCATTTTGGCATTTCTGGGTCTAACGTGAATAACACGAGTGTGACTCGTATCGACATTTCATCCAAACATGAATATCACGCGTCGAACTCGTAAATATCGATATTTCGTCGATCGACATATCGTGTTTCAAATTCCGACATTTGGTTCTTTTACGATTGTTCGGGCGTATGGGCTAGGCACGGCTGCTTCGGAATTTCAGCGTTGTGCAAGGGGTTAAGAAAGCAGCGCTTTCAGCATCATATAATAATGTAGATAACGCATGTTTGGTTTTTTCTTTTGGTTTTGTTGCGGCGTATTTGTTTGATTTGGACTAACGGCGATGCGCCGTTTTATTCTCCATATCTGTCCATATCTGTATCGTGATATACGGGATCAATCTATTCCGACGGTTTGTTAAATTTAATATTCACTTCCATTATACTCGATGCAAATACGTTCGATATCTTATGTACTATACTCTTCTGCCGAATATAAAAAATCAATCAATAACAATTTGTCTACGTTTGAAATATGACATATTACATTCATTCGTTGCTACGCTACCTTCAATACATATTGTTGTGTAAATAAAATCGTTGCTTTACAGGACATTAAGAATGTTTAAAAGCTGGTGCTTTTAACTAAAAAGTCCGGATAGAGGAATGGGAGTTTATCGGGGAAGTGAATTGGGCACAAAATTGATTCTCTTTTTGTCGACCGTTCATTATAAATTAAATATGCAAAATAAGAAAATCAATGAATAATAACAACACAAAAATTAATAGTCCTGATAAACAGATAAAATTAAACTATTTCGGCGCCTCTGGTCGTTTCGCGAGGCCTCGGCCGTTGCTCTCGACACGTTGAGGTAGGCTATGGTTCCTGCGAACACAAAAACACGGCTATGTGTTAGACACACGTGAACACGTTGCACGTATATTCGCCGCATTCAGTTTCCTCGCGCTCCTGGCTTTCGTAATACGAACGTGCAGGAGCGGGAATTTTCCAGTTCGTAATATACGAATTGTTTTGTGGACTGTATGTTTTTACAGGCGTAGAAAGAAATTAAAATTCTTTCTTTGACGAGTTTGCGTCGATAACCTAGTTTACGGGGGCGCAAGTGGAGGTTGCAAGGCTCCAAATGCGCTGATCCCGTGAGTATGCCCACTGAGTCTGTGCGTCGAGCCGCACTGCAGTGCAACGGCACGACCGTCGATCTGCGGCTTCTCTTAACACGTTCCAACAGATGACCTGTTGGCCGAGTGTTGCACTGCGAAGCCCGACAGCACGTTGTTCACTGCACGAATGCACTACTTGATGTGATTCGCAGCAGTATTTGAACTACGTGGGGGCCTGACCCACGACTCCGTTACCTCTCCGCACAGGTGCTCCTCTAAGCATTAACCAGGCGGGATCTGTAGAAGTTAGGAGGCGAAGACCGAAAGTCAGACGTCCTGGCGGACGTCGACCTGACTACTGTGAGCCCACCTGGAGGTACACCATGTAGGTGCCTCCCTTCGGTGTCTCTCAGCCGAATGGCAATCACAAAGTATTGTAGACGGTATCCGTCGACCTCTTTGTGTTTCAAACGTTTATAAGCTTGAAACGACCGTTCAATCTTTGCACAGGAGGATCGAGCACCTTATAGGTGTATTCTCGAGCCCCCAGAATTTGCAGTATTTGAAACTAATTAAGGTTTTGGGTGCACTTGTACGAATCGGAATACGATTCGTCTATCAAGCAAAATGGGAATAAATTCCACACTTTTCGAAGCCTTTTGGATTCGCAGCTGTGCGTGGGCTATCGATGGACCCACGCCAATCTAAACGACTGCTCGCTTGTTACACCCTTTTTTTAATTGTAGTCTGTGTGTTTAACTCGAAAGAATATCTTCTTTCGATTCGTACTCGAGTTCTGGACGGACATGATCGGGAGCAGATGCGTCTAGGGCAGAAGTCGGTGTTAGACTGTGTCGATTGACAGCCGAATACGTCGCCGTGGTACTCAAATTAGTCGCCCTGTGGCGCTGTCTAAATTTCGGGCGTCTATCTTTGTCAGATTATCAACGTGCTATTCTCTCACGGTACCGACGTCACCAACACCGTTAGCACACTCGAATCGAAGGTAATGAGCCGTTACCGATGCCAGAAAGACCAATAATACACGCGTTTTTCTATCACTGCTCGCTGTAAACATTCTATTAGAGATAATCTCTTAGTTATTGTACGTTAACAGGATTAACGGTAATTGCGGCCGAGGTTAATAGCTCGGCATTATGCAATCTTTAAACAAAGAAAATTATTGAAAATTGTTCACATAAACATTGGGGAGATAGGAAAGATGGCTTAGTTGGACTACAGCATTTTCTTTCAAACAGAAATACGCTTACAGCGATAGAATTACATAAAGTGATTGATATTTTTACCAAAATGTTCATGGACTCTCATACAAAAGTTTTCAGTCTATTGCTGGATACGTTGAACGAATTAGTAACCACTCACAGCGAAGGTCTTGGTGATTGGCTGTATGTATTTTGAATGCATTTTGAATGCAAATGCTTGGGTTGTATTCATTAACCGTTTACAATTCTTTGCTTTCGTAGAGAATGTTTTCCAGGAGAAAAACTTCTGCCTGCAATGATGCGGTATTTAACGGATCCTACGCAAACGCCAAATTCTCATATAAAAGTAGCCACGCTTACGTTTATTACGCGAATCACAAAAACGGCAGAATTTTCTGCTCTTAATCATTCTGGTGAATCGGCGCTGGCAAGGTTATTGGATTGGTCTAACGACGTTAAAAGCCAAGACGTTAGAAGACATGCACAAAACGCTGTCATATCATTATATAATTTGAATCCTCCAAAAGTGACAATGATATTAGCCGAGTTACCAAAGTATTATCAATTAAGACTATTTATATCGTGATTCATAAATATAATAGTAAATAAGGATTAGTTTTCCTAAAACATATTTGAACATTAACCAGGAGGCAACGCAGAGTTCACCAGCTGGTTCGAAAGCCAAAAGGTGATATTGACAATACGGATGAGAATTTGGAGGAAGTTTACAAGTAAGTTTGTATATCTTCGATGTAAAGTTCATTTGGTTTATCATTCTTTGTCATTTTAATTTTAAAGTGCTTGCTACAGATCTTTGAGACGTACGACGGCAGAAATTCAGAATTATGCGTTTCGAGCGTGTAGAAAGTTCCACTACCAGCAAAGACAGTGGAATCAGTAATATATGGCCGATGTAGAAGAGAAAATGGAAGGTCTCACATTGTGTAATTCGGTAATAAAATAAACAATATAGATACATTTCATTTATAAAATGCAATGTTTTGTATTGTGTTTTGGTATTATCAGGGTCGATTGTCTTCCGTTTCTTCGCCTACCCAAAGAGGGCGATCAGTTACAAACACTACGGTAAATGGTTCAACCGATACGATTGCTGGAGATCTAATTTTACCTCAGGAAAATAACGGTTACAAGACGCATGGTATGTTTATCATTTTGTGTTACAGAAATTAATTACCATTTTATTTTTCAATAGTCCATTTAATTTGTTCGATATTTATTACAGGATCTTCGCCTGATTCGACGAAGAGACAAGAAAGTTTAGAATATATGATTGAAACATTACAATCGAAGAAGACGCAAACAGAAGAAAAAGTATCAGCTTTGCAAGAGTTACAGCAATATGTTTGTGAAGGAGACGCCTCGTATATCAAACAAAATTTCAAGTAGGTTCTATTTCATCTTTGTGTATATCGTAACAGCAATTACACTGTTCGACAAATTAAAACTTTTTTTCAGTCTTCCAATAACCACTGATTCGTGTAGAATTACTGTATCACCCCAGTTTTCGAAAAACATGAGTTTTTATAAAAACCCAATATTTTCGACAAGAATGAGGTATTACATGAAAAATAAAAATGTTCAAAGGTTTTAATTCGTATTAAAAGATACAGGAGAGTTTCTTGAATGTAGTGAAATATAATCTATTCATTGGGTTTGGCCCTATAAATAGTTGCTAAATAAATATCAAAATTTAGAAAAGTGCAAATTTAGGTAGTTTCTCCGCATTATATTTGTATTTTTACCAAAATTTAATTATTTAATACGAAATCAGTACCCAGAATTTGAATTCTATTGATATTTCTAAAGAAAAAACTGTCCATACGGAATGTTGAAACGGTTTTTCCGATTCGAACAAATTGCGAAAGTGTAAGATGGCAACGCGTGCGTGTATGGTATTTTACCGCCAAGTGGTCGTCCGCTATTCACAATTGGTACATACCTGCTAACACACATTCTTGAGGATGAAGCTGAGCAAACTGTATAGCCGAATAAGGGGTTCAAATGTGCCCTTAAACCAAATTTGACATACGATGGATCCATTGATAGAGCATCAGGATCAAACATCCTGTTCCAAGTTTCAACCCTCTGTCTTGTTCGGAAGGGTAGTCATAGCGAAAATTCGGATTATCGAATTTGTGCCTGTTTTCTGTATTTAAACGAGTACGAAAATTACATACATAATTTGGTGCATTGTGGTTATCGAGATACTTGTTCTAGAATTTTTTTCGATTTTTCATCGACAAAGGGCGAGTTCCTAAATTCTAATAATATTATAAATATGTATCGCCTTGAACTCTAGAATGATCGCATATCCTTCATGATAGTGTAGTTGTTTCATCATTTGTACTGCGCGATAGAACTCCCGTCCCGCGGCGCACCAACCCAGCGTTCGTTAATATTAATTTTCATAGGACCAATTTTAAATTGTCTATGTTTTTGAAAAGATGTCCGTCAAGAAGCCAAATGGGGCTATGTTGTCATTCTTTTTCAGATTTTAAAATATTTCCCCGGTACAAAAGCAGGGCATATGTTTCAAACAAATGCAAAAAAAATGTTGAAAAACAATTTTTTTTTAATCGATACACTTTTTATTTGGTGCTCTAATGTCTTTGTTGCAAGCAGCCAAAAGCGCATTCTCATCCGTTTGTTAGTTCAGCGGCTACAGTTTTTTGAAAAAAAAACACTCTTCGGCGCTAGGTGTGAACACTTATTATATAATAATATTAATATTTAATCTGTAATGTCATATTAATATTGATTATGAGTACTACTTTTTTTTTTTTTTTAGAAAATTAGCTTCTTTTCTACTATTTAGGGATCTGGACATTATATTTTGGTCTTGATCTGATTACGAATCGCTCGTGTGCAGCTTTATATCCCCTGCCAATTCTTGTTGAACTTGTAGGGTTATTTTTATTAGTTGTGTGTATGGTGAGTGAATGTAGTGTGAAGTAGGCTTAATGCTAGTAGCACTGACACGCGAGGGGATCTACGATCTACGCGTCAGTTCCCTTGTCTTGCGAGTTGTCTGCAGCAGAGAATTATGTTACCAATAAATTAAATATATATATTTGATTATTATCTTAAACAACATTGGATTACATATAATTGACCCCATTCCTTCCAAATAACTGTGAATAAATTTAAAATTTTCTAAAAATACAAAAATAATGCGGGAAAACTACTTACATCTGCATTTTTTTAATCTTCGACATTTATTTGATGACCATTTAGGTTAAAAAACAATGGATAAATTGTTGGGGGGAGGGGGGGGGGGTGATACAGCAATTCAGCTTCTGGGATCATGGATCACCCAGTGGTTATTGAAAGGCAAAATTCATGTTCGACAGTGTTATTGGAATTCTAGCAAATTTTTTGTTTTCCTGTTTTTAGGAAACTGCTCGAAACATTATTTGATAGTCTAACTAATGATAGCAAGAAAATGCAAGTGGTGGTACTACAAACATTAATTGATATTGTTGCGCCGGAGCGAGGCGTTTCTTGTTGTACTCATTAAAACACAACAAATAAACACAAAACAAGAAACAAATAACAGATAAAAATCAAAAATTATTAAAAGAGCTTTGTGAACACGTCTTTACTCTACGAGGTCTCTCGTCGTTCTGATCTTTTGAATCGTTGCCGGTTCCTCTGGCAACCGGAAGGAACGGGCTCTCGTTTCCGCTCGTTCGAAGGAGCAGGTTTCACATCGTTGCGGAACAGTCTTCACGTTGCCGCAACGATGCATCTTCAGTCCGTCGCAACACTGCTCACCCTCTTCAAAACGCGGACGTCCTGACCGGCGGCAGATTCAGCTCGGACAGGCAACTTCAGTGTGAGCCTCCAACTTCCAAATCTGCCTCGAGTTTAAAACACCTCTGTCTGTAAAGTAAATAAACGAATAGATCGAACGTTTACCTGAGTGGCCTTTACCAGACAGTTAGCGCCTTGACATTCGTCCTCCGTCTCAAGGTAAACCACTCAAACACCTTTAGCAAGACGCCGGTGCAATCTTCCAAAATTCCTCTGCGAGAATGAAGAGATCCCGACTGCTCCTCGCCCTTCCCTTGAATATTTGCGACTTGCGCGCTTCTTTTCTTTGACGTCTTCTCGGATGTGAGTTTCCAGCTAAACGGAACAGCCCCCCTAGAGATGTTCCCCAATCATCAAGGAGAATTTCCTTGATGAAATGGTTGTCCGGAACATACTACGACTTTGCAGTCCGGCCACCAGAACCCCATCCGGATGGAGCCCCGGCTGTGGGGTAACCCTCCCGGTGAGGATTACGCTTCCACGACCGTTTGCGACACGCAAAGAAGAGAGGCTGTCCGCCGCCAGCAAGTAACACCCACCCTAGCCTTCTGCGACGAAACGTTCTCTTCTTGGGCGAAGATGTCGGCCATCCCCCTCGATCCTCATCTCCCTATATCCTTGCAGGAAACCTCCCGTGAATCGTACCGAGCCAGTCGATTCACATGTACGACCCTCGGTTTGGACTTCGGTGAACGAGCTATTCGATAAATCAACTCATTAAGCCGATTTTTCACCTCGTAGGGTCCCTCCCAGTCGTACTGGAGCTTCGGGCATCTTCCTTCGTTCTTCGAGGATTATACAACCACACCTTCTCCCCAGGAACAAAGGAAATTGATCTCGAGAACGAATCATACCACGACTTCGTTCTCTCCGAACAAATTCGCATCCGCTGTCGAACGAATTTATGAATTTCTTCTATTCTTTTTCTGGTTCTCTCGATGTAACCATCTTCTTCTTTCCCCTTAGAAGAAACAGCTCCCCTTAGAAGATCCAGAGGAAGGCGCAGCTCCCGTCCCGTGAGGACCATCGACGGCGTATTCTGTGTCACTTCATGTTGCGAAGAACGATAAGCCAGCAAGAACGTTGGAATCCATTCGTCCCAGTCCTTTTGGTGTTCTGCAACAAACTGGAGACAGATATCGCAACAAGGTTCTTATCATCCGCTCTACGAGCCCGTCCGACTGAGGGTGTAATGGAGTTGTCCTCGTCTTCTTGATTCCAAGTATCTTCATTAGCTCCTTGAAGATGCTTGACTCAAAACTCCGACCCTGATCGGAGTGCAGCTCGAGCGGAACTCCGTGTCGGCTTATCACTTCCTTCAGCAACGCTGTGGAAATTGTTGTCGCTCGCTGGTTAGGAAGAGGAATCACCTCTGTCCACTTCGAAAAATAATCCATCACAACCAGCGCAAATCTGTTCCCAGCGGAAGACCTCGGCAGGGGGCCAACAACGTCGGGCGCTATCCTCTCAAAAGGTGCTCCTACGTTATAAACCTTCATGGTTCCTCTTCCCTTCTCCGCAGGTCCTTTCCTCGCGCAACAGCTATGACACCGGCGACACCAATCCTCCACATCCCTTCGGTGGTTCGGCCAAAAGAAGCGTTGTCGAATTTTCGCCAAAGTTTTCCTCACCCCGAAGTGAACTCCAGAAGGCGTATCATGGCATTCCTGGAGGGCTTCGGTAATTTTAGTCTTCGGTACCACCAATAGCCGACTGGCCTCCTCTCCGCCAGCAGATTCCCACCTCCGGAACAATAAACCATGATGTACCTCCAATGAATCCCAGGTCTTCCAGAAGTACTTCGCTTCAGGGGAAAGTGCTGAAATCTCTTGCCAAGTGGGTTTATTCTCTTCAATCTTCGACTGCTGAATAAATTGCAGATCCTCATCCTCTTCCTGGGCCTTAATCCAATCTTCCGTCTTCGCAGATACACAGATGGTTCTGAAGACAAGATGCTCATCTTCGCGACCTTGCTCCAGACGAAAACAGCGCTTCCAATTCAAAACTTCACATGGTCTTCTAGAAAGGCTGTCTGCATTCCCGTGGATCTTTCCCTCACGGTGTTTAATCTCGAAGTCGTACTGTTGAAGACGCTCTATCCATCTTGCAGTCTGTCCCTCAGGATTCTTAAAAGAGAGGAGCCACCTCAAAGAAGCATGATCCGTCCTCACCAAGAACTTCCGGCCATAGAGGTAATGGTGGAAATGCTCTATGGATTTCACGATAGCTAACAGCTCCCTCCTTGTCACGCAATAATTTCTTTCCGCCTTTCCCAGCACCTTTGAGAAATACGCAATCACCTTTCTCCTGGCCATCCTGAAACTGAGAAAGGACTGCTCCAATTGCATTGTTTGAAGCGCCAGTGTCCAGGATGAAATCCGCGTTAGGTAAGGGGTAAGCCAAAACAGGGGACTTCTGCAAGATGCGTCTTCAAGTCTTCGAAAACCCCTGGCATTGTTCTGTCCATTGAAAAGGAACTTTACTTCTCCGTCAAGCGATACAAGGGCTTTGCAATTGCTGAAAAGTTTCGGAACGAATTTCCTGTAGTAAGTGCAAAGTCCCAGGAAACTTCGCAGCTCCGTCTGATTCTTGGGAACCGGCCAGTCTCGTACCGCCGCTATCTTTTCGGGGTCCGTCCTGACGCCCCGCTCGGAGACCAAGTGACCGAGGTATTTAACCTGTCGGCAAAAGAAATTACATTTCTTCGGGCTCATGACCAATCTCGCCTTGCGCAGGCGGGTGAAAACTCTTCTCAAATTTCCAATCTCCTCTTCAAAACTCCTTCCAAAAATTATTACATCGTCCAGGTATACCAGACAGATTTTCCAATTCAAATCCGCCAAAACTGTATCCATAAGACGTTCGAAGGTAGCAGGAGCATTGCAGAGTCCAAACGGCATTACCTTGAATTGCCAAAGTCCGGTACCAACACAAAATGCAGTCTTCTCCTTATCCTCTTCATCTACTGCAATTTGCCAGTAACCGCTTCGCAAATCTATTGTCGAAAACCATGTTGCACCAGCCAGGGCATCCAACGTGTCCTCAATCCTGGGAAGCGGATAGGAGTCTTTCCTTGATACGTCGTTAAGACGACGATAGTCCATACAGAATCGGGTACTTCCATCCTTCTTCTTCACAAGTACAATCGGCGAAGACCACGGACTTCTCGATTTCTCAATGACTCCCTGCCATTCCATTTTTGCCAGTAGTTCTTCGACTTCTCCACGGCGATGCAGGGGCAGACGACGTGGTGGTTGCTTAATCGGGCGATTATCCCAGGTATCAATTCTGTGCTGGACGACATCACAACTTCCCACTCTGATCGGGATCCCTGGCGAAAACGTCTTGAAACTCACTCAACAATCCTCGGAATGCAGTCTTCTGCCGTTCCGGAAAGATCAAGCTGAGCAACGTCCGTACAGATCTTGAAGTAGAAGCTTCACTCTTCGCTTCCGCAAGCGGCAGAACTCGGTCTTCAAGATGATTCCTCTTCAAATCCATATCTTGATGTCCTCTGATCCGTAGTTTTTGCAAAATGAAATCCAATTGGCAGGAATGTTTACGGAGGAAGTTCGTTCCCAATATGCACTCTTCAACCATGTCGATTAAAAGGAAATCCTCCTCAGTTTCAAGGCTCCCAACAGATATAGGAAAACGTCGCTTTCCGAGAATTGGTAACTTCTCACCGGAAACTGAGCAAATGTTAACGTTTCCTTGTACTCCCGCCGCGCATGTTTTGTCATTCTTACGAAACTTCATCAAGTTCACACATGAGCCTGTGTCGATGACGAACTGGCACCTCCTTCCCTCGACGATTCCCTCGACTAGGCCACTCCGTGCTAGCTAGCTACCAAGCTCACTCCCTGCTAGCAAGCTACCTAGATCACACCGTGCAAGCTAGCTACCTAGCTCACTCCTTGCTAGCTAACTACCTAGCTCACCCCTCGCTAGCTAATTACCTAGCTCACTCCGTGCTAGCGAGCTACGTAGCTCACTCCTTGTTAGCTTGCTACATAGCTCACCCCTTGCAAGCTATCTACCTAGCTCACTCCTTGCAATCTAGCTACCTAGCACACTCCCTACTAGCTAGCTACCTAGCTCACACATTGCTAACTAGCTACCTAGTTACCTAGTTCACTCCTTGCAAGCTAGCTACGTAGCGCACTCCCTGCTAGCTAGCTACCTAGCTCACACTTTGCAAGCTAGTTTCCGAGCACAATCGCTGCTAACTGGTTACCTAGCTAACTCCTTGCTAGCTGGCTACATAGTTCACTCCTTGCTAGCTAGCTACCTAGCTGACACCTTACTAGCTGACTACCTAGCTCACTCCTTGCTAGCAAGCTACCTAGCGCACTCCGTGCTAGCTAGCTACATTGCTCACCCCTTGCTAGCTAGCAACCTAGCTCACTCCTTGCAAGCTAGCTACCTAGCACACTCTCTGCCACCTAGCTACCGAGCTCAGTCCGTGCTAGCTAGCTACCTAGCTCACTGCTTGCTAACTGGCTACCTTGCACACACATTGCTAGAAGGCTTCCTAGCACACTCTTTGCTAGCTAGCGACATAGCTCACTCCTTTCTAGCTAGCTACGTATCTCACGCCTTGCTAGCTAGCTATCTAGCACACTCATTGCAAGCTAGCTTCTGAGCTCACTCCTTGCTAGCTGGCTGCATAGCTCATACCTTCTTAGCAAGCTACCTAGCTCACTCCTTGCTAGCTAGCTACCTATCGCACTACTTTCTAGCTAGCTACGAAGCACACACCTTGATAGCTAGTTACCTTGCACACTGCTTGCAAGCTAGCTACATAGCGCACTCCCTCTCACCTAGGTACCTACTTCACTCCTTGCTAGCTAGCTACTTAGCTCACTCCGTGCTAGCTAGCTACCTAGCACACGCCCTGCTAGCTAGTTATCTTGCACACTGCTTGCAAGCTAGCTACATAGCGCACTCCCTCCCAGCTAGGTACATACCTCACTCCTTGCTAGCTAGCTACTTAGCTCACTCCTTGCAAGCTAGCTACCTAGCACACTCCCTGCCACCTAGCTACCGAGCTCACTCCCTGCTAGCTAGCTACCTAGCCCACTCCGTACAAGCTAGCTACCTAGCCCACGCCGTACAAGCTAGCTACAAAACAGACTCCCTGCTAGCAAGATACCTAGCTCACACCTTTCTTTCTAGCTACGTAGCTCACTCCGTGCCAGCTGGCTTCCTAGCACACTCACTGCTATGAAACTATCAAGCTCACTCCGTGCTAGCTAGCTATCTAGCTCACTCCTTGCTAGCTAGCTACCTAGCTCACACCTTGCTAGCTAGCTACCTAGCACACTCCCTGCTAGCTAGATTCCTAGCGCCCTCTGTGCTAGCTAGCTACCAAGCACACTCCCTGCTAGCAAGCTACCTAGCTCACTTTTTCCTAGCTAGCTACCTAGCTCACACATTGCTAGCTAGCTAACTAGCTACCTAAAACACTCCCTGCTAGCTAGCTACCTAGCTCACTCTTTGGAAGCTAGCTTCCTAGCACAATCCCTGTTAACTGGCTACGTACCTCACTACTTGCTAGCTAGCTATCTAGTTCCCTCCTTGCTAGCTAGCTACCTAGCACACACCATGCTAGCAAACTACCTAGCTCAATCCTCGCTAGCTAATTACCTAGCTCACTCCTTGCAAGCCACCTACCTAGCCCACTCCTTGCTAGTTTGCTAGCTTGCTGACTCAGTTCTGACGAGCAACCGAGCTCATTAATAGAGCTGGCTACAAAGCTCACTCCTTGCCAGCTTCCTACCTAGCACACTCCTATCTAGCTAGCAACGTAGCTCACTCCTTGCTAGCCAGCTACAAAGCTCACTCCTTGCCAGCTACCCTACCTAGCACACTCGTTGCTAGCTAGCTATCTGGCACACACATTGCAAGCTAGCGTCCGAGCTCACTCCTTGCTAGCTGGCGGCATAGCTCACACATTGTTAGCTAGCTACGTAGCTCAAACTTTGCTAGCTAACTACCTAGCTCGCTCCCTCCAAGCTAGCTACCTAGCTCACTCCTTATTAGCTAGTTAGCTTGCTTGACTCAGTTCTAGCGAGCAACCCAGCTCATTCATAGATAGCTAGCCACAAAGCTCACTCCTTGCCAGCTTCCTACCTAGCACACTCCTATCTAGCTATCACAGTAGCTCACTCCTTGCTCGGTAGCTATCTAGCACGCTCATTGCTAGCTATCGACCTAGCTCTCTCCTTGCTAGCTAGATTCAAAGCTCGCTCCTTGCCAGCTTCCTACCTAGCACACTCCTTCCTAGCTAGCAACGTAGCTCATTCCGTGCCAGCTAGCTCTCTGGCTAACACATTGCAAGTTAGCGTCCGAGCACACTCCTTGCTAGCTGGTTGCATAGCTGACACATTGTTAGCTAGCTACCTAGCTCATCCATTGCTGGCTAGCTACCTACCTCACTCCTTGCTAGCTGCCTACATAGCACAAACCTTGCTAGCTAGCTACCCAGCTCACACCTTTGCTAGCAAGCTACCTAGCTCACTCCTTCCAAGCTAGCTAGCTATCTCACTCTTTGCTATCTACCTACCTAAGCTCACTCTGCTGGGAACTAGCCACAAAGCTAACTCCATTCTAGCTTACTCACCTTGCTGACTCCTGCTAGCTAGCTACCTAGCTCACTCCTTGATAGCCAGCTACCCAGCTCACACCTTGGTAGCTATCTACCCAGCTCACCTCCATGCTTGCAAACTACCTAGCTTATTCCTTGCTAGCTAGCTACCTAGCTCACACCTTGCAAGCTAGCTATCTAGCTCACACCTTGCTAATAAGATACCTAGCTCACTCCTTACAAGCTAGCTACCTAGCAACTCCCTGCTAGCTAGCTAGCTACCACAAGCTCACTCCGTGTTTGCTAGCTACCTAGCACACTCCCATCTAGCAAGCTACCTAGCTCACTCCTTGCTAGCTAACTACCTAGCTCACTCCTTGCAAGCTAGCTATCCGGCGCACTCCTTGCCAGCTATCTACCTAGCTCACTCCTTGCTAGCTAGCTACCTAGCTCACTGCTTGCTAGCTTGCTACCTAGCTCACTCTTTGCAAGCTAGCTACCTATCACACTCCCTGCCAGCTAGCTACCTAGCTAACTCCATGCTATTTACTTACCTAGCTCACTCCTTGCTAGCTAGCTACCTAGCTCACACATTGCTAGCCGGCTACCTACCTCACTCCTTGCTAGCTAGATACCTATCTCACTCCTTGCTAGCTAACTACCTAGCTCATTCCATGCAAGCTAGCTACCTAGCGCACTCCTTGCTACCTAGCTACCTAGCTCACTCATTGCTACCTACTTACCTATCTCACTCCTTGCTAGCTAGCTACCTAGCTCACTTCTTTGTAGCTAAGTACATAGTTTCACCTTGCTAGCTAGCTAGCTAGCTCACACCTTGCTAGCTAGCTGTTAGAATTTAGAGGGCTCAAATAGTTATTTGAGAACCTCGTCTAACGGGTGTCCGGATTACGAAGGAGTAGGACGTAGGAAAAGTAAGTCGTTTGTTTTAATTATATTTTCGCGTCGTCGACCTTCGACGACGCCGTTTATTGGAAAAAGAAGAAAACAAAACAAACGAAACGTAAAGAAACCTTGTAATAATTCAAAAAAATAAAATAATTCAGAACAAAAATTAACAGGAAGAAAACAGAATTTTTGGTCGTTTGCCCGCTTTTAATCAATTGAAAAATTAACATTCAAATCAATCGTGTCGTCGTCTGGCGCGGTAATCCGCCTCTCGTTCGACGAGTCTTCTGCTGGTGTCACTATTCTCTGTAACAAAAAAGGACGGAACATGGTGTAAAAAAACCGTAACGTTAGTCAAGTTTTACGTCACGTTCTGAAGTTCACGCGCTCCTAGCTGTGCTTGTCGCACTCAGGAGCGGGGATTCTCTGCCGCTGCGTTACGCGGCGAAACAGGTGGACTGTATTTATTTATGTTCCCTTTAAATCAGGAAACGTTTGATTGCAGTTCTAAGGAAGACGAGATTATACCTCGATTCTTCCTATACTGCGGGATCTCGACCGTCGTAGGAAAGGGCAACAGATGGAGGTTGTAAGGCTCCAAATGTTGTCGAATCCTCGGTTTCTTACCTTCCTCGTAATCCGTACGTGTACGGTGTGGGACTGTACCTTATCGGCGTTCGCAACGACTTACGGTTAGCGTACGTTTCCCACCGTTGCTATTGAGCGTTATTCCACGCACACGTTGGCGTATTTTCAAATACCGCTTCAGCAGGTCGCCTGATGCTGGACACGTAATTAAAATTCCTAGCACCGACTGGAGGTTGGCAAGTCCACCCACGGAATACACCACGAAGGCCCGTCTAGGTGGGGTTTTAACCGTTCAACAGTCAAGGGAGGTTCGAAGGTCAAACTCGAAACTTCGGATACGACCGATCGGTCCAACGATACGTATCTTTTTTCAGTCTTAGGTGGGTTTTACCCACAGCTGAACTAGAAACTTTCGGATATAACCCACGAGATTCCTCTTTATAAACGGAAGTGTCGTTGGTACCGGATGGTATCCCAATCCGTTTATGTACTGGACTTCCTTTGCGTTTCCGACTCTTTAACTCCAGCTAAAACGTGTAGCGGAAGTATTGGCGTTACCGGGTCGGACCCCAATCCATTCTCGCACTTCACCTTCTTCACCACGTTCTTAACTGGCTCGAAAGAACGACAAGCTCGACACTATTCGTTCTACTTGGGATATACGGAGGAGCGGAATCGTATGCCCATCTGCTCTCGGCCGTTTTCAAATCAAGAGTGATTCGCTTAACAAGGAGAGTCAAATTCGGAGAGCGATTTCCGACTGGCGGCGCTGTAGCCGAATTTGAGTTTGTCTTTGTCTATCTTTCGATTGCCTTTCCTTTTCTATCTTACGCGTTTCGAAACGTTAGCTTGAAATTCTGCGTAGTTTGGTCGATCGCGTGATGTTTCAGAAGAAATTCGTATGTGACCGTTTTTGTATCCGGTCTTGTTTACGCGTAGCGACATGAGAGCGAACATTCTCGAGTATGTTACATACGCAGAAAAAACAATACCGGGTGACGAATAATATTCAACTATTCTTGCACGTCGAATTAACGCGATATTTAAACACTAGCAACCTAGCTCACTTCCGTGCTAGCTAGCTACCTAGCACACTCCCTGCTGGCTAGCTACCCAGCTCACTCGACAATTAGCAACCTAGCTCCGTCCTTGCTAGCTAGCCTCCAAGTTTACTGGTTGCTAGCTCGATACGCAGCACACTCTTTGCCAGGTAGCTACCTAGCTCACACTCCTTGATAGCTAGCTACCTGGCTCATTGCTTGCTAGTTAGCTACCCAGCACACATCTTGCTAGCTAGCGACCTAGGCTCACTGCTTGCTAGTTCGCTTCCTAGCACACTCCTTGCTAGCTAGCTACATAGCGCACTCCTTGCCAGATAGCTACCCAGCTCACTCGTCTAGCTAGCTACATAGCTCACTGCTTGCTAGTTAGCTCCTCAGCACACTCCTTGCTAGCTAGCTACATAGCGCACTCCTTGCTAGATAGCTACCCAGCTCACTCGTTGCTAGCCTAGCTACCTAGCTCACTGCTTCCTAGTTAACTACCCAGCACACCTCCTTACTTTCTAGCTACCTAGCGCACTCCATGAACGATAGATGCCTAGCTCACTCCTTGCTGGCCAGCTACCTAGCAAACTCCTTGCTAGCTAGCTACCTCGCACACCTTGCCAGTTAGCTACCTAGCACACTTCTTGCCAGCCAGCTACCCAGCTCACTCCTTTCTAGCCAGCCACATAGATCACTCGTTGGAAGTTAGCTACCCAGCTCACTCCTTGATAGCTAGCTACCAAGCTCACCTCCGTTCTAGCTAGCTACCTAGCTCACTCGTTGCTAGGTAGCTACCCCGCTCACTCCTTGCTAGCTACCTACCTAGCTCACTCCTTGCTAGCTAGCTACCTAGCTCACGCCATGCTATCTATCTACCTAGCGCACTCCTTGCTATCTTGCTACCTAGCACACTCAATTCAAGCTAGCTACCTAGCTCACTCCTTGCTAGCTAGCTACCTAGCTCACTTCTTGCTAGCTATCTAGAACACGCATTTCTAGCTAGCTGCCTGGCTCACCCTTCTGTGTCTAGCTACCTAGCTCACTACTTGCAAGATAGCTACGTTGCTCACTCCTTGCAAGCCAGCTACCTAGAACACACCCTGATAGCTAGCTATATAGCAAACTCCGTGTTAGCTAGTTACCTAGCTCACTCGTTGATAGCAAGGTACCTAGCTCACTACTTGGCTGCTAGCTACCTAGAACACTCCTTGAACGCTAGCTACCTAGCACACACCTTGTACGCTAGCTCCCTAGCACACTCCTTGCTAGCTAGCTACATAGCTCACTGCTTGCTAGTGAACTACCTATCACACTCCCTGCCAGCTAGCTACCTAGCTAACTCCATGCTATTTACTTACCTAGCTCACTCCTTGCTAGCTAGCTACCTAGCTCACACATTGCTAGCCGGCTACCTACCTCACTCCTTGCTAGCTAGATACCTATCTCACTCCTTGCTCGCTAACTACCTAGCTCATTCCATGCAAGCTAGCTACCTAGCGCACTCTTTTGCTACCTAGCTACCTAGCTCACTCATTGCTACCTACTTACCTATCTCACTCCTTGCTAGCTAGCTACCTAGCTCACTTCTTTGTAGCTAAGTACATAGTTTCACCTTGCTAGCTAGCTAGCTAGCTCACACCTTGCTAGCTAGCTGTTAGAATTTAGAGGGCTCAAATAGTTATTTGAGAACCTCGTCTAACGGGTGTCCGGATTACGAAGGAGTAGGACGTAGGAAAAGTAAGTCGTTTGTTTTAATTATATTTTAGCGTCGTCGGCCTTCGACGACGCCGTTTATTTGAAAAATAAGAAAACAAAACAAAAGAAACGTAAGGAAACCTTGTAATAATTCAAAAAAATAAAATAATTCAGAACAAAAATTAACAGGAAGAAAACAGAATTTTTGGTCGTTTGCCCGCTTTTAATCAATTGAAAAATTAACATTCAAATCAATCGTGTCGTCGTCTGGCGCGGTAATCCGCCTCGTTCGACGAGTCTTCTGCTGGTGTCACTTTTCTCTGTAACAAAAAGGACGGAACTTGGTGTGAATAGACGGTAACGTTAGTCACGTTTTCCGTCTCGTTCTGAAGTTCTCGCGCTCCTAGCTGTGCTTGTCGCACTCAGGAGCGGGGATTCTCTGCCGCTGCGTTACGCGGCGAAACAGGTGGACTGTATTTATTTATGTTCCCTTTAAATCAGGAAACGTTTGATTGCAGTTCTAAGGAAGACGAGATTATACCTCGATTCTTCCTATACTGCGGGATCTCGACCGTCGTAGGAAAGGGCAACAGATGGAGGTTGTAAGGCTCCAAATGTTGTCGAATCCTCGGTTTCTTACCTTCCTCGTAATCCGTACGTGTACGGTGTGGGACTGTACCTTTATCGGCGTTCGCAACGACTTACGGTTAGCGTACGTTTCCCACCGTTGCTATTGAGCGTTATTCCACGCACACGTTGGCGTATTTTCAAATACCGCTTCAGCAGGTCGCCTGATGCTGGACACGTAATTAAAATTCCTAGCACCGACTGGAGGTTGGCAAGTCCACCCACGGAATACACCACGAAGGCCCGTCTAGGTGGGGTTTTAACCGTTCAACAGTCAAGGGAGGTTCGAAGGTCAAACTCGAAACTTCGGATACGACCGATCGGTCCAACGATACGTATCTTTTTTCAGTCTTAGGTGGGTTTTACCCACAGCTGAACTAGAAACTTTCGGATATAACCCACGAGATTCCTCTTTATAAACGGAAGTGTCGTTGGTACCGGATGGTATCCCAATCCGTTTATGTACTGGACTTCCTTGCGTTTCCGACTCTTTTTAACTCCAGCTAAAACGTGTAGCGGAAGTATTGGCGTTACCGGGTCGGACCCCAATCCATTCTCGCACTTCACCTTCTTCACCACGTTCTTAACTGGCTCGAAAGAACGACAAGCTCGACACTATTCGTTCTACTTGGGATATACGGAGGAGCAGAATCGTATGCCCATCTGCTCTCGGCCGTTTTCAAATCAAGAGTGATTCGCTTAACAACGAGAGTCAAATTCGGAGAGCGATTTCCGACTGGCGGCGCTGTAGCCGAATTTGAGTTTGTCTTTTTCTATCTTTAGATTGTCTTTCCTTTTCTATCTTACGCGTTTCGGAAACGTTAGCTTGAAATTCTGCGTAGTTTCGTCGATCGCGTGATGTTTCGAAGAAATTCGTATGTGACCGTTTTTGTATCCGGTCTTGTTTACGCGTAGCGGACATGAGAGCCGAACATTCTCGAGTATGTTACATACGCAGAAAAACAATACCGGGTGACGAATAATATTCAACTATTCTTGCACGTCGAATTAACGCGATATTTAAACACTAGCAACCTAGCTCACTCCGTGCTAGCTAGCTACCTAGCACACTCCTGCTGGCCAGCTACCTAGCTCACTCGACAATTAGCAACCTAGCTCCGTCCTTGCTAGCTAGCCTCCAAGTTTACTGGTTGCTAGCTCGATACGCAGCACACTCTTTGCTAGGTAGCTACCTAGCTCACACCTTGATAGCTAGCTACCTAGCTCATTGCTTGCTAGTTAGCTACCTAGCACACATCTTGCTAGCTAGCGACCTAGCTCACTGCTTGCTAGTTAGCTCCTAGCACACCCCTTGCCAGCTAGCTACATAGCGCACTCCTTGCTAGATAGCCACCCAGCTCACTCGTCTGGGGCTAGCTACATAGCTCACTGCTTGCTAGTTGGCTCCCTAGCACCCACTCCTTGCTAGCTAACATAGCGCACACCTTGCTAGATAGCTACCCAGCTCACTCGTTGCTAGCTAGCTACCTAGCTCACTGCTTCCTAGTTAACTACCTAGCACACTCCTTACTTTCTAGCTACCTAGCGCACTCCATGAACGATAGATGCCCAGCTCACTCCTTGCTGGCTAGCTACCTAGCAAACTCCTTGCTAGCTAGCTACCTCGCACACACCTTGCTAGTTAGCTACCTAGCACACTTCTTGCCAGCTAGCTACCTAGCTCACTCCTTTCTAGCTAGCTACATAGATCACTCGTTGGAAGTTAGCTACCTAGCTCACTCCTTGATAGCTAGCTACCTAGCTCACACCTTGGTAGCTATCTACCTAGCTCACTCCATGCTTGCAAACTACCTAGCTTATTCCTTGCTAGCTAGCTACCTAGCTCACACCTTGCAAGCTAGCTATCTAGCTCACACCTTGCTAATAAGATACCTAGCTCACTCCTTACAAGCTAGCTACCTAGCAACTCCCTGCTAGCTGTAGCTTAGCTACCCAGCTCACTCCGTGCTGGCAAGCCACCAAGCACACTCCCATCTAGCAAGCTACCTAGCTCACCCTTGCCAGCTAACTACCTAGCTCACTCCTTGCAAGCTAGCTATCCGGCGCACTCCTTGCCAGCTATCTACCTAGCTCACTCCTTGCTAGCTAGCTACCTAGCTCACACATTGCTAGCTTGCTACCTACCTCACTCATTGCTAGCTAGCTACCTATCACACTCCTGCCAGCCACTGTCACACCTAGCCCCCAACTCCATGCTATTTACCACCTAGCTCACTCCTTGCTAGCTAGCTACCTAGCTCACACATTGGTAGCTTCGGCTACCTACCTCACTCCTGCTAGCTAGATACCTATCTCACTCCTTGCTAGCTACTTACCCTAGCTCACTCCTTGCTAGCCAACTACCTAGCTCATTCCATGCAAGCTAGCTACCTAGCGCACTCCTTGCTACCTAGCTACCTAGCTCACTCATTGCTACCTACTTACCTATCTCACTCCTTGCTAGCTAGCTACCTAGCTCACTTCTTTGTAGCTAAGTACATAGTTTCACCTTGCTAGCTAGCTAGCTAGCTCACACCTTGCTAGCTAGCTGTTAGAATTTAGAGGGCTCAAATAGTTATTTGAGAACCTCGTCTAACAGTGTCCGGATTACGAAGGAGTAGGACGTAGGAAAAGTAAGTCGTTTGTTTTAATTATATTTTCGCGTCGTCGACCTTCGACGACGCCGTTTATTGGAAAAAGAAGAAAACAAAACAAACGAAACGTAAGGAAACCTTGTAATAATTCAAAAAAATAAAATAATTCAGAACAAAAATTAACAGGAAGAAAACAGAATTTTTGGTCGTTTGCCCGCTTTTAATCAATTGAAAAATTAACATTCAAATCAATCGTGTCGTCGTCTGGCGCGGTAATCCGCCTCTCGTTCGACGAGTCTTCTGCTGGTGTCACTTTTCTCTGTAACAAAAAGGACGGAACTTGGTGTGAATAGACGGTAACGTTAGTCACGTTTTCCGTCTCGTTCTGAAGTTCTCGCGCTCCTAGCTGTGCTTGTCGCACTCAGGAGCGGGGATTCTCTGCCGCTGCGTTACGCGGCGAAACAGGTGGACTGTATTTATTTATGTTCCTGTTAAATCAGGAAACGTTTGATTGCAGTTCTAAGGAAGACGAGATTATACCTCGATTCTTCCTATACTGCGGGATCTCGACCGTCGTAGGAAAGGGCAACAGATGGAGGTTGTAAGGCTCCAAATGTTGTCGAATCCTCGGTTTCTTACCTTCCTCGTAATCCGTACGTGTACGGTGTGGGACTGTATGCCTTATCGGCGTTCGCAACGACTTACGGTTAGCGTACGTTTCCCACCGTTGCTATTGAGCGGTATTCCACGCACACGTTGGCGTATTTTCAAATACCGCTTCAGCAGGTCGCCTGATGCTGGACACGTAATTAAAATTCCTAGCACCGACTGGAGGTTGGCAAGTCCACCCACGGAATACACCACGAAGGCCCGTCTAGGTGGGGTTTTAACCGTTCAACAGTCAAGGGAGGTTCGAAGGTCAAACTCGAAACTTCGGATACGACCGATCGGTCGAACGATACGTATCTTTTCAGTCTTAGGTGGGTTTTACCCACAGCTGAACTAGAAACTTTCGGATATAACCCACGAGATTCCTCTTTATAAACGGAAGTGTCGTTGGTACCGGATGGTATCCCAATCCGTTTATGTACTGGACTTCCTTGCGTTTCCGACTCTTTTTAACTCCAGCTAAAACGTGTAGCGGAAGTATTGGCGTTACCGGGTCGGACCCCAATCCATTCTCGCACTTCACCTTCTTCACCACGTTCTTAACTGGCTCAGAAAGAACGACAAGCTCGACACTATTCGTTCTACTTGGGATATACGGAGGAGCGGAATCGTATGCCCATCTGCTCTCGGCCGTTTTCAAATCAAGAGTGATTCGCTTAACAAGGAGAGTCAAATTCGGAGAGCGATTTCCGACTGGCGGCGCTGTAGCCGAATTTGAGTTTGTCTTTGTCTATCTTTCGATTGTCTTTCCTTTTCTATCTTACGCGTTTCGAAACGTTAGCTTGAAATTCTGCGTAGTTTGGTCGATCGCGTGATGTTTCGAAGAAATTCGTATGTGATCGTTTTGTATCCGGTCTTGTTTACGCGTAGCGAACGCGAAACCGAACATTCTCGAGTATGTTACATAGGCAGAAAAACAATACCGGGTGACGAAAAATATTCAACTATTCTTGCGTCGAATTAACGCGATATTTAAACACTAGCAACCTAGCTCACTCCGTGCTAGCTAGCTACCTAGCACACTCCTGCTGGCTAGCTACCTAGCTCACTCGACAATTAGCAACCTAGCTCCGTCGCTTGCTAGCTAGCCTCCAAGTTTACTGGTTGCTAGCTCGATACGCAGCACACTCTTTGCTAGGTAGCTACCTAGCTCACACCTTGATAGCTAGCTACCTAGCTCATTGCTTGCTAGTTAGCTACCTAGCACACATCTTGCTAGCTAGCGACCTAGCTCACTGCTTGCTAGTTAGCTCCCTAGCACACTCCTTGCTAGCTAGCTACATAGCGCACTCCTTGCTAGATAGCTACCCAGCTCACTCGTCTAGCTAGCTACATAGCTCACTGCTTGCTAGTTAGCTCCCTAGCACACTCCTTGCTAGCTAGCTACATAGCGCACTCCTTGCTAGATAGCTACCCAGCTCACTCGTTGCTAGCTAGCTACCTAGCTCACTGCTTCCTAGTTAACTACCTAGCACACTCCTTACTTTCTAGCTACCTAGCGCACTCCATGAACGATAGATGCCTAGCTCACTCCTTGCTGGCTAGCTACCTAGCAAACTCCTTGCTAGCTAGCTACCTCGCACACCTTGCTAGTTAGCTACCTAGCACACTTCTTGCCAGCTAGCTACCTAGCTCACTCCTTTCTAGCTAGCTACATAGATCACTCGTTGGAAGTTAGCTACCTAGCTCACTCCTTGATAGCTAGCTACCAAGCTCACTCCGTTCTAGCTAGCTACCTAGATCACTCGTTGGAAGTTAGCTACATCGCACACACCTTGCTAGTTAGCTACCTAGCACACTTCTTGCTAGCTAGCTACCTAGCTCACTCGGTTCTAGCTATCTACCTAGCACACTCCTTGCTAGCTATCTACCTAGCTCACTCCATTCTAGCTAGCTACATAACTCACTCATTGCTAGCTAGCTACGTAGCACACACCTTGCTAGCTATCTAGAACACGCATTTCTAGCTAGCTGCCTGGCTCACCCTTCTGTGTCTAGCTACCTAGCTCACTACTTGCAAGATAGCTACGTTGCTCACTCCTTGCAAGCCAGCTACCTAGAACACACCCACTGAGTAGCTAGCTATATAGCAAACTCCGTGTTAGCCAGTTACCTAGCTCACTCGTTGATAGCAAGGTACCTAGCTCACTACTTCTGGCCAAGCAGCTACCCAGAACACTCCTTGAACGCTAGCTACCTAGCACACACCTTGTACGCTAGCTCCCTAGCACACTCCTTGCTAGCTAGCTACATAGCTCACTGCTTGCTAGTGAACTACCTAGCACACTGCTTGCAAGCTAGATACCTAGCTAGGCAAGGGCTTGGTAGATAGCTACCTATCTCACTCCACTCTAGATAGCTACCTAGCTCATTCCTTGCTGGCTCGCTACGCAGCACTCTCCCTGTGAGCTAGCTACCTATCTAACTCCATGCTAGCTAGTTACCTGGGACACTCGTTGATAGTTAGCTACCTAACACACTCCTTGCTAGCTAGCTACATTTCTCACTGCTACTTTTTTTTTTTCATTTTTTTTTTTGTCGTGGGGAAAATCTTCGAAAGACTCCCTCCCACCTCTTTGGGGAGAGGCGGGTGGGGTGTGTGGGATTCCCCGCACCCATTACTTTTATAACGGGCGCTGGACCTACCCACTAAAAACCCCACGGTGACCCTTCCGCACGATTTGGGAGGATACCGGGAATCGCTCGAAGCATACTTCCGGTATCCTCCCCGTGCCTGCACTTTGCGCCACAAACGGGGGGGACAAACGTTCCCCCCGGCAATCGCCCTCTCTCATAGCGGCAGGACGAGGCCACTTCGTCCTGCCGCCATCCGTCCCGGGGCCGCGTCTCGTGGCGGCTGCGAGCCCCAACTCGCAACCGCCGCGACCCATTTTCTACCCCTCGGAGGCCGGCAGCTCATGGCCGCACCAGGCCACCGAGGGTGCCTCTCCGTGCGCCGGAGCCGGACAGGAGGCACTGCCACCCCATCAGGTCCGACCCTACGCCGCCTGGCGGGAGGGGGCTCCTATCAGGACCCACCTTCCAGCCTGGGTTATGCGCCACGCCGAGAGGGGCGCCCGCGTCGCCTGGGCGTGGCGCATGACCCAGGCTGGGAGGGGGGTCCTGATAGGAGCCGCCTCCCGCCAGGCGGCGTAGGGTCGGACCGGAGGGGGTGGTAGTGCCTCCTGTCCGGGTCCGGCGCACGGAGCGGCACCCTCGGTGGCCTGGTGCGGCCATGAGCTGCCGGCCTCCGAGGGTAGAAAAGGGTCGCGGCGGTTGCGAGTTGGGGCTCGCAGCCACCACTAGGCTGCGACCGCTAAGATCAGATGGCGCTGAGACGATGTGACCTCGTCCTGCCGCTATGAGACGATTACCGCGAGGACCGTTTGTCCCCGCGGGTGGGCGCAATGTGCGGGCACGGGAGGATACCGGAAGTATGCTTCGAGCGATTCCCGGTATCCTCCCAAATCGTGCGGAAGGGTCACCGTTGGGTTTTTAGTGGTAGGTCCCGCGCCCGTTATAAGTAATGGGCGCGAAATCACACACCCCTCCCGCCACTCCCCAAAGAGGTGGGAGTGAGTCTTTCGAAGATCTTCCCCACGACAAAAAAAAAAAAACCTTCCGCATATGCCCATCCCGGCTTGGATACTCGATCCACCTGCCGCGGAGATAATCCCCGATGACCGCCCCGAGACAAGGGGGGACCCGATGATATTGAGCCCCCTCCCTATCTCCTCCCAGGGCAGGGTGTTAAAGGCGTTGGCAATATCCAAGGAGTTTGCCAAAGCCACCCCTCCCCGGGAGACGGCCGACACCGAGAGGGCCCTGACCCGACCTATCGCGTCGATTGTCGATCGACCCTCCCGGAAGCCATACTAGCAGTAGGCCAGGCCGGGGGTACCCCGCGACAGGTGCTTGACGAGGCGGGCAGCAATCGCGCGCTCGAAGAGCTTGCCCACCTCGTCGGGGAGACAGATGGGCCGGTATACGGAAGGAGACTCCGCGGGCCGACCCTCCTTCCGGAGGAGGACAATCCTCGCCAGCCTCCGACTGGGGGGGAAACGCTCGTCCCTCAGGCATCGGTCGAACAACCGCCTGAGGTCGGCCCCAAGGACGCCCTGGGTCAAGACACAAACTCGAGGCAGCGGTGACACTGGAGTGGGCGCGGCGCGAGTATCTCCACTCGCGCCGAAACCCACCCCACCAATACCCTCCCGGATTCCGCCACCTTTCGGGCGGCGGAGAGGGGACACCTGGCCCACACCGACCAGGGCCGGAAGGAGACCTGCGGATTTCTCCGACCCGCACGTCTCCCTCGGGGCAATCACCCGCCCTCGCTGGGGCACAGGACACCTCCTGCACGGTGACCGAGTCGTCCAACCCACATATGCGCACCTCTGTGCGCTTCTTGAAGCCGGGCGACTCGGACACCCCGCTCGCCCAGCTGCTCCTGGAGCCTCTGGGCGAGTCGGTCCGCCTTCTCACCGCCCTCTGGACCAGGGATCTCCAGCAGTAGACCCCGGTCACGGCCTCTTCGCCCTCACGGAAGCGATGCCGAGCACATCCAGGGATATATTATCCCTGGCGAGCTGCATCGCCCCCGCAGTGTCAGGTCGCCCCCCTGAGGAACGGTCAGCGTCACTGCTGCAGTTTTAGGGAGGCGCCCTGGTCGCACCTTCGCGGCCTTTCCCTTGGCCGCGGGCGGCGAGGTAGCAGGTCGCGGCTGCGAGGCCTTCCTCGCCGCCCTCTTTGCCTTCCGCCCTACCACCTCGCTCCACGACACCCATCCTTGGGATGGTGCCGCGGAGGACGCGCGCACCGGGGCCGCGGGTAAACTACCCCCCTGGGGAGCCGCGGCCCGCGGCACCGTAGCGGCCACGGTGGGTGGAGCCTTCCCTCCCCCCACCTTCGCCTTCCCCGCCCGAACCGACCTTGGTCGGGGAGGCACCGCCGTCCCGCCGACCACACCTCCGTAGAGGAGCTCCTCCCGGAAGGCGGCCAGCTTGCCGTCGATCATGTTCCCGATCCTCCTCAGAAGTTCGTCCTCTGAGAAGAATGGGGAACTCTGCGCGGGCGGAGTGCGGGTGGAAGGTCCCCGCAACACCGTCGCCGCACTCCGCTTTTGTTCCACGACCGTGGGTCGTGGTGGTGGAGGTGGAGGAGGAGGGAGGATAGGTGGGGGGTTGCGCTGTTCCAGCGCGCCTCTGCCCTCATCCTCCCCCGTCGCTCCTCCTCCACCAGGAGCTGCAGCCGGGCATTTCGCCCACACAACTCCTGTGTCGCTTCCCTCATCCTCTGGGCCGCTACCTAAGGATCTGCCCCGCTGGTCTTCTGCCCCTTCGAGGAGCAGGCCGCGGCCACCTTCTCCACCCGCCTCAGGGACGAGGAGATCCTCTCGGATATCTCCTCGGTTACCTCGTCCCTGAGGCAACTAACCATCACGACCGGGTTCATCGCCCGGTCCACTCCGTCGACGGCCTGCCCCGTCCGCTTCCTCTTGGAGCCTATGTGGCTCCTCGTGGAGGAGAAGTACGAGACTGACGCAGTCTCGTCGTCCTCCTCCACCTTCCACGAAGCCGGGCCAGGCGCTGTGTGAGGCGCGAGCGCCGTCACCCTAGACCCAACACCGTCATCGTCCTTCCCCTCCAATATAACCCGTCCCATCGCCGTTTTATTTTGAAAATCCATGTGTGAATCCCACGAGCAGGTCGGAAATAAGGGTCCATCCGGGCAGAGCCGCCTTACCCGGGTAAGCCTAATACTCCGGGGGTTCGGCAGGTGCCCCGGAGGTGGTCGCTGGGGATTGGGCCTTCTCACCCAACCATGCCATCCCATCGCCGCGCACCATAGCTTAGGATTGGAGGGCGATTTTTATAGAGTCGCGCCATACTCTTGGCCTAGGCGGTTAAGCCAAGGCCCCCGTTTCTCCTGCCGTCACGTACCATTCACAAAACCAAAAAAGGAATTATGAATGGATCGTCGTGACGACCAACAGGAGGCTTACGGTGTGATTAGCTTCAGGTACCTCGAGGTCGCTACGCCCCGTACTGCGGCCGACGATTGCCGGACACTTCCCCTGAGGGGAACTGCCGGGCCTGGCGCTTCAACTCGCACCAAGCAGGTTCCTGCACACCCGGGACCGCCCCCACTCCCGCGCGACGGTCGACGCGGTGACGATACATCGTCGCGTGCGTCCGCGCGAGGAGAGACATGGGCGGCATCCCCGCAAGAACCGTCGCCGCCTCATGCGACACGGTCCGGTAAACGCGGACGACCCTTAGCGCCATCCGGCTCTGCACCCGACGCAGCATCGTCATGCTGCGCCGGCAGGCCGCCAGGTCGTCCGCCCAGACGGGGATGCTTTGGTACTTTGGCATCTAAAAAGAAATAGAGAATGAATTAACGAAAACACAGGATAACGGTAATGAAACTTTAACCGAAACATATCTAAATACGGTCTCGGTTTTCAAGCAAAATATATAAAAAAAGTGGTGTTCCCTGAAATAAAACAAAGAGGAACTGCATAATGCATGTGATATTATATACAAAAAATATGTAAAATGTATTACGTAACAAATTTGTAATTAGACCACTTTCACCATGCCCGGCGCACACATACAAACAGGGGTAGCGACAGTAAGCGACAAGGTACTTACGGTCTTGTCTGCGCGACACCACGATCATTTCTGCCGATGGAAGCTCTGCTATCCTCGAGGGTAGGCAAGGCTCAAACTACTATCCTTCTCAGTCACTCAATATTTCCTAATTCACTTGCACCAAGCAAGGGTCGAGCGATATGTCATCGGACACTCTAACGCTAGGTAATTGTTTAGAAAATGAATTCTGCAATGAATTCTGTCTATATGTACATGTCTGTGACTCTGTTTGCGACAGTCTCTTCAGATGGGTCAGATTTTTCTCTTGTTTGTATTAATCGGCATGACAACCGACGACGACGACGACGACAAATAATGTACAATGTGTCAAGCTAAATCAAGTTCTGCATTGATATCGTTATTAAACGCATTGCTGTCAAAGGTTCGAATATTCCGAAGTATGGAACTTGCCAAATACTACATTATGTAGGCTATTTAGCTGAATTCTTCTTCCGTCGACAATATATCTTTTATATGAGCGAATAATGGAATTTTTCGAAATAATGGTTGAAATTTTTTCTTTCCCACTTCTGATAATATCAATAAAGAAAATTGAAATAGAAAATGAATGGTTGGCCGACCGAACGCCTTACGGCGCGGTGGCGACCGGTATAAGAAAATCTAACCCAGACCTAGTTCATTTATATTGGTTACTAGGTAGAATAGATAGATTTGGGTTGGATTTTTATACCAGCTACTCAAATCGAGTTTTTAAGCACACCCGTTATTATGCGCATCCATTGCCGGCAGCCTCGATCTATCTACAGAAACAATAAACAATCGGCGATTCACCGCTTACACACACACGCTGCCACAGGCACGTACGCATAGATAGAATTCATTGTAGTAGTAGCAGCGATCTTTTTGAAGAAAAATCTCGGAAACTTAGGCCGAGCGGCGGTTATATGCATAGGAAAAAATTGTTCAAAATGTTGATTTCTACAACATCGAAAAATTCAAAACTCACATCGAAATCAATGATGTCACCCACCTTTTCTAAATAATTACTCATTGTTAGGGGGAGTAGGTTTGAAAAAACCTCGCCTAACGGTGGTCCGGATCGTGAGGGAAGGAACGTCGTGAAAAGAATACAGATTTTAATTTTAATTTTCGCTTAGTCGAAGGGTTCGACTAAGCCGTTTATTTGGAATGTTTGGCAACTAAAATTATATAATCAATTGCCCGGCCAGACGCCGCTGCACTTAATCCTGTTTGGTAAACCTGTAACAGAAAGAGACACGAATAGGCGTTAAATACCTGTGAACGTGAATCACGCTGTGTGTCTTACTTTCTTCCGCGCTCGTCTGGTCTGTGCTTGTCGCACCCAGGAGCGGGGATCTCAGCCGCTGCGATGCGCAGCTAAGCTTAGTGGACTGTATATGTGAGCGTTCCCGTTAAATCAGGAATCGCTTGCTTATTATTGTCGTGTACGAGATTTCTGTTCGTCACGACTGCAATTCTGACTGCAATTTAAGACTTTGTTTTATGACTGTCGCAGGAAAGGTGATCGGAGGGAGGTTGTAAGGCTCCAACCTTTCAGCCGGTCCCCGGCCCTTCACCGCCTTCGTAAGTGCGTACGGCACTGTGTGGTGCAGGCTTGTCAACGGCGCCCTTAGGTCGACTTACGGTTGTGCCTGAGACCACGTTGCTTTGTCCGGATGCTCCGTCCTACGCACAGGGACCGTACTCCTGGAGATGTTTGAACGTGTCCTAGCTTTCGCCGATAGCTGGGGTTTAAAAGTGTCCCGCTTCGACTGGAAGACAGCAAATCCACCCAGGGTATTATTCACTCCTGTATGGTGGGTTCAGAAGCCGTTTCTGACAGCCAATTGGAGGACGAATTTTGTATCTCGTTCCTCTAGTGCACTATGATTCCACTCAGGGTTTCTTCCCACACCTGGATTATGGAGTCGTGCACTAAGAAAGGTGCGAAAAACCTCGCACCTATAAGTTGGGATGAGCTAATCCCTCTATACCTGGGGAAACGATTGAGTCCACTCAGGGTTTCTTCCCACACCTGGATTATGGAGTCGATTCCCCGGAAGCACTCGAATTACTTCAAGCCTATTCCGAATTTTTAAGTCTTTCTACAGAGCTCGGTCGGGTACCGACTGGCTCGATACGCTAACTTGTGAATACTTCTTTCACAACTCCGAGGGTAGTCGAGGAACTCGACTCGGATCGGGTTGCTCGAATTATTCGTTTGTTCGACTGCTGAGCGTGTTCGGATACCGAAGTGCTCGTGGCAGTGGTTTGATAGCGAGTGACGGACGAGCACGAGCTGCCAAAGTGAGCGCGTGAGTGGGGAGAGTCTTCCGTCACGCGGCGCTGTCGCCGTGTCTCTCGTCCGTCTCTGTCTATTATAGAGTTTTCGTACCTTCTCTAAACTCGGGCGTTTGAACCGCTTGTTTCAAAATTGAACGTTAATTAATCGTTCGCGTGACTTTGCAGAAAACCTCGAGAACCGTGTTTTTCTGTCCTCTAACATTTTGAATAGCGGACGCGTCGACCTAGAATCTTCCTGGTCGGTCGCGTAACCGAAAACAAACCGGGTAACGAATTGTTTCGGATTTAAATTAATTTTCGCATTTTAAGCGATATTTAAACATACCGCCCCCCTTGCACGGTCCGTGCAACAAGAATAGGAGGCGTAGGTCGCGGTCACGTCGCGTAAAGCCCGTAGAGAAGGTAGAAGTACACTTTCAACACTTTTCAATACTTTCTATTGTAAAAGTTTAATTGTACTTACTCGTGGCGGAATTCAGGTCTTCGTTTATCCCGTGTGCGTCTTCGCCGGCCGTTGTCGATGTTGACTCATCGACGGGCAGTTTACACAACCGTGTAATCGGACGTGTGTATGTAGACGTAACTGTACGTACTTTAACTACACGCACGCACCTGTCTCGGCCCGGTAATACTTCCTCGATTCGTCCCATTTCCCATTGATTCGGGGGAAGAGGGTTTGCACTAAAACCAAATCATTCGGTTTTAACTGTACTTGGGTGGTGCGCCACTTGTAGCGTTTCTGGAGGTGCGTGAGATAATCTCGCGTCCAATGTTTCCAGAGCTGCTCGTGGAATTTCTGGATTGCTCTCCATCGCGTAAGCCGCGAGAGATTTTCCTTTTCCACTGACTCGACCGGAAGTGCATTCATCGGTCTGCCTATTAGGAAGTGGCCCGGCGTGAGAGGGCATAATCCTCGGGACAGTCACTCAAAGCGGCGATCGGTCGCGAATTCAAACTCGCCTCGATCTTGCAGAGGAGGGTCTGCATTTTCCTCGCTTGTGGGTGTAAATTCGCCGATGATGCGTTTCAGGTGATGTTTCACCGATTTCACGCCGGCTTCTTGCATACCACCAAAGTGGGGAGCACTGGGTGGATTAAACCTCCACTTAATGCCCTTTGACCGCACTTCGTTCGCATTTCTGGAGTTTGATACACCGTATTGAAGTGTTCCTTCAATTCCCGATCTGCTCCGACGAAGTTCGTTCCGTTATCACTGAACATACAGGACGGAACTCCGCGGCGGGCGATAAATCGGTCTAATGCGGCCAGAAATGCACTCGTCGTATAATCATGGACGAGTTCGATGTGCACGGCTCTCGTAGCGAAGCAGATGAACACTGCTATGTATGCTTTATGAGCCGTTTTCCCACGACCGGCGGAGTCGCGGACCCGATACGGTCCCGCGTAGTCGACTCCGCAGTTTGAGAAAGGTCGTGCCGCGCGACTGCGCTCCGGTATTAAATCCTGCATGATTTGCGTGGCGGTATTTGCTTGCCATCTCACGCATCGTATGCATTGGTGGATAACCGTGCGTGCCGCGTTTCGGCAGCCGATGATCCAGAATTTCTGTCTCACCGTGTACATGGTCAATTGTAAACCCCGTGCAACGTATCCACGTGGCATTGCCTGATTATCATGTTAGATACATGATGTTTCGGCAGGATAATCAGGGTGTTTGGTTTCCCATGCAAGCGTCGCATTCTCCAACCTTCCACCCACTCGTAAGACTTCCTTATCGTCGAGAAAAGGGGTTTAGGCTCTTTAGAGGAGATGTCGCAGGGATTCCCTTGCGCTTTTTCAAGCACCGGTACTCTTCTGCGAAATGCGTACGCTGTAAGTAGCGTGCAATTCTTTCCGTTGCACGCTGCATTTCCGCTGCTTCGACAACTTTTGCATCGAATGACCTTCGTTCTCCGACCGCCGGCCTCCGGAATCGGAGGCAATAGGCAGTCACACGTTGTAGCTTGCTCCATTGGGAAAATCGGAAAACTAGTTTCCATTCCTTTTCCGGAGTGGCCACGAGGGTATGCGATACGCGTTTACCCTCCTCGGTCTCGAGCGAGGCTGGCGATTTCGGCCAATTTTCCTCTGATTGTCGAAGCCATTTCGGCCCGGAAATCCATAATTCGGACTGAATGAGTTCTGCGGCATCTACACCTCGCGAATTCAGATCCGCTGGGTTGAAGCGCGTGGGAACGTGCCGCCATTCAGCTTTTTGGGAGCATGGTCTGAATTTTTGAAACACGGTTGGCTAACACAACCTTCCATGTCGAAGCATGCTTTTTCAACCAAGCGACTGCAATCGTGGAATCTGTCCAGCAGATTATCCGGCTCAATACTATCAGGAATGACCGTTTCACGTGCACTATAAGCTCGGAAAGTAACACAGCCCCATTCAATTCCAGGACGGGGATAGACTGTGTTTTTATCGGAGCCACTCGTGTCTTTGCCATGATTAATGTCGTAAACACGTCATTATTTTTCGTCGTCACACGTAAGTAAGTGACGGCCGAATAGGCAGCGAGTGATGCATCGCAGAATCCGTGTAGCTCCACAGTAACTGCGTCTGCTCCGTATTGGATCCATCTCGGGAATTTTAGTTCTTTGAGACTGCTCCAATCCCTGCAAAACGTGTTACACGTTTTTGCGTGTCCGTGGAAATTTGATCGTCCCACTGGATTTTCTCCAGCCATTGGGACTGCATCAGAATTTTTGCACGGATTACGACTGGTGATAACCAGCCGAGGGGATCGAAGAGCTTCGCGATCTCCGAGAACAAATTTCTTTTTGTCATCGGTAACGCAGACGGTTGAAACCGTTGCAGATCGAAATAGAAGTAGTCTCCGGATGGGATCCATCGTAGACCAAGCACTTTTAGTTCGGAATCGTCGAACAGAGTGAGGTCTACGGCGTGGGAGTGAGCACCTTGGGGATGTTCCGCAATAATTTCGCGGAGTTTCCAGCCCATTTTCTCAACTTGAACCCACCGCCCTGCAGGAGATCGCAGACTTGCTTGCGAATTTTCTCTAGCAGGGTTTTGTTGGACGCTCCCATAAATACGTCGTCGACGTATATGTCCCTCTCGAGGATCGGAGCGGCGAGAGGATACCTCTCTCCATCCTGTTCCTTTAATTCGAGGAGGGTACGCATCGCTAAATATGGGGCGCACGCCGTACCGTATGTTACGGTATTCAATTCGTAAGCTTTGAGCTTTTCGTCGTTTGACGCGCGCCATGCGATGCATTGGAAACGACGGTCCTGTGGGGCGACGAGGATTTGCCGAAACATCTTCTCGATATCTGCCACCAGAACGTACTCATACAGACGCCACCTCGTTAAAACCGAGGTGATATCGTTCTGTAATTTTGGTCCCACATGCAGGACGTCGTTTAGGGATCGCCCTCCGACCGTTCTGCTGGTTGCATTGAACACAACGCGCAGTTTGGTCGTTGCACTTTCCGTGCGTACGACCGCTCGATGCGGAATGTACAGTCGATTCTGGTCAATCGGCTCCAGCCGAGTCATGTGACCCAAGGACTCGTACTCCGCGAGGAACTCAGAGTATTCTCTGTCGAGGGTCGCATCCGCGTCCAATTTACGCCTCATCCTCGCGAGGGCGGACAGCGCTATGTGGAACGATTGTCCTAACGCTTCGTCCGGTCTCGGGTGATTCAAGGGCAATCGGACTATAAACCGTCCGGTTTTGTCCCGTCTGACGGTTCTTCGGAAGAGTGCTTCGCACTCTTCTTCCGCCTATGGACCGCACCGAGGTGGTGGGGATTTCTTCGGTTTCCCAGAATCGTCGAATCGCATAATCCAGCGATTCGAGAACGGTGCAATGCAGCGTTCTTACCGTATTCTGGCCGTCGCCTTCAGCGTGTATAGGGCCGGATATAACCCAGCCAAACGCCGTTTCTTGAGCGATCGGACCTTCATTCGCCCCTCGTCGGAAGCCCGAACGAATCACCTGAGCGTATAAATCCGCTCCGATCAGAATTTCGATCGTAGGATCGGCCCTGGCTTCTGGATCGGCTAACGGTAAACCTCGGAACGCACTGTAAACCCTCGCGTTCGCCGACGTGTTGCGGTAGGTCGTGATTTTCGGCACGACGTACGCGTGAGCGACACATATCGGTTTCGACTCGTTTATCGAGCCGAGGTTTAAACCGACGCTATATTTTATTTGCTGCGTCTGGCCGCCCCCCAAGCCCGATACCGTGGCTGGGGTACGTACGCGTTTCAACCGGAGGTCGTTTGCCAGACCTGCGGAAACGAATGACGTCTCCGATCCTTGGTCTAACATGTCTCGCGCTATTCGCGATGCACCGTTCTCTCCGAACACGCGTACTCGTGCCGTGGCTAGCAGCACGGTCCTCGGTGCGCCTGTACCGAGCGCGGTACAGTGTGATGTCGAGGCCGGTTTCTTGTAGGCCTTCGAAGTCGAAGGTTTTCCTTTCGGCTTCGACACGGCCGTCCTTCGTGGTTGAGCGTTGTAATCGCTCTCGTCACGTTGGCCGTATGTAGTTTGTGCCTGCGGCCTCGTATAACCTTGATCCCTCAGTCCATCATAGTGCAGGAGGGTATGATGCTTACCCCTACACCGATGGCATTCCTGGGGTCTCTGACATTGTGATGCCGTATGAGAAAGGTCGAGGCACAACACGCAGGCCATGCGGTTCTGCACATAGTGGTGCCGCATTTTTGGCGTCAGCACTTGAAAATTGGTGCATTGAGGCAGATTGTGTGCCCCAGTGCAGAATCCGCATACTGGCATCCGCATTGATTTGGTTCGCCCGTCGTTTGCGGAACTTGAGCGTCTCGGGTTTGGGGCCGAGTCGGTTCCCATAACGACGTTATGGCTTGCCAGAAGGCTTCGAAGCGACGCTTTTTGGTCCGAGCGTCGATGGGCTTCGGCATGCGGGATTTTGTTTCCGGGCGCGAGCTGCCTCTCGACGGTCCTCTTTCATCGAAAGCAACGCTTGCGCGTGATGATCGATGAAGGTTCGGACATCCTCGAACATCAGGTAGTTAGTCGAGAGGCCGAGGCGATCTCTGCCATTCCAGCTCCAATTTCGGGTGAAATGTTGTATCGTCCAGTACGCTATCCATTCTACTAGCTGTTCGGACGTGCCCCTTTTCTTAATGCAGCTAGAGTCTCTGTGCATTCCACAGTGACCTGCTGCAGGCTGGCTAGATCGTTGAATTCAATCTGCTTCAGCGAAAATAGTTTGTCGAGCAACCTTCCCGTGACCATGCGTGGAAGCCCGTATTTCTCCTTGAGCATTCTCCACGCTTCGGGAAAGTTGCGCCCGACAATCTCGAGCGACGAAATCGTCGCGAGAGCTGGTCCTTCCAAGCACGCGTTCAGATGGTACAATTTCTGTACGTCTGATAACTGCGCATTATTCATTACCCCGGTGGTAAATAGATCCTCGAAATGTTCCCATTCCCGAGGACCCCTCCGAATGTAGGCAATCTTTGCTTGGGGAGCTCAATGGGCATGCTGAATTGCTGGACCTCCGGTGCCGGTGGTCTCGATTCAGCAGCGATTCGTGTCTGCTCGGCGGTTACGAAATCCTGGAATTCCTGGAATTCGTTTTCCACGCCGAGGAGGTAGCCTGGCTTAAAAAGCGTATAGGCTTGTCTTTTTGCGGCGGGAATCATCTTCCGCACGTTCGCATACATGGTGCGGACATCCCGCCAGGTTCGTCCGGCGTAGTCGAGCTTTTCTTGGAGAAGTTTCTCCGTGAATTTAGCTCTGCCCATTTTTTGAGGTTTATGCTCACGGATTTAAGACGATCGAACTCGTCTGTTAACTCCATGAGCTGATCCTCAATGTCGGCACGCGACATGGACTCGTTTAACGCCATAGCGAGTTTGTCGAGGATTAATCAACTCGATTCAACTCTTACGTGGTAATTTCGTCACGTGTAAAGGCAGTCACCTTTTCCCGTTCCAATCAACCTCGTTTGATCCGGCTCGAAGGACCTTATGTTAGGGGGAGTAGGTTTGAAAAAACCTCGCCTAACGGTGGTCGGATCGTGAGGAAGGAACGTCGTGAAAAGAATACAGATTTTAATTTTAATTTTCGCTTAGTCGAAGGGTTCGACTAAGCCGTTTATTTGGAATGTTTGGCAACTAAAATTATATAATCAATTGCCCGGCCAGACGCCGCTGCACTTAATCCTGTTTGGTAAACCTGTAACAGAAAGAGACACGAATAGGCGTTAAATACCTGTGAACGTGAATCACGCTGTGTGTCTTACTTTCTTCCGCGCTCGTCTGGTCTGTGCTTGTCGCACCCAGGAGCGGGGATCTCAGCCGCTGCGATGCGCAGCTAAGCTAGTGGACTGTATATGTGAGCGTTCCCGTTAAATCGGGAATCGCTTGCTATTATTGTCGTGTACGAGATTTCTGTTCGTCACGACTGCAATTCTGACTGCAATTTAAGACTTTGTTTTATGACTGTCGCAGGAAAGGTGATCGGAGGGAGGTTGTAAGGCTCCAACCTTTCAGCCGGTCCCCGGCCCTTCACCGCCTACGTAAGTGCGCGTACGGCACTGTGTGGTGCAAGCTTGTCAACGGCGCCCTTAGGTCGACTTACGGTTGTGCCTGAGACCACGTTGCTTTGTCGGATGCTCCGTCCTACGCACAGGGACCGTACTCCCTGGAGATGTTTGAACGTGTCCTAGCTTTCGCCGATAGCTGGGGTTAAAAAAGTGTCCCGCTTCGACTGGAAGACGGCAAATCCACCCAGGGTATTATTCACTCCTGTATGGTGGGTTCGAAGCCGTTTCTGACAGCCAATTGGAGGACGAATTTTGTATCTCGTTCCTCTAGTGCACTATGATTCCACTCAGGGTTTCTTCCCACACCTGGATTATGGAGTCGTGCACTAAGAAAGGTGCGAAAAACCTCGCACCTATAAGTTGGGATGAGATAATCCCTCTATCACTGGGGAAACGATTTAGTCCACTCATGGTTACTTCAAACACCTGGATTATGGAGTCGATTCCACGGAAGCACTCGGAATTACTTCAAGCCTATTCCGAATTTTTAAGTCTTTCTACAGAGCTCGGTCGGGTACCGACTGGCTCGATACGCTACCTTGAGAATACTTCTTTCACAACTCCGAGGGTAGTCGAGGAACTCGACTCGGATCGGGTTGCTCGAATTATTCGTTTGTTCGACTGCTGAGCGTGTTCGGATACCGAAGTGCTCGTGGCAGTGGTTTGATAGCGAGTGACGGACGAGCACGAGCTGCCAAAGTGAGCGCGTGAGTGGGGAGAGTCTTCCGTCACGCGGCGCTGTCGCCGTGTCTCTCGTCCGTCTCTGTCTATTATAGAGTTTTCGTACCTTCTCTAAACTCGGGCGTTTGAACCGCTTGTTTCAAAATTGAACGTTAATTAATCGTTCGCGTGACTTTGCAGAAAACCTCGAGAACCGTGTTTTTCTGTCCTCTAACATTTTGAATAGCGGACGCGTCGACCTAGAATCTTCCTGGTCGGTCGCGTAACCGAAAACAAACCGGGTAACGAATTGTTTCGGATTTAAATTAATTTTCGCATTTTTAAGCGATATTTAAACACTCATAAAGAAAAAAATGAAGTTACAATAATACTTTGGAGAAAACATCTCATAGCTAAAATCGTAAACACTAAGAATATTGTTTTCTAGAGTATCCTCGGCTGCATTCTACGGCATGTAACTAACTTTTTCAGCATTTATTTTATTAAGTTTTTGTGTAAAATCGGATTCAATTTTTCCACATTCTTCTTGCAATGCCTTTTTAAATCAGTTTTTATTATAAATCCTATGTTTTCTAATCCTTACTTCTAATTCATGCGAAATATTCTCAATTACGTTTAGATCGGGTGATTGAAGAGGTGTATTGATAACTTTCGGATAATTGTATATAATTGCCACATATATTTTCAGTCATTATCACTATAAAATTTCAATCAATTCAAAATTCATAATCTCTCGGCACTGCTTCTAAAATTCTTTTTTTTTTTAAATATTAGAATAATCAAATTTGTTCATGTTCTCGTCAATAAATTACAAATTTCCTGTTCCAGCAGTTGATATACACCCCCAAACCATCACTGACCCCCACCTCCATGTTTAATAGTAGTAGGATTCATATTTTTGTTATTTTAAATTCTTCATTAGGATTACGCCATACAGTAACTTTGCCACCTGATCAATGAGAAAGATTAAATTTGCTTTCGTCAGGAAGAATAACTTCTTTCCAAAACTGAAATCCTTAGTTAGATGCTGTCTCGCTAACTCTAGTCTCCCTTTCTTATTTTTATCGCTGACAAATTGTTCATTTCTTGCTATACGCCCGTGAAAATCAATCTTTCTTAGTACTCTTCTTACAATTTTTAGATTAGCAGATATTTACAAATATTTTTTCACCTCTGTTAGTGGGAGTAGGGTTGAAAAAACCTCGAATAACGGTGGTCCGGATCGTGAGGGAAGGAGCGTCGGGAAAAGAATACAGATTTTAATTTAATTTTCGCTTAGCCGAATGCTTCGATTAAGCCGTTTATTTTCTTAACTTGTGGAAACAAAATATGTATAAGAAGTTGTCTGCTCGGCCAGACGCCGCTGCAGTTAATCCTGTTTTGGAAATCTGTAACAGAAAGAGACACGAATAGGCGTTAAATACCTGTGAACGTGAGTCACGCTGTGTGTCTTTCTTTCTTCCGCGCTCGTCTGGTCTGTGCTTGTCGCACCCAGGAGCGGGATCTCAGCCGCCGCGATGCGCAGCTAAGCTAGTGGACTGTATGTCTGAGCGTTCCCGTTAAATCGGGAATCGCTTGCTTATTATTGTCGTGTACGAGATTTCTGCTCGTCTAATTTCACGACTGCAATTTCTGACTGTAATTTATGACTGTAATTTATGACTGTCGCAGGAGAAGGTGATCGGAGGAGGTTATAAGGCTCTCCAAACTTTCAGCCGGTCCCCGGCCCTTCACCGCCTTCGTAGTGCGTACGGGCACTGTGTGGTGCAGGCTTGTCAACGGCGCCCTTAGGTCGACTTACGGTTGTGCCTGAGACCACGTTGCTTTGTCGGATGCTCCGTCCTACGCACAGGGACCGTACTCCCTGGAGATGTTTGAACGTGTCTAGCTTTCGCCGATAGCTGGGGTTTAAAAAGTGTCCGCTTCGACTGGAAGACGGCAAATCCACCCAGGGTATTATTCACTCCTGTATGGTGGGTTCGAAGCCGTTTCTGACAGCCAATTGGAGGACGAATTTTGTATCTCGTTCCTCTAGTGCACTATGATTCCACTCAGGGTTTCTTCCCACACCTGGATTATGGAGTCGTGCACTAAGAAAGGTGCGAAAAACCTCGCACCTATAAGTTGGGATGAGCTAATCCCTCTATCCCTGAAACGATTGAGTCCACTCAGGGTTTCTTCCCACACCTGGATTATGGAGTCGATTCCCCGGAAGCACTCGAATTACTTCAAGCCTATTCCGAATTTTTAAGTCTTTCTACAGAGCTCGGTCGGGTACCGACTGGCTCGATACGCTAACTTGTGAATATTTCTTTCACAACTCCGAGGGTAGTCGAGGATCTCGACTCGGTTCGGGTTGCTCGAATTAGTCGTTTGTTCGACTGCTGAGCGTGTTCCGGATACCAGAAGTGCTCGTGGCAGTGGTTTGATAGCAGTGACGGACGAGCACGAGCTGCCAAAGTGAGCGCGTGAGTGGGGAGAGTCTTCCGTCACGCGGCGCTGTCGCCGTGTCTCTCGTCCGTCTCTGTCTATTATAGAGTTTTCGTACCTTCTCTAAACTCGGGCGTTTGAACCGCTTGTTTCAAAATTGAACGTTAATTAATCGTTCGCGTGACTTTGCAGAAAACCTCGAGAACCGTGTTTTCTGTCCTCTAACATTTTGAATAGCGGACGCGTCGACCTAGAATCTTCCTGGTCGGTCGCGTAACCGAAAACAAACCGGGTAACGAATTGTTTCGGATTTAAATTAATTTTCGCATTTTAAGCGATATTTAAACACTCATAAAGAAAAAAAATGAAGTTACAATAATACTTTGGAGAAAACATCTCATAGCTAAAATCGTAAACACTAAGAATATTGTTTTCTAGAGTATCCTCGGCTGCATTCTACGGCATGTAACTAACTTTTTCAGCATTTATTTTATTAAGTTTTGTGTAAAATCGGATTCAATTTTTCCACATTCTTCTTGCAATGCCTTTTTTAAATCAGTTTTTATTATAAATCCTATGTTTTCTAATCCTTACTTCTAATTCATGCGAAATATTCTCAATTACGTTTAGATCGGGTGATTGAAGAGGTGTATTGATAACTTTCGGATAATTGTATATAATTGCCACATATATTTTCAGTCATTATCACTATAAAATTTCAATCAATTCAAAATTCATAATCTCTCGGCTTTTCTTCTAAAATTCTTTTTTTAAATATTAGAATAATCAAATTTGTTCATGTTCTCGTCAATAAATTACAAATTTCCTGTTCCAGCAGATTGATATACACCCCCAAACCATCACTGACCCCCACCTCCATGTTTAATAGTAGTAGGATTCATATTTTTGTTATTTTAAATTCTTCATTAGGATTACGCCATACAGTAACTTTGCCACCTGATCAATGAGAAAAGATTAAATTTGGCTTTCGTCAGGAAGAATAACTTCTTTCCAAAACTGAAATCCTTAGTTAGATGCTGTCTCGCTAACTCTAGTCTCCCTTTCTTATTTTTATCGCTGACAAATTGTTCATTTCTTGCTATACGCCCGTGAAAATCAATCTTTCTTAGTACTCTTCTTACAATTTTAGATTAGCAGATATTTACAAATATTTTTTTCACCTCTGTTAGTGGGAGTAGGGTTGAAAAACCTCCGAATAACGGTGGTCCGGATCGTGAGGGAAGGAGCGTCGGGAAAAGAATACAGATTTTAATTTAATTTTCGCTTAGCCGAATGCTTCGATTAAGCCGTTTATTTTCTTAACTTGTGGAAACAAAATATGTATAAGAAGTTGTCTGCTCGGCCAGACGCCGCTGCGAGATTAATCCTGTTTTGGAAATCTGTAACAGAAAGAGACACGAATAGGCGTTAAATACCTGTGAACGTGAGTCACGCTGTGTGTCTTTCTTTCTTCCGCGCTCGTCTGGTCTGTGCTTGTCGCACCCAGGAGCGGGGATCTCAGCCGCCGCGATGCGCAGCTAAGCTAGTGGACTGTATGTCTGAGCGTTCCCGTTAAATCGGGAATCGCTTGCTTATTATTGTCGTGTACGAGATTTCTGCTCGTCTAATTTCACGACTGCAATTTCTGACTGTAATTTATGACTGTAATTTATGACTGTCGCAGGAGAAGGTGATCGGAGAGGAGGTTATAAGGCTCCAAACTTTCAGCCGGTCCCCGGCCCTTCACCGCCTTCGTAAGTGCGTACGGGCACTGTGTGGTGCAGGCTTGTCAACGGCGCCCTTAGATCGACTTACGGTTTGGGCCTGAGACCACGTTGCTTGTCGGATGTTCCGTCCTACGCGCAGGGACCGTACTCCCTGGCGATTTTGGGTCGTGTCTGGCTTTCAGCCGATAGCTGGGGTTTAAAAATGTATCCCGCTTCGACTAGAATGGTGGGTTCGAAGCCGTTCTGACAGTCAATTGGAGGGAGGAGTTTGTGCCTCGATCCTCTAGGGCACGATGATTACACTCAGGGTTTCTTCCCACACCTGGATTATGGAGTCGTGCCCTAAGAAAGGCGCGAGGAACCTCGCACCTATAAATTGGGATGAGCTTAGCCCTCTATCCCTGGGGAAACGATTGATTCCACTCAGGGTTTCTTCCCACACCTGTTTATGGGATCGTTTCCCCGGAAGCACTCGAAAAACCTCGAGTCTATTCCAACAAATGAATTCTGATTACCGAGGCTCGGTCGTGTACCGACTGGCTCGATATGATAACTCGCGAATAATTCCTTTGCAACTCCGAGGGTAGTCGAAGAACTCGACTCGGGTCGGATTGCTCGAATTATTCTGGTATGCAACTGCTGAGGCGTGTTCGTATACCAAAGTGCTCGTGGCAGTGGTTTGATAGATAGTGACGGACGAGCACGAGTTGCCAAAAGTGAGCGCGTGAGTGGGGAGAGTCTTCCGCAACGCGGCGCTGTCGCCGTGTCTCGCGTCCGTCTCTGTCTATTATAGAGTTTTCGTACCTTCTCTAAACTCGGGCGTTTAAACCGCTTGTTTCAAAATTGAACGTTAATTAATCGTTCTCGTGACTTTGCAGAAAACCTCGAGAACCGTGTTTTTCTGTCCTCTAATATTTTGAATAGCGGACACGTCGACCTAGAATCTTCCTGTTCGGTCGCGTAACCGAAAACAAACCGGGTAACGAATTGTTTCGGATTTTAAATTAAATTTCGAATTTTTACTCGATATTTAAACAACCTCCTTCGACAAATTTCGTGCACTCAATTTTGGATTTTCTTTGATTTTTCCAACTATCCATCGCTCATCTTACGCATTAAATTTTTTGTTCGATGCTATTCTTAATTTATTTGTATATCTATTTTCTTCTCTATAGCGTTTAATAATGTATTTTGAGCAGTACTAATACTTTTACCAACAATTTTTGCACTTTCTCGATAGCTTTTCCCATTTTTAAAGTTCATCGCGACTCTAGTGTCGTCTGCTTCATATTTACTATTATTACGATTTATTTCCTTGCTTCGATGCAATACCACCACGTTTGCTAGCATGCTAAAACAATGATCTTATGTTTAACATTCTTCCATTTTTTTTTTCGAGGATTCCTGGAGGAGTATACCAGATAGCGTACGATTTTAGCTGCGAGATGTTTTCTGCACCGTATTATAGTACCTTTATTTTTTTTTATGTTAAGCAATATTCATTTCTTTTTTTTGTCACTATTACACAATAAATACAGATATATTTACAATATACGGCTGCCTTATTTTTCTTCCAAATCGTCCTGAAACTTCTTTTTCTTTCGAACGAAACATATTTCCATATGTGGTGTACGATTTTGGCTGAGACTCACTGTATGTTTGTAAGGTATATATATCATTATGAAAAAAATATTTCGAAAATTTGTTGTAACAGAAATACACGTTTTAAGACCCCCTATTCATAGTGTGACTATTAAAAAAAAAGAATTTCTTTTGTTCCTATGCTATTAGCATGATTGCGTATAAACGGCTGAATGAATTGCAATGAAACTTTACATTTAAATTTTATATTCTCGTTTCATTAGATTTATGTCTGGTTAGATTTGGAGCGTGATCAGCTCCCGGATAATGATGATTATGTGCCTTATAGTTTTATAATTATTCCGATCCATATTCATTATTTGTAAAAAATGTTTAAAACGATTTATATAAATCTTAAGAAGGATTAACATCAAATAAACTTTATCTCTATTTTTTCTATCTGCTGTTATAGCAGTGACTCATGCAGGATGACGACAGTGTTTTGTTTATACTCCTCATGGGTCGCTGGGTCGTAGAGACAACGAAGATGGGGAATGAGGGGGCGTAGTAGAGTAGACATACATTCATACATACATAGTCTAGTTCCGTAGATTTTTAAAGGGTGTGTAAATATCGCGTTAATTCGAAGCATACAAGAATAGTAGAATATTATTCGTCACCCGGTATTGTTTTTCTGCGTATGTAACCGTGTTTAAATATCGTTTAAAATGCGAAATTTAATTTTAATCCGAAACAATTCGTTACCCGGTTTGTTTTCGGTTACGCGACCGACCAGGAAGATTCTAGGTCGACGCGTCCGCTATTCAAAATGTTAGAGGACAGATAAACACGGTTCTCGAGGTTTTCTGCAAAGTCACGCGAACGATTAATTAACGTTCAATTTTGAAACAAGCGGTTCAAACGCCCGAGTTTAGAAAAGTTACGAAAATTCTATAATAGACAGAGATGGACGAGAGACACGGCGACAGCGCCGCGTGACGGAAGACTCTCCCCACTCACGCGCTCACTTTTGGCAGCTCGTGCTCGTCCGTCAATCGCTATCAAACCACTGCCACGAGCACTTCGGTATCCGAACACGCTCAGCAGTCGAATAAACGAATAATTCGAGCAACCCGATCCGAGTCGAGTTCTTCGACTACCCTCGGAGTTGTGAAAGAAGTATTCACAAGTTAGCGTATCGAGCCAGTCGGTGCCCGACCGAGCTCCGTAAAAGACTTATAAATTCGGAATAGGCTTGAAGTAATTCCGAGTGCTTCCGGGAATCGATCCATAAACAGGTGTGGGAAGAAAACCTGAGTGGACTCAAACGATACCCAAGGGATAGAGGGCTAAGCTCATCCAAAAAGATAGGAGCGAGGTTTTTCGCACCTTTCTTAGAGCACGACTCCATAATCCAGGTGTGGGAAGAACACCTGAGTGTAATCATCGAGAACTAGAGGAATGAGATACAAATTCCGTCCTCCAATTGGCTGTCAGAAACGGCTTCGAACCCACCATACAGGAGTGAATAATACCCTGGGTGGATTTGCCGTCTTCCAGTCGAAGCGGGACACTTTTTAAACCCCAGCTATCGGCGAAAGCTAGGGACACGTTCAAACATCTCCAGGGAGTACGGTCCCTGTGCGTAGGACGGGGCATCCGACAAAGCAACGTGGTCTCAGGCACAACCGTAAGTCGACCTAAGGGCGCCGTTGACAAGCCTGCACCACACAGTGCCGTACGCACTTACGAAGGCGGTGAAGGGCCGGGGACCGGCTGAAGGTTGAAGCCTTTACAACCTCCACTCCGATCACCTTTTCCTGCGACATTCATAAAAGTAAGTCTTAAATTGCATTCAGAAATTGCAGTCGTGAAATTAGACGAGCAGAAATCTCGTACACGACAATAATAAGCAAGCGATTCCCGATTTAACGGGAACGCTCACACATACAGTCCACTAGCTTAGCTGCGCATCGCGGCGGCTGAGATCCCCGCTCCTGGGTGCGACAAGCACAGACCAGACGAGCGCGGAAGAAAGTAAGACACACAGCGTGATTCACGTTCACAGGTATTTAACGACTATTCGTGTCTCTTTCTGTTACAGGTTTACCAAACAGGATTAGCTGCAGCGGCGTCTGGCCGGGCAGACAAAATTGCGTAATTTTAGTTGTCAAACCGATCATAATAAAAGGCTTAGTCGAGTCACTCGACTAAGTGAAAATTAAAATTAAAATCTGTATTCTTTTCACGACGTTTCTTCCCTCACGATCCGGACCACCGTTAGGCGAGGTTTTTCCAAACCTACTCCCCCTAACAAACCGACTCGAGAACGTTCGGCTCTCGTGTCCGCTAGGCGAAAACAAGACAGGATATAAAAACTTTCACATACGGGTTTCTTCGAAACATCACGCGATCGACCAAACTAAGCGTAATTTCGAGCTAACGTTTCGACACGTGTAGAAAGAGAAGGTACGACAATAATAAGATGGACAAAGACGAATTCAAATTTGTCTACAGCGCCGCTAGTCGGAGATTCTCCCCTCCGAATTTGACTAAACGTGCCAGATCGTCACTCTTAATTTGGAACCGGCAGTGAGCAGATGGGCATACGATCCCGCACCCCCGTAATTTCCAAGACTTTCGAATAGTTTCGAGTCACTCGAACTTTCTACGAAATTGTAAATGTGGGTTAGAAGTGCAGTACGAGAACGGACCGGGAATCCATCCGGTAACGTCAATGCTTCCGCAAAACCCGTTTACAATTTAAAAATCATAGAGTCATGTACGTGGACAGGAAGTTCAAATACCGGAACGGATTGTAAAACAATCTCATACCGTGAACTTCCCCAACCCGTTTACTATTTAAAACAGCCGTAAACGTGAACAACAAGTTCAATACGAAACGGATTGGAAAACAATCCTATCGCGTGAACTTGCACAGGACGTTCAATAAGGAACGGGTAGTGAAACAACCCCATCCCGTGAACCTCCGTAGGACGTTCAATAGGGAACCGGTTGTGAAACAATCCCATCCCGTGAACTTCCGTCAGCCGTTTACCATTGAAACAGATCAGGTCGGAACACGACCTGATCCAACAGACTGTAAAGATCTCGCAGGTTACAATCCGAGATTTCGAATTCAGCAGTGGCCACGACCCACTTTCGTCTGAATACAAAAGAAAAGGAAAATAAAGAACACGTATCGCTGTGATCAGGGGTATCGACTCGAAATAAATCTAACGTGAGACAATTACTTTTCCATCCAACTATTCCCTCGTGATCCGGACCCCCGCTAGACGAGGCTCTCAAATCAGTGTTTGAGCCCTCCACATTCTAACAAAGGGCAATAATTAAAAATACAATTCTATTGCATGAATAGCAGTCAATTTTAATGTATTCCATTTTACAGTAATGAATTCAGTGGGGAATAAAAAAAAAAGGCAAGACGAATGTAGACGTTTTAATATACGGCGTGTGGTAATGTTACAGATAAATAAGGATTTTTTACATCCTAATGGAAGGAGGGAAATTGAGATCCATCAAATCCGTTCCAGTGAACGGTAACGTGCACGTTATTGTTTTTCCAATATTTAAATTATTTTTCGTCATGTAAAGTTATGTCAAATATATAACATTTGATTGTGTGTAACAAATTGATACGGTTATTGAAAAACATAGCGGGGAAAGTCAGTATAGCAATTCATTTTTCTATTTAGATCATATTGTAGAAAGTCCAGCCGTTAGACTCGAAAAATTAAACGGCCTGAAGAAAAAGGTGAAAGAAACGGCCTGCTGGGCAGGACCGATCAGCTGGCGGTCACCGAAAAGTATACAGGCGACAAGTGAACGACCGAGAGAACGAGTGAGAGAGAGAGAGCAGTGCGAATGACGATTAAAGCGAGAATGAAATATTAGGTTTGATAACCGCAAGTACCGTGCATGTGAGAATGAGGTGAGTGACGGACATATATTAAGAGACATTCAAGACGAAAGGAGAGAGTTTTTCGCGAAGCGACAGCGAGACAGCGAGATAGTGAGAGTGCGAGTAAAATATATCACTAATCAAATTACACTGTTGAATTCATTTGATAATCCCACAATATCTTTACAAAATATTTGTTACTGAAGTTTGTTACAGCGTGCACGGTACTGGCTAAGAGTGGTTATTCATTTTAATTAATCCTTAATTAAACCTTTACGAGTGAGACTGCCTTATACAACGTTATTCTGAAGTATTTTTGGAATACGTTTTTAACGTGGTTTAGGTAGGTAGTATATGCACTGTATAAGATTTCGTTTCATTTTTCCTTTCTAGGAAAGGTAGGAGAAAAGTTTTTTTTGATCTCAATCCTTCTTACGATTTATATAAATCGCTTTAAACATTTTTTACAAATAATGTACAGGGATCGAAATAATTATAAAACTATAAGACGCATAATCACCATTGGATTCGGGAGATGATCTCGCTCAAACCTAATCAGACGAACACGAGAAAGGAGAATATAAAATTTAAATGTAAAGTTTCATTGAAATTCATTCAGCCGTTTAGACGCAATCATGTTAATAGCATACGTATCTACGTGCGCAAATAGGCACAGAAAAAAATCCAAGAAGGAAAGGCTCACACTAGCGTTCTTTATCGTTTCCCCGAAATTGCGCTAAGTGCCCCGAGTTCACGTACACGTGGCTCGTGCGGTAGTATATGCCTGCTATCCCCACCACTCCGTTAGACGCTAAGGAAGTTCGTCGTCACTGTTGTCGATTTCGATGCACTCAAATCAAACATGAATATCACGCGTCGAACTCGTAAATATCGATATTTCGTCGATCGACATATCGTGTTTCAAATTCCGACATTCGGTTCGCTTTACGATTGTTCGGGCGTATGGGTTAGGCACGGCTTCTTCGGAATTTCAGCGTTGTGCAAGGGGTTAAGAAAGCAGCGCTTTCAGCATCATATAATAATGTAGATAACGCATGTTTGGTTTTTCTTTTGGTTTTGTTGCGGCGTATTTGTTTGATTTGGACTAATGCGATGCGCCGTACTATTCTCCATATCTGTCCATATCTGTATCGTTGATATACGGGATCGAAATCTATCCCGAAGGTTTGTTAAATTTAATATTCATTTCCATTATACTCGATGCAAATACGTTCGATATCTTATGTACTATACTCTTCTGCCGAATATAAAAATCAACCAATAACAGATTTGTCTACGTTTGAAATATGACATATTACATTCATACGTTGCTACGCTACCTTCAATGCATATTGTTGTTTAAATAAAATCGTTCCTTTACAGGACATTAAGAATGTTAAAAAGCTGATGCTATTAACTAAGAAGACCGGATAGAGGAATGGGAGTTAATCGGGGAAGTGAATTGGGCACAAAAATTGATTCTCTTTTGTCGACCGTTTATTATAAATTAAATATGCAAAATAAGAAAAATCAATGAATAATAACAACACAAAAATCAATAGTCCTCCGAAACACATAAAATTAAACTATTTCGACGCCTCTGGTCGTTTCGCGAGGCCTCGGCCGTTGCTCTCGACACGTTGAGGTAGGCTATGGTTCCTGCGAACAGAAAAACACGGCTGTGTTAAACACACGTAAACACGTTACATAGAAAGAAATTAAACTTCTTTTCTTTGCCGATTTTGCGTCGATTGCCTAGTGAACGGGGCGCAAGTGGAAGTTGTAAGGCTCCAAATGCACTGATCCCGTGGGTATGCCCACTGAGTCGATATTCGGCTTCTCTTAACACGTTCAACAGATGACCTGTTGGCCGGAGCGTTGCACTGCGAAGCCCGACAGCGTTGTTCACTGCGAATGCACTACTCGATGTGATTCGCAGCAGTATTTGAACTACGTGGGGGCCTGACCCACGACTCCGTTACCTCTCCGCCCAGGTGCTCCTCTAAGCGTTACACCGGCGGGATCTATAGAAGTAAGGAGGCGAAGACCGAAAGTCAGACGTCCTAAGTGGACGTCGACCTGACTAGAGTGAGGGTACCTGGCGGTACACCACGTAGGTACCTCCCTTCGGTGTCACCTCAGCCGAATGGCAATCACAAAGAAGTGTAGACGGTATCCGTCGACCTCTTTGTGTTTCAAACGTTTATATGCTTGAAACGACCGTTCAATTCTGCACAGGGAGGATCGAGCACCTTATAGGCGTATTCTCGAGCCCCCAGAATTTGCATTATCTGAAACTAATTGAGGTTTTGGGTGCACTTGTACGAATCGGAATACGATTCGTTTATCAAGCAAAATGCGAATAAAATTCCACACTTTTTCGAGCCTTTTGGATTCGCAGCTGTGCGTGGGCTATCGATGGACCCACGCCCAACAAAACGACTGCTCGCTCGGTACACCCTTTTTTTCATTGTAGTCTATGTGCTTAACTCGAAAGAATATCTTCTTTAGATTCGAACTCGAGTTCTTGACAGACACGATAGGGAGAAGATTTGTCTAGAACAGAATTAGGCGTTGGACTGTGTCGATTGACAGCCGAATACTTCGTCGTGGTACTCTAATTAGTCGCTCCGTGGCGCTGTCTAAATTTCGGCCGTCTATCTTTGTCAGATTATTAACGCGCTAGTCTCACACAGTACTGACGTCACTAACACTGTTAGCACACTCGAATCGAAGGTAATGAGCCGTTACCGATGCCAAAAAGCCAATAATACACGCGTTTTTCTATCACTGCTCGCTGTACAAATTCTATTAGAGATAATCTCTTGGTTATTTTACGCTAACAGGATTAACGGTAATTGCGGCCGAGGATAATCGCTCGGCATTATGCAATCTTTAAACAAAGAAAATTATTAAAAATTGTTCACGTAAACATTGGGGAGATAGAAAAGAAGGCTTAGTCGGACTACAGCATTTTCTTTCAAACGGAAATACGCGTACAGCGACAGAATTTCATAAAGTGACTGATATTTTTACCAAAATGTTCATGGACTCTCATACAAAAGTTTTCAGTCTATTTCTGGATACGTTGAACGAATTGGTAACCACTCACAGGGAAGATCTTGGTGATTGGCTGTATGTATTTTGAATGCATTTTGAATGCAAATGCTTGGGTTGTATTCATTAACCATTTACAATTCTTTGCTTTCGTAGAGAATGTTTTCCAGGAGAACAACTTCTGCCTGCAATGATGCGGTATTTAACGGATCCGACGCTAACGCCAAATTCTCATATAAAAGTAGCCACGCTTACGTTTATTACGCGAATCACAAAAACGGCAGAATTTTTCTGCTCTTAATCATTCTGGTGAATCGGCGCTGGCAAGGTTATTGGATTGGTCTAACGACGTTAAAAGCCAAGACGTTAGAAGACATGCACAAAACGCTGTCATATCATTATATAATTTGAATCCTCCAAAAGTGACAATGATATCAGCCGAGTTACCAAAGTATTATCAATTAAGACTATTTATATCGTGATTCATAAATATAATAGTAAATAAGGATTAGTTTTCTTAAAATTTATTTGAACATTAACCAGGAGGCAACGCAGAGTTCACCAGCTGGTTCGAAAGCCAAAGGTGATATTGACAATACGGATGAGAATTTGGAGGAAGTTTTTAAGTAAGTTTGTATATCTTCGATGTAAAGTTCATTTGGTTTATCATTCTTTGTCATTTAAATTTTAAAGTGCTTGCTACAGATCTTTGAGACGTACGACGGCAGAAATTCAGAATTATGGTTTCGAGCGTGTAGAAAGAGCCACTACCAGCAAAGACAGTGGAATCAGTAATATATGGCCGATGTAGAAGAGAAAATGGAAGGTCTTACATTGTGTAATTCGGTAATAAAATAAACAATATAGATACATTTCATTTATAAAATGCAATGTTTTGTATTGCGTTTTGGTATTATCAGGGTCGATTGTCTTCCGTTTCTTCGCCTACCTAAAGAGGGCGATCAGTTACAAACATTACGGTAAATGGTTCAACCGATACGATTGCTGGAGATCTAATTTTCCCTCAGGGAAATAGCGGTTACAAGACGCATGGTATGTTTATCATTTTGTGTTACAGAAATTAATTATCATTTTATTTTTCAATAGTCCATTTAATTTGTTCGATATTTATTACAGGATCTTCGCCTGAATATTTTCTGGTCTAAGTTTAGAATATATGATTGAAACATTACAATCGAAGAAGACGCAAACAGAAGAAAAAGTATCAGCTTTGCGAGAGTTACAGCAATATGTTCGTGAAGGAGATGCCTCGTATATCAAACAAAATTTCAAGTAGGTTCTATTTCATCTTTGTGTATATCGTAACAGCAATTACACTGTCCGACAAATTAAAACTTTTGTTGAGTCTTCCAATAACTACTGATTCGTGTAGAATTACTGTATCACCCCCAGTTTTCGAAAAACATGAGTTTTTATAAAAACCCAAGATTTTCGACAAGAATGAGGTATTACATGAAAAATAAAAACGTTCAAAGGTTTTAATTGGTATTAAAAGATACAGGAGAGTTTCTTGAATGTAGTAAAATATAATCTATTCATTGGGTTTGGCCCTATAAATAGTTGCTAAATAAATATCAAAAGTTAGAAAAGTGCAAATTTAGGTTGTTTCTCCGCATTATATTTGTATTTTTACCAAAATTTAATTAATTAATACGAAAACTTTTCCCCGGATTTGAATTCTGTTGATATTTCTAAAGAAAAAACTGTCTATACGGAATGTTGAAACGGTTTTTTTGGTTCAAACAAATTGCGAAAGTGTAAGATGGCAACTCGTGCGTGTATGGTATTTTACCGCCAAGTGGTCGTCCGCTATTCACAATTGGTACATACCTGCTAACACACATTCTTGAGGATGAAGCTGAGCAAAGGGTATAGCCGAATAAGGGGTTCAAATGTGCCCTTAAACCAAATTTGGCATACGATGGTTCCATTGATAGAGCATCAGGATCAAACATTCTGTGCCAAGTTTCAACCCTCTGTCTTGTTCGGAAGAGGAGTCATAGGGAAAATTCGGATTATCGAATTTGTGCCTGTTTTTTGTATTTAAACGAGTACGAAAATTACATACATAATTTGGTGCATTGTGGTTATCGAGATACTTGTTCAAGAATTTTTTTCGATTTTTCATCGACAAAGGTCGAGTTCCTAAATTCTAATAATATTATACGTATGTATCGCCTTGAACTCTAGAATGATCGCATATCCTCTATGATAGTGCTAGGTGTAGCTGCTCCATCATTTGTACTGCGCGATAGAACTCCCGTCCCGCGGCGCACCAACCCAGCGTTCGTTAAAATTAATTTTCATAGGACCAATTTTAAATTGTCCATGTTTTTGAAAAGATGTCCGTCAAGAAGCCAAATGGGGCTATGTTGTCATTCTTTTTCAGATTTTAAAATAATTCCCCGGTACAAAAGCAGGGCATATGTTTCAAACAAATGCAAAAAAAATGTTGAAAAACAATTTTGTTTTAATCGATACACTTTTTATTTGGTGCTCTAATGTCTTTGTTGCACGCAGCCAAAAGCGCATTCTCATCCGTTTGTTAGTTCAGCGGCTACAGTTTTTTGAAAAAAGACACTCTTCGGCGCTAGGTGTGAACACTTATTATATAATAATATTAATATTTAATCAGTAATGTCATATTAATATTGATTATGAGTACTACTGTTTTTTTTTTTAGAAAATTAGCTTCTTTTCTACTATTTAGGGATCTGGACATTACATTTTGGTCTTGATCTGATTACGAATCGTTCGTGTGCAGCTTTATATCTCCTGCCAATTCTCGTTGAACTTGTAGGGTTATTTTTATTAGTTGTGTGTATGGTGAGTGAATGTAGTATGAAGTAGGCTTAATGTTAGTAGCACTGACACGCGAGGGGATCTACGATCTACGCGTCAGTCCCCTTGTCTTGCGAGAGTTGTCTGCAGCAGAGAATTATGTTACCAATGAATTAAATATATATATTTGATTATTATCTGAAACAACATTGGGTTACATATAATTGACCCCATTCCTTCCTCAGAACTGTGAATAAATTTAAAATTTGCTAAAAATACAAAAATAATGCGGGAAAACTATTTACATCGGCATTTTTTTAATCTTCGACATTTATTTGATGACCATTTAGGTTAAAAAACAATGGATAAATTGTTGGGCGGGGAAGGGGGGGGGGATGATACAGCAATTCAGCTTCTGGGATCATGGATCACCCAGTGGTTATTGAAAGGCAAAATTCATGTTCGACAGTGTTATTGGAATTCTAGCAAATTTTTTGTTTTCCTGTTTTTAGGAAACTGCTCGAAACATTATTTGATAGTCTAACTAATGATAGCAAGAAAATGCAAGTGGTGGTACTACAAAACATTAATTGATATGATGGTTTTTCCGTTTACCCTGAGCTGCTCGTTCTAAAAGTAATTAATGCTCACAATTTGGATGACCAGGAACAAGATTTTTCTAGTGGCAGCAGCAACTGGAGATCTTCAGTAATTGTATACATTAATGGACGTGAATTAATTGTTCTCAATCGTGCATTGTAGCTAATTGTTAATATTTACGTTAAACAGATTCTTTGGGTAGTAGAAAAATGTGCGGCAACAATAGCGATGGCCTTGAAACGGACCAAATAATTCATTTAGTATCGATTATAATAACTACCGAACCGTGTCCTCTGACCATAGGAGCGATAAAAATGCTGCGCAAAGTAGTGGAACATTGGGATCGGGATGCCATAGAGTCTCATCTGTCAAAAGTTATACCTGGTCTCATTAAGGTCAATTTAAATATTTTGTTATAGATACTTTTTATTTGTTTCACATGTGCAAGTAACATTTATTTTGATCATTAGGCTTACGACGATCAAAGAAAGTGCTGTTCGTAAAAGTGCCGTTTTCTGCATGGTTGCAATACATTTGGCAGTTGGCGAAGGAGTGTTAAAGCCTCATCTCAGCTGTTTGTATACCAGCAAATTGAAGCTTTTAAATGTTTATATACAACGCGCTCAACAGGCGAACAGACAACAAGCGAGTCCACGTAGTAATAGTAAAAATTAACTAACATCAAATTCCGCGATACTTCGGATTGCGATACTTAAGAGGTTTGCCCGTCTAAGCGTATGAACGAATGCTGTTGGGTTTTTTGAGTAAATCCAATCCGTGACGACCATGGACCCGGATACGGTATGCACGTCGAAGTTTTTTCGATGCGGTGGGACTGATCTGTACGACTTCATGGCAAGGTGTGTGTGCGACATAGCTGAATTCCTGACAGTGATGTTGCACAATAATAGCTAGTTATTACAAGATTATGGACATTGTTTTGTTTGCCAAAAATGTATACCTGTTGCATTTTTTAATGGTTTTGTATTCAGTAAATTCATCGTGAATTACTTCAGAATATAAGATTTTTTACGTGAGATACCTATAGAGGGTGTTCGGCCACCTATAGTTAAAATTTTAATGAGCGATAGTAGAGACCAAAATAAGACGAAAATAAAAAATACCAATTAGTTGATGGAGGCTTCATTACAAAGTTATTAACGTTTAAAGTTCCGCCTGTAGAACGGCAACCCGCTAACAGCTGCGTTAGATCGGACGGTTGCGCCAGGCCAGTCTTAGTGGTTCCCACGTAGAATGAAAAATTCTACTTACCGACATTAACGACAGCCTTAGATTTTTGTCCATTTATGGGAATGCAAACACGTTACATTGAACAAGATTCAACCTGTCTTATGAAAATCACACTCCTTGCTATCTAGCTAGATAGCTCGCTCCTTGCTGGCTGGTTTACTACATCACCCCTTGCGAGCTAGAAGGTCAGCTACCTCCATACTAGCTAAGTAGATAGCTCACTCCTTGAAAGCTATCTAGCCAGCTCAGTCCTTGCCAGCTAGCTAGCTACCTCACTTCTTCCGATCTAGCTGGCCAGCTCACTCCTTGCTAGATAGCTAGCTAGCTCACACATTGCTAGCTAACTAGCTAGCTCAGTCCTTGCAAGCTAGATAACTACCACACTCCATGCCAGCTATCTGGCTAGCGCGCTCATTGCAAACTGGGTACCTAGCACACACCTTGCTATCTAGCATCCTTGCTCACTCCTTGCTAGCTAGATACCTTTTTTTTTTTTTTTTTTTTTTATTTCGTGGGGAAAATCTTCGAAAGACTCCCTCCCACCTCTTTGGGGAGAGGCGGGAGGGGTGTGTGGGATTCCCCGCGCCCATTGTAACGGGCGCGGGACCGACCCACAAAAAAACCCACGGTGACCCATCCGCACGATTTGGGAGGATACCGGGAATCGCTCGAAGTATACTTCAGGTATCCTCCTTTGCCCGCGCTTTGCGCCCACCCGTGGGGGACAAACGGTCCCCGGTAATCGCCCTGTCTCATAGCGGCAGGACGAGGTCACATCGTCCTGCCGCCATCCTTCCCGGGGCAACGTCTAGTGGCGGCTGCGAGCCCCAACTCGCAACCGCCGCGACCCCTTTCTACCCTTGGAGGCCGGCAGCTCATGGCCGCACCAGGCCACCGAGGGTGCCGCTCCGTGCGCCGGACCCGGACAGAGGCACTGCCACCCCATCCGGTCGAACCCTACGCCGCCTGGTGGGAGGGGTCTATCAGGACCCACCTCCCAGCCTGGGTCATGCGCCACGCCGAGGGCCGCCCGCGTCGCCTGACGCCCAGGCGACGCTCTCGCCACCAAACGAGTGCGCGAGCTTCAGCACGCCGCTGACGCTCGCGCTCCCTTCCCGCGGTCTCCGACTGCAACATTACGATTTCGCAGAAGGAGGCCACGGCCCTCCACTTCTCCTCGCTGCCGAGCATGGCGCGCACCATGCCCGGCAGCGAGACATCCGCCCAATGACGCCGATCAGGACACGGCGTTCACCCTCCCATGCAGCGCATACCTCGAGGGTATGTTCCGCAGTGTCCTGCTCAGCGTCGCAATGGCAGCAACGCGCCGTCGGCTCCTTCCTATCCGGCACAGGTATCTCCCGAAGCTGCCATGCCCCGAGAACACCTGTGCCATCCTTTAAGTGAGGCTTCCATGGCCTCTGTCCAGCCACTCACATAGGAGTGGCCGAACAGCCCCGACTGTCCGGTGCCCTGCGGTAGGCAGCGCCAACCGCTCTTGCCACGCGTGCACCACGGACTGCCGGGCCTGGCGCTTCAACTCGCCCCAAGCAGGTTCCTGCACACCCGGGACCGCCCCGACCCCCGCGCGACGGTCGACGCGGTGACGATACATCATCGCGTGCGACCGCGCGAGGAGATCCATGGGCGGCATCCCCGCAAGAACCGTCGCCGCCTCATGTGACACGGTCCGGTACCCGCGGACGACCCTTAGAGCCATCCGCCTCTGCACCCGACGCAGCATAGTCATGCCGCGCCGGGAGGCTGCCAGGTTGTCCGCCCAGACGGGGCCCCGTATAGGACCACCGACTGAACCATTGCCACATAGAGGCGGCGAACTCGGCCCGCCGGGCCCCCCAGGTTGTGCAGAATCCGGTCCAAAGCCCCGACCATCCTCTCCAGCCGGGGGACCAGGCAGCGGAAATGCTCCTCGAAGCGCCAGTGGCTATCGAGGATCAGCCCCAGATACCTCATCTGGGGCTTCACCTCGATATTAGGCTCACCCACGCGGATCAGAGGGGGTGGCGGATCCTGCCGAGGTGAATGGAACGCTATCACCTCGGTCTTATGGACCGCCACCGTCATCCCCATCCCTCTAATCCGGTCGACGACGCGTTGCGCCCTCTCGTCCGCGAGACGCTTGGCCCTCCCCCAGTGCGCCCCGACGGCCAGCACCAGTGTGTCAGCTGCATAACACACGGCGCTGACGCCGTCGGGGAGGACGGCCCGCAACACTGCGTCGTACGCGATGTTCCACAGGAGTGGCCCGAGGACCGTCCCCTGCGGAACACCGCAGTACACCTCCCTCCGCATATGCCCATCCCGGCTCGGATACTCGATCCACCTGCCGCGGAGATAAACTCCGATGACCGCCCCGAGACAAGGGGGGACCCGATGATATTCGAGCCCCCTCCTTATCTCCTCCCAGGGCAGGGTGTTAAAGGCGTTGGCAATATCCAAGGATATTGCCAAAGCCACCCCTCCCCGGGAGACGGCCGACTCCGAGAGGGCCCTGACCCGACCTATCGCGTCGATGGTCGATCGACCCTCCCGGAAGCCATACTGGCAGTCGGCCAGGCCGGGGGTACCCCGCGACAGGTGCTCGACGAGGCGGGCAGCAATCACGCGCTCGAACAGCTTGCCCACCTCGTCGCGGAGACAGATGGGCCGGTATGCGGAGGGAGACTCCGCGGGCCGACCCTCCTTCCGGAGGAGGACCATCCTCGCCACCTTCCAACTGGGGGGGAATCGCCCGTCCCTCAGGCATCGGTCGAACATCCGCCTGAGGTCGGCCCCAAGGACGCCCTGGGTCAAGACCCAAACCCGGCCGGGCACACCATCCGGACTCGGGGCCGTGTTACGCGCACCGAGCCGTACGAACGCTGGGTTGGTGCGCCGCGGGACGGGAGTTCTATCGCGCAGTACAAATGATGAAACAGCTACACCTAGCACTATCATAGAGGATATGCGATCATTCTAGAGTTCAAGGCGATACATATTTATAATATTATTAGAATTTAGGAACTCGCCCTTTGTCGATGAAAAATCGAAAAAAAATTCTTGAACAAGTGTCTCGATAACCACAATGCACCAAATTATGTATGTAATTTTCGTACTCGTTTAAATACAGAAAACAGAACGATAATCCGAATTTTCCCTATGACTACCCTTCCGAACAAGACAGAGGGTTGAAACTTGGCACAGAATGTTTGATCCTGATGCTCTAAGAATGGATTCATCGTAGTCAAATTTGGTTTAAGGGCACATTTGAACCCCTCATTCGGCTATACCCATTGCTCAGCTTCATCCTCAAGAATGTGTGGCAGGTATGTACCAATTGTGAATAGCGGACGACCACTTGGCGGTAAAATACCATACACGCACGCGTTGCCATCTTACACTTTCGCAATTTGTTCGAATCGGAAAAACCGTTTCAACATTCCGTATAGACAGTTTTTTCTTTAGAAATATCAACAGAATTTAAATTCTGGTTAATGATTTCGTATTAAATAATTAAATTTTGGTAAAAATACAAATATAATGCGGAGAAACTACCTAAATTTGCACTTTTCTAAATTTTGATATTTATTTAGCAACTATTTATAGGGCCAAAACCAATGAATAAATTATATTTGTCTATGTTCTAGAAACTCTCCTGTATCTTTTAATACCAATTAAAACCTTTGAATGTTTTTATTTTTCATGTAATACCTCATTCTTGTCGAAAATCTTGGGTTTTTATAAAAACTCATGTTTTTCGAAAACTGGGGTGATACAGTAATTCTACACGAATCAGTGGTTATTGGAAGACTCAAAAATAGTTTTAATTTGTCGGACAGTGTAATTGCTGTTACGATATACACAAAGATGAAATAGAACCTACTTGAAAATTTGTTTGATATACGAGGCGTCTCATTCATGAACATATTGCTGTAACTCATGCAAAGCTGATACTTTTTCTTCTGTTTGCGTCTTCTTCGATTGTAATGTTTCAATCATATATTCTAAACTTTCTTGTCTCTTCGTCGAATCAGGCGAAGATCCTGTAATAAATATCGAACAAATTAAATGGTCTATTTAAAAATTAAATGGTAATTAATTTCTGTAACACAAAATGATAAACATACCATGCGTCTTGTAACCGTTATTTTCCTGAGGTAAAATTAGATCTCCAGTAATCGTATCGGTTGAACCATTTACCGTAGTGTTTGTAACTGATCGCCCTCTTTGGGTAGGCGAAGAAACGGAAGACAATCGACCCTGATAATACCAAAACGCAATACAAAACATTGCATTTTATAAATGAAATGTATCTATATTGTTTATTTTATTACCGAATTACACAATGTGACACCTTCCATTTTCTCTTCTACATCGGCCATATATTACTGATTCCACTGTCTTTGCTGGTAGTGGCTCTTTCTACACGCTCGAAACCATAATTCTGAATTTCTGCCGTCGTACGTCTCAAAGATCTGTAGCAAGCACTTTAAAATTAAAATGACAAAGAATGATAAACCAAATGAACTTTACATCGAAGATATACAAACTTACTTGTGTAGGATCAGGAAAGTGATAAATATTAACAAATTAAACGGAATATAACTATAAACCAAACTTTAACACTTTAAACTAAACAGCCATTAATGTTACACGTCGGTATTCTTAAATGTACGTCTTTGCGTTTCGACCTTCGCCATTCGACTGACTATCGATGTTTATCATCGCTTGGCCCGTTGCGATGATAAACATCTCATCAATGCACCCTTGCTCCGCGACGAGCTTCGGCCCGGTCAAGCCACGTACACAGGTACTCGCCGATGCACCCTGCTTCTCCCCTTTCTACACTCCCCTCCCTACACTCGGCCATCCTGTTCTAGCATCTGTCCTCAGATGCTGCATCTTCAGGATCACTTTCTTCGCTGCTCATGTCGTGGTCTACTTGGGCCCACGGTTTCATGTAGTCTGCTACAGTAGTTGTCTGTTTCGGCCCTTCTTGATCCCCAATCTTCTCGACCACATATCGGTTATTTCGCAACGTTTTTATAATTCGGTAGGGACCTAGATATTTCGCTGCTAACTTCATACCAGGTCCCGTTTGCGTTCGCTTGATCGCTACTAATTCGTTATCATGATAGGTCCGTGCTTCTTTTCTCTTTTTGTTGTATGTCTTCTGATTTTCCCTTTGAACCTTCGCGATATTTTCCCTGGCCTCCATTCTTTCTTCATCCCGTTTCTCCTCAAACATCGCCGCCCACTCCTGTTCCAACATCTCTCTGATTGGCGCATCGTCTCTTGTCCGCATCCGTGTTCCAAAGAACAATTGAAACGGTGTTGTATTTATACTTCGGTGATGTGTTGCATTGATATATTTCTGCACCGCCTCTAAATACCTGTACCACTCCTCCGGTTTAGGTGCGGCTAATTTTGTAAGTATTGGGATGAGTGTTTTATTGACCCGCTCCACTTGTCCGTTGCCTCGTGGAACTCCGGTCGCGATAAGCAGATGTTCAATCTTTTCCCCCGCACAATACTCCCTAAACTCTCCGGATGTGAACGCAGTACCTCTGTCAGAGATAATACGCCGTGGATTTCCAAACGTAGTTGCTCGAGATTCGAGGTGTCGCACTACCTCGCTGGTGTTTGTCGTTTTCGTTGTATAGAGCCAGACGAATTTGGTGAACGCATCAACGATGACCAGAATGTGATGATAACTTTTTTTTGTTGATGCCAGAGGTCCTAGGTGATCGATATGGAATGTGTCGAGCGGAGCCTCTCCCTTATTTATTGGTGTAAGGAAACCGTCCTGTTTTCCTGTCTTCCTTTCTGCCAATATACAATCGATACAATTCCTTACTGTTTTCGATCCTGGGTCTCATGTCTTGGAACCAGTAGTCTCTCTTCAACGCTGTTTCCGTCTTAGCCACCGAGAAGTGTCCTTTCTCATGCATTCGCCGTATAAATTGTGACTGCAAACTTCTAGGAGGACCACACGAATGTCATCATCTACTACCTTGAAAAGCACCCCACCTCTTACCAGATAACCGTCTATCTTCCCCTCTTCGGCCAACTCCAAAATTCTCCGCACTTTTTCGTCCTCTTGCTGCGCTCTCCGTATTCTTTCCGTCATACCCCTTTCGTCCTCACTAATAATTAGGCATGTTGGCAAAGGGTGCCTGCTTAATGCATCGACGTGTGCCATTCGGTTGCCGGACCGATGCTCAATAACATAATCAAACTCTTCCAATGACAATGCCCATCGCGCCACACGCATACACAAATCACGCTTGCTCATTGTTAACGAAAACGCTTTACAGTCTGTTACAATCTTAAAACGAATCCCTAATAAATAAACTCGGAACTTTTGAGTGACCGTACAACCGCAAGGACTTCCAGTTCATAGCTCGAGTATTTCGCCTCCGCTTGCGTTGTTTTCCCGCTCGCAAAATGCACCGGATGCATCTCCCCGTCGTCGTCGCTACGCTGTAATAAAACCGCTCCAAAACCGAACATTGACGCATCGGTATGCAGTTCGGTTTGCGCTCCTGCTTTGTATAATTTAAGCACAGGCTGTCTACATAAACTGGCCTTTAGCTCCTCGAATGCTTCTGTTTCCCCGGAACCGAATGTAAATTTTACGTTCATCCGCAGCAAATTCGTCAACGGCCTTGCGATTAACGAATATCCTTGTATAAACTTGCGGAAATACCCGGTTAAACCTAGGAAGCTTTGTACTTGCTTGACGCTCGTCGGCTTCGGGAATCTTTGAACGGCAACCAATTTACTTTCAGACGGACGAACACTGCCGTTTTCAATAACGTGACCGAGAAATTCAACTTTCGTTTGTAATATTTTTAATTTTCCAATTAATTTCTAATCCGGCGTTCCTCGCCACCATTAATACCGTTCCGAGATTCCGAATTCGCTTATAACATCACCCGTTGGTACAATCAAATCGTCCACGTACACTAACACAATTCGTCTATTGATGAGTTCTCTAAAAACCTCGTGAATAAATTTCATAAAAACAGCAGGTGAATTACACAACCCAAACGGTACACGCAGAAATTCATACTGTCCGTCAGGTACAATAAATGATGTGAATTTACGACTATCTTCGCTTACCGCCACGTGAAAGAAACCGTTCCGCAGATCAAGCGTACTGTACACTTCAGCGCCCTGCAATGCATCCAATTGGTCCTCCACGAGCGGCAAAAGGGTACCGATCTTTCACAATTTTTTCGTTTATTTTTCGGTAATCGACACACAAGCGCGCCGAGCCGTCTTTTTCTTTACCATCACGATGGGACTTGCGTATTCAGAGAGCGATGGCTGTACGCAATACCGTCTCGCAACCACTCGCTAATCTGCACATTGATCTTTTCTCTCTCTATCGGAGCTAAACGCCGCGCTCTCTGAGAAACAGGCTCATCATCCTTCAATATGAGACGCATTTCTACATCTACCTCACATGTCTTTTTGGGGACGTAACCGTCGATTATTGTCCGGACCCTTCGCCTGCCTGATCGTGTCGTCCCTAAGATGTGCCAAATCTACACCAGACCCATTTTCGTCGCATTCAATATGGAATATTTCTGGCACGCCCTCAGTATCGATGGAGTCCTGCTTCGCTTTTCCAATTGTGACTACGCCTTGCCTTACTGTAAGATTCACCGAATTTAAAAAGTCCGTTCCTATAAGTAAATCATATTTTAACAGTGAGTCCGATACCCACATTTATTCCAACAGAGTAAGGGTTGCCGTCGACATGGAGATTCGCTATGAATTTGCCTAGCGTCCTATTTACATCTGTTCCGACACCTCGAAACACTATTTCACCCGCTTCCAACCCCGGTGCTCCCATTTTAATGTAACATTCTGCTCGCATGAGTGTTAAGTCGCTACCCGTATCGATAAGCGCTATTATATCTAAACCATTCAGCCTTACCGCCTTGCATATTTTTTCTACCGGGGCCTGCTCCACCAGGTTGGCAGTTTTGCTCACTTCATCATAGCGCTTCAGGCATGCTGTGGAAATGTGTCCGTAAACCCCGCAGCTGTAGCACCTCATACCTCGGTCTTTGGTCGGACACATTCTGCTAAGATGACCCATCGCTCCGCAGTTGTAACACCTCGTTGCTTCTTCCAAGGATGTCCCTGCATTGACCTGCTGAATCCGCTCCTGATGTGCCCCCACTGGTGGTCTAAGCTGAGTCCCTCTGATGTTGTTCCCATACACAACCGTTGGCAATACTAATCGTTCAAATGCTCGCAACAGCGCATCCGGCGTACTGAAACAGTGCATCCTCGCCTGGTTTCGTAATATCTGGTCCGGTATTCCTTCTACTAGATAATCGACTAGCTCTATCTGGTTTTCGATGGGGATGCGATTTGCCTTTATCACCTTATCGTGGTAATAGTTCTCGAAAGGCTCACCCCGTTTCCAAGTGCGCTCTTGGAAACGTTGACGCGCGACAATGGTGCTGGGTCTGTGATGAAACATATTTTCGAATTCCACTAATAAGGCGTCAACGCTCATTTCGATGAACCGAGGATGGGAGTGCATCCATTCACGAGCTTTCCCTTAAGCCTCATTCCTATCAAAATTTTCGCCTCGTCGTCGTTCAAGCGGTAGGTCGCTTGCAATATCCGTACCTGTTTCGACCAGCTCGGGAAATCCTCTGACGTACCGTCGAAGTAGCCAAGCAATTCGGCAATGGTCTTGACGCCTATTCGTGAATTTTGTGGTGCGGACCGCTCTGCTCCAGACGGCCCCGACTGCAGCATACCTCGAACTAGAGCTAGTTCGCGTTGTGCGAGTTCAAGCTCTCTCTCCATCAGGGCCTTTTCCCGTCGAAGTAGGTCCATTTCCCGATGTTGTTGTACCATTTCCTCGGTTACTGTCGTAACCGGCACGTTCATTTCCCCGTGTGCGCCTTCCTCCTCCGCAGAAACGGCTGAAGAGACACCATCCCTTCGCGAATTCACTCCGTCTTCGTCAGCACTCATCCATAACCCCGAAGGGTCAAATTCGTGCAGCCGCGCCAGTAGCTCGGCCTTTGCGCCGGTTGTACCTAAATTACGGGCTCTTAAGAGTTCCTTTAGGTCGGTCACCGTGTAATTGATCGCGTTCTTGCCTCTAAGCATTTTTCCTCTATTTATCACCGCACCGTCACTGACACCTCGCACACAATTTCTATTGTCACCTCACTTCCCGATCCGCGTTTCTCTGTATCCCGGACGAGCCCCCAATTTTGTAGGATCAGGAAAGTGATAAATATTAACAAATTAAACGGAATATAACTATAAACCAAACTTTAACACTTTAAACTAAACAGCCATTAATGTTACACGTCGGTATTCTTAAATGTACGTCTTTGCGTTTCGACCTTCGCCATTCGACTGACTATCGATGTTTATCATCGCTTGGCCCGTTGCGATGATAAACATCTCATCAATGTACCCTTGCTCCGCGACGAGCTTCGGCCCGGTCAAGCCACGTACACAGGTACTCGCCGATGCACCCTGCTTCTCCCCTTTCTACACTCCCCTCCCTACACTTGTAAACTTCCTCCAAATTCTCATCCGTATTGTCAATATCAGCTTTGGCTTTCAAACCAGCTGGTGAACTCTGCGTTGCCTCCTGGTTAATGTTCAAATATATTTTAAGAAAACTAATCCTTATTTACTATTATATTTATGAATCACGATATAAATAGTCTTAATTGATAATACTTTGGTAACTCGGCTAATATCATTGTCACTTTTGGAGGATTCAAATTATATAATGATATGACAGCGTTTTGTGCATGTCTTCTAACGTCTTGGCTTTTAACGTCGTTAGACCAATCCAATAACCTTGCCAGCGCCGATTCACCAGAATGATTAAGAGCAGAAAATTCTGTCGTGATTTGCGTTTTTGTGATTCGCGTAATAAACGTAAGCGTGGCTACTTTTATATGAGAATTTGGCGTTTGCGTCGGATCCGATAAATACCTCATCATTGCATCCAGAAGTTGTTCTCCTGGAAAACTTTCTCTACGCAAAGCAAAGAATTCTAAATGGTTAATGAATACAACCCAAGCATTTGCATTCAAAATGCTTGCACACACTGAAATTCGTATTTTTTGCCTCACCTGACAACATTGAGTGTCTTGTGAATTCTTGCTTGTATCGATCCATGTAAATCCGTACCTAATATGTACATAAGCCTTGCGCACAATACATACAGCCAATCACCAAGATCTTCGCTGTGAGTGGTTACTAATTCGATCAACGTATCCAGAAATAGACTGAAAACTTTTGTATGAGAGTCCATGAACATTTTGGTAAAAATATCAGTCACTTTATGTAATTCTGTCGCTGTAAGCGTATTTCCGTTTGAAAGAAAATGCTGTAGTCCAACTAAGCCTTCTTTCCTATCCCCCCAATGTTTATGTGAACAATTTTCAATAATTTTCTTTGTTTAAAGATTGCATAATCCCGAGCTATTAACCTCGGCCGCAATTACCGTTAATCCTGTTAGCGTACAATAACTAAGAGATTATCTCTAATAGAATTTTTACAGCGAGCAGTGATAGAAAAGCGCGTGTATTATTGGTCTTTCTGGCATCGGTAACGGCTCATTACCTTCGATTCGAGTGTGCTAACGGTGTTGGTGACGTCAGTACCATGAGAGAATAGCGCGTTGATAATCTGACATAGATAGACGCCCGAAATTTAGACAGCGCCACAGGGCGACTAATTAGAGTACCACGGCGACGTATTCGGCTGTCAATCGACACAGTCTAACACCGACTTCTGCCCTAGACGCATCGGCTCCCGATCGTGTCCGTCCAGAACTCGAGTGCGAATCGAAAGAAGATATTCTTTCGAGTTAAGCACACAGACTACAATTAAAAAAGGGGTGTAACAAGCGAGCAGTCGTTTAGTTTGGCGTGGGTTCATCGATAGCTCACGCACAGCTGCGAATCCAAAAGGCTTCGAAAAGTGTGGAATTTATTCCCATGTTGCTTGATAGACGAATCGTATTCCGATTCGTACAAGTGCACCCAAAACCTTAATTAGTTTCAAATACTGCAAATTCTGGGGGCTCGAGAATACACCTATAAGGTGCTCGATCCTCCCTGTGCAAAATTGAACGGTCGTGTCAAGCTTATAAACATTTGAAACACAAAGAGGTCGACGGATACCGTCTACACTTCTTTGTGATTGCCATTCGGCTGAGGAGACACCGAAGGGAGGCGCCTACATGGTGCACCTCCAGGTGGTCTCACAGTAGTCAGGTCGACGTCCACTTAGGACGTCTGACTTTCGGTCTTCGCCTCCTAACTTCAACAGATCCCGCCGGGTTAATGCTTAGAGGAGCACCTGTGCGGAGAGGTAACGGAGTCGTGGGTCAGGCCCCCACGTAGTTCAAATACTGCTGCGAATCACATCGAGTAGTGCATTCGTGCAGTGAACAACGTGCTGTTGGACTTCGCAGTGCAACTCTCGGCCAACAGGTCCTGTAAAGGAACGATTTTATTTACACAACAATATGTATTGAAGGTAGCGTAGCAACGAATGAATGTAATATGTCATATTTCAAACGTAGACAAATTGTTATTGATTGATTTTATATTCGGCAGAAGAGTATAGTACATAAGATATCGAACGTATTTGCATCGAGTATAATGGAAATGAATATTAAATTTAACAAACCTTCGGGATAGATTGATCCGTATATCACGATACAGATATGGACAGATATGGAGAATAGTACGGCGCATCGCATTAGTCCAAATCAAACAAATACGCCGCAACAAAACCAAAAGAAAAACCAAACATGCGTTATCTACATTATTATATGATGCTGAAAGCGCTGCTTTCTTAACCCCTTGCACAACGCTGAAATTCCGAGGAAGCCGTGCTAACCCATACGCCCGAACAATCGTAAAGGAACCGAATGTCGGAATTTGAAACACGATATGTCGATCGACGAAATATCGATATTTACGAGTTCGACGCGTGATATTCATGTTTGATTTGAGTGCATCGAAATCGACAACAGTGACGACGAACTTCCTTAGCGTCTAACGGAGTGGTGGGGATAGCAGGCATATACTACCGCACGAGCCACGTGTACGTGAGCTCTTGGCACTTAGCGCAATTTCGGGGAAACGATAAAGAACGCTAGTGTGAGCCTTTTCTTCTTGCTCTTATAAAAGAGAAACAGCTGAAATACGACCTCGCGATAATCGGCATGCGATTCCAAGTCGCGACTGTCCCAGCATGTTTACTTTCCGACTTATATAAGGTATAAGGAAAGTATCATAATGAAGAAAAATTTCGAACATTTTTTTAGCGAAAATACACGTTTTAAGACCCCCTGATCGACGTACACTTATAAGAGTGCGATTCACTCGTTCTACTTGTCCGTTTGCTCTAGGAACACCTGTCATTATCAAAACATGCTTTATCTTTTCATTTCTGCAATATAACTCAAATTCTCGTGAGGTGAATGCTGTTCCGCGATCTGAAATGATCCGTCTGTGATTGCCAAATTTATCTGCCTGCTTCTTTAATGTAGAAATTACTTCCGCTGTTGTTGTGGAGCGAGTCGCATACAGCCACACGAACTTCGCGAATGCATCAACTACTACTAACACGTGTTGATAGCTCTTTTTAGTGGACGGCAAGGGACGGATATGGTCAATATGGTACGTATCGAGTGGGACTGTTCCCTTGTCGATCATATTTAGAAAACCTTCTTGTTTCCCGGGTTTCCTCTCCGATAAGATGCAACTAATACAATTTCGTATAATTTTCTCAACGATGGCGCGCATGTTCGGAAACCAATACTCACGTTTTAACAGGTTTTCAGTCTTGGCTGCCGAAAAGTGTCCTATTTCATGTGTCTGCCTAATTATCTGGGTTTGCATTGCTTTGCGTAATATCAATTGTACTTCGCCTACCTCTTCTTTATATAACAAACCGTTCCGCGCCACGTATCCTTCGCATTAGCCCCGATTCGCTACCTTAACGAAATTTTTCAATGCCGCATCACTATGCTGTGCTTTTCGTATTCTCGCGATGATGCTATCCTCACATTCTTTAACTTACATGGGGCAATGAGGGGAGCGTGCGGCGAGGGGAAGGTAGGGCGCGCGGGGGAGTGCGGCACGGAGAACTTTAGGCGCGGGGCCTGTGGGGAGTGGAAGAGTGGTTGCGCGGACACGAGCCGCGGAGTGGGGGATGTCAGGGATTAGTCCAGGCCGAGCCGCCGCGGAGACCTCTCCAGACCTGGCCCGCCGTCGGAAATTTTTTAAGAGGAGGGGAATGATCCCGAAAACTTTTCATACCTAACCGAGGGAGGGGATGACCCCTGAAAATTTTTTCTACACCCACAGGCATTTTTTTTTGTCTTTTCGGGGTTCTCTGTACGTTTGATGAGATCTATAAAAGAATTACATAATGTTATCCTAATAAAATATTTACAGCTAGCGAAAAATAAACAACACATCATTCGGCTCGTAAATCTATTATTTCTATTTATTATTCTTGTACTCGTATAAATTCAGATTTTTATAGTTCACTGTGGTTAGGTTTGGTCAAACTCTTTCAAAACGCGTTATAGAAAATGGTTAATATCATTGCGAAACACAAGAAATAAATAGTTTCATACTGTATACTAAATGCGAAAATTTACTCGAAAAATGCAGTTCCTCTTTTCATCCAGAGTCGAGTCGAATCTCGCGCAACGATGCGTTTTCGCGCTTTGTCAGCGAGTACGTTATCTGCTACGTGCCTTTCGACGAAGTCGTTGCTAAGCGAATATGCAATATCGTGTTCGCAACACGCTGCGTCCAACGGATTAAAATATAAATTAAATCGACGGTCCAGCCTTAGATTTATGCAGGGAGGAGAGAATGTGGAAGACGGGTAAATAAAATTCGAGAAATAATATATGTTTTAAATGACACTCATATTGTTACATTTTTTATGCGAGCATCAACTACAATATCATTGATGGCACATCCTAACAGTTCACAATCTACAAGATAATCCTTGGAGTAATATTCACTGTCGCGTATGATTTTAGCAGCACTACGCGTATCTAATGTTTCGGTAATATATTGTTACGTTTTTCTTACGAGCTTCAATTACAATATCATTGATGGCGCATGCTAACAGTTCGCAATCTACAAGATAATCCCTGCAGTAATATTCGCTGTCACGTATGATTTTAGCAGCACTACGCGTATCTAATGTTTCGATGACATCATTGCTCTGTTGCAACACCCTAACAAAAGTTATAAATTTTTTCCTCACATCTTCTACAGTTTGATAGAGCCGCGGATATACATAGCTTACACATGGCTCAAGATTAAATAAAAATGCTACTGTATTCGGTTTGAAATACAGCGACTTATTATCAATTGTCATCTTTACAATCGACGAATCAAACATCCGACAAAATTCCACCGTTAATTCATTAATCTGCATCAATGATGATCCAGGCAATTGTGCACGTTCTTCGATGGTTGTACAGCAGTCGAATAGTGAGTTCCATGTATGCCATGGTATTCTAAGATGATTCCCACGATTATCACCGAGAAGAATTTCTACATCGGCTGTAGGTCCTACGCTGATTCCAATTTCCAAATATTTGCAGCCCGTGGATGTTAATGCGTATCTTCTGACCATGACACGCGATGGTTGGCGTGGCCTAAAAAGAATAATCATGAAAATTACCTTTTTTTCATTAAAAAACATAAATAAATAAATAAATAAAAAAATTATGAAAGGTTACCTGTTAAATGTATTCTCCTTGCATGGAGATACGCCATCATCTTGCCTGATTGGAACGTAATAGCCCACGGCACTGGTACTACACATTGTTTTTCAGAGCACTATTTGTTCCGTCGAAAATTCAGCGAAGCTACTGAGCGATTGATGGAATAGCGTCCGAGAGCCGGCTTAAATAGAGGTGCAATCCCCACCACATTTTATTCTAAAGCTACCATTTTTCCGAGCATAATGCTTTTGTTCAATCTTAACATCGCAGCATATCGCGCGATTGCATGTAACTTGGGCCTCCAAGGATAAAAGTCTCGACACGTGTTGAATGTAATATAATATCTGTGGAAGCGCTGAATATTTTATTCTAAAACTACCATTTTTTTTCCATAATGCTTTTGTTCAATCTTAACATCGCAGCATATCGCGCGATTGCATGTAACTTGGGCCTCCAAGGATAAAAGTCTCGACACGTGTTGAATGTAATATAATATGGAAAGAATTATGCGATATCAGCAGAAACTGCATAGAACCATGTTGGCATGCAATGCATTTGAGGGAAGAGGGGAGAGACACTGAAAGAGTTAGGCAGAGATACCAAATCGCTGTGCTGGTATAAAAGCACGCTTTAAACTGCACAAGGCCTCAAATAGTTACAACGTGTTGCATTGAAAAAGGATATTACATTTACATTTACATTTACATTCCATTTACATTCCATTTACAATCATGGAACAATTCGCACAAGTAGAACGCCAATTGTTGGATCAATCCGAATGATTGATTTCGCAGGAAGAGTACCTCGCGTGGGAAGAACGGTGCAACGAGTGTATCGAATCTTTGGAAGAACACAGCCGCGTGAAACGCCCGCGATTATCGATCGGTGTTCGACAATCGTTGGTTGCTCGAATCGCGCGACTCGAAGGATTGAAACATTTGGTGTGCAGACGTTTCGCGCGTCAAGGTGCCGGACATTCGCGTACGGGACTTTTGTGGCGTGAAATACACACTGCGTTCGATACTCGCGTATTAACAGGTGTCATCCTAAATTCGAATTATATCGAACCGCGCAACTTCCTCCAGGATGCAGAGACCATTGTGCTGGAGCATGTTCCGGGACACCTTGAGGAAACATCGAAACCTCAAAGTGAACACGGTGTTCATCGGCGAATTTGTGGCAGGTGACAAGCATGCTTGTTAAAGCATCAACACCCAAAACTGTGAACTCTTCCACACATCCGATCTGCAGGAGTGGTACCAGCGATGCGTCGTCGAATCCACCCTGGCATCGCTGGAAGAGTTCCAGGAACGCGACAGCGGATGGGCATTGGCGAGAATCATGAATCTGACCGTCAATGTCAATAAGTATAATCCACTCCGCGCGGGGTGTCACTTCAAGTTGCCGCGAGAAATCATGCTGAAGAGGGCAACAATAAGCATACAATCCTCGGACAACGCATGTTTCGCGTGGGCAGTTGTCGCAGCTCTTCATCCAGCAACAAAATATCCTGAACGTCCAGGTTCATACCCGCAGTATACGTCGATCCTAAATCTCCAGGGCATTGAGTTCCCAATGTCTCTGGGGTATATTGGGAAGTTTGAACGGCTGAACGACATCTCCGTCAATGTCTACAGCTTCGAGGAGAAGATGAAGAAGGGGCCAACAGTCTTCCCGCTGCACCTCACCAGCCAGAAGAGGGATAGACATGTAACTTGCTTTACACGCCGAATCAAGAGCACGGCGATGTAGGGCACTTTGCATGCATTAAGGACTTGTCCAGGCTGGTGGGCATGCAGCTGAGCAAGCACAAAGCCAAGAAATTCATCTGCGATCGGTATGTATAAAAAAAAAAATTTATGAAATGTTTAAAAAATGTTGAAATATATGTGAAATTAAATAAATTTTTTTGGGGGTTTACAGATGCATGCACTACTTCGGATCTACCGAGAAGTTGGAGGTGCATTCGCTGGACTGCGGGCAGATAAACAACTGCGCCATTCTGCTGCCCAGCGAAGGCGACAATCTGCTCAATTTCAGCAACCACGATAGGAAGGAGCGGCTCCCTTTCGTGGTATATGCAGATCTGGAGTGCATCATCGCAAAAACGTTGGGCAACCAAGCGGGTGATAATAAATTACATACATATCAACACCACAATGTACACAGCATTGCATATTATATGCATTGTTCATATGATACATCACTGTCGATGTATCGATGTCGCCGCGACACAGATTGTGTTTCATGGTTCGTCGACGAACTTAAAAATTTTGCAAACTTTGCCAAAAATATTCTTACCAGTAATGTTCCCATGCTGGATTTAACTCCCGAACAGTTGACGACATTTCGCAATGCAGCACATTGTCATATTTGCGAAGAACCATTCAAGGCTAGCGATGTACGAGTTCTCGATCATTGCCATCTTTCCGGACGGTTCAGAGGCCCATCACATTCGGAGTGCAATTTAAATTATAAAAATGTGTTTTACATCCCCATAGTTTTCCATAATTTATCCGGCTATGATTCGCATTTCATTATCGAGGAAATAGCTACCGCTTTCGAAGGTCACATTGATGTATTACCTATAACTAAAGAAAAATATATTTCTTTCACAAAACATGTTGAAGATACGGATGAATCAGACTCGCAAAATTATATTAAATTACGATTCATCGATTCATACAAATTTCTAAATACCAGTCTCGACAAATTAGCATCTTTTCTTAACACAGATCAATTCAAAATTTTGCGATCCCAATTTGGAACATTATCCACTGAAGATTTCAATTTATTGACGCGAAAGGGTGTCTTTCCATATGAATACCTTTATTGCGCGAACAAGCTGCAGGATCCATGCTTACCACCGCGCGAGTCATTCTACAGTTCGTTAACGGGCGAGACTGTATCAGAGACCGATTACGCACACGCCGAGACAGTCTGGCAGCGTTTCGAGATTAGAACCATGGGCGAATACAGCGATTTGTATTTGAAAACTGATGTCTTGTTATTGGCAGATATTTTTTGAAAAATTTTCGCGAAAGTTGTATCAAGAGCTACGGATTAGATTCAGCGCATTACTATACTCTACCTGGTTTCACATAGGATGCAATGCTAAAACATACCAAAATTACATTCGAATTGCTCACAGACATCGATATGGTCATGTTTATCGAACGCGGTATACGCGGGGCTTAAGTCAATGTTCCGGAAGATACGCACATGCCAATAACAAGTACATGTCATCTTACGACGCATCGGAAGAGTCATCGTACTTGATGTACTTTGACGTGAACAATTTGTATGGATGGGCAATGTGTCAGCCTCTACCATACGCTAAATTTCAATGGGTCGAAGATGTTGTAAATTTTGACGTATCTTCAATCGGCGTCGATTCGCCCACGGGATACATTCTCGAGGTAGATCTGGAATATCCGCAACGTCTGCACGATGCTCATGCAGATCTGCCGTTCTGTCCGACGCGTGCCAAAACCACCTGGCAGCAGGCAGGACAAGTTACTCGCGACGGTATACGATAAGCAGCGTTACATAATCCATTATCGCAACCTGCAGCAGTGCACGCGTCACGGTCTTCGGTATTACAAAGATACACCGCGTGCTTCAATTCGCTCAATCTCCTGGCTTCGCGATTACATCGAACTCAACACACGATTTAGAACAAGCGCGACAAACGACTTTGAAAAGAATTTGTACAAATTGATGAACAACGCAGTATTCGGTAAAACTATGGAAAATGTACGAAACCATGTGGATGTAAAACTTGTGACACATTGGGAAGGGCGATATGGCGCGGAGGCAATGATCGCGAAACCGAATTTCCACAGCAGAAGTGTTTTTTCGGAAAATTTAGTAGCTGTTGAATTGTGAAAACTCGAGGTGAAATTCAACAAACCGATATACGTGGGTATGTGCATTCTGGACATATCAAAACTTTGTTTGTATGAATTTCACCACGAGTGCATGTCTCCTAAACACGGGCAAAATTGTAAAATTCTATACACCGACACTGACAGTCTTATTTATCACATTCGGTGCGACGATATCTACGAGTCTATGAAGCACAATATCGATAGATTCGACACAAGCGATTATCCTACCGACAATCCATATAATATGCCACGCGTAAATAAGAAGGTTCCGGGGCTGATGAAGGATGAAAATAACGGTGCGATAATGACTGAATTCATAGGTCTTAGAGCGAAAATGTATGCACTTCGCGTAGACGGCAAAAAAGATACGAAGAAGGCGAAAGGCGTCAAGACCAACGTCATAGCTGCCAGAACGATAACTTTCGTCGACTACGCGCAGTGTTTGCGCAAAGAGATCGAAATGGTTCGCAGACAATCATGCATACGGTTCAAATTGCACAAAGTGTACACCATTTCGGAATCCAAAATCGCTTCTAAGTCCGTATGACGACAAGCGATATATCGTACCCGATTCGACTGACACTCTGCCCTGGGGACATTATAATATACCGTTGTAAAATAGAAATTATTATTATTGTATTTATTATAAATAGTGGAATTTATTGTATAATAAAAAATTGTTTACAAATTGTCCGCAAATGTATAGAAATTAGTATTTATTAACTCATTCATATAAATAGTGGGATTAATGTGTAAAATAAAAGTCGCCACTCATGTATATGTATATGCATCATTGTATTTTATTGAACCATGTATTATTTTACAAACATTATTTTTATTTATCCAAGAATTGTGTGATTTATCAAAGCCCAACCACTTGACATACACCTTATCCCCCTTTCTACGCAACACTTTTTCCACTAGATGCACATCAGGATCTGTGACGCGTTGCAGCTCATGTTCGTAGAATCCTCCGGCAACAGGTTTTCCAAAGGAATCGAGGAGCAGATACGTCGCGGGATTAGTTGCCTGTACTTTGGCTATTTTAAACACCTCCGTTGTCCAATCTGGTGTATAGCCTTTATCGAAGATGGTTTAAATTTGCTTACGCGCACAAACTCGCCCAATTTGAATCTCGCTGGAGCAGCGATCTTTATGTTGCTGTATACTGTAGCTAGCAGCTTGTCGGCGATCGCAGGGGTAACATCGCAAGGACGCATTCCGATGGTTCTATGTTTTCGTGCGTTATACTCTGCAAGTAGACGCGGTAGTGCATCAGCCCATTTATAGGTTCCATTGAGCGTAAACAGTTTCACATATTGTTCTTCAAAGTTCGATTGAAACGTTCTACGACGGAGGCCTTCATCACCGAATACGTCGAATAATGATTAATGCCATGCTTTGTCATGAGTTTCTGCACATCAACGTTGTAAAATTCTTTTTCCTTGATCGGTTTGCAAATTTTTCGGATGTCGATCTCTAAATATCTTTGCAAACGCTTTAGTCACCTCAGCACCACCTTTAGTCTTGAGCGGTACCGCCCATGCATACTTGCTCAGCACATCGATGACCGTGAGTATATAGTGATGACCTCGGTTGAATCGCGAGTATGGACGCATTTCTACAACGTCAGCTTGCCACAGATCATCGTATCCATGCACTATGACGTGTCTCCGCGGGAAATGTCTTCGAGCTGGAGCATGCAATTCCTCAACAAGTTGTCGCTTCTTGAGACTATGGCTTTCATTACTCTCGGATTTCGATATTGTTTGCATGTTTGATCGCAGAGATGTCTTTGACACGAATGATGCGATAATTATCGTGTACATATATTATTTGCTCCAAAACGGCTCGAGGAAATTCTGGTCAAGATCAACCGACTCGAATGATTTTACTTCCAAATGACGCTTCGGATTCAATGCGCGTGATATCTCTTGAACGCTGTTTTGCAACGTCAACATATCTCTCTGAAACATGACCAGCTTCCTCTCCAATTCTTCATGCTGCTCTCTCAAAAGTTTAATGCTCTTTTCCACATATAGTTTATTAACGGCATCGCTGTCAACTGTCGGCTGAGCTACGCGTCGTATCTTGCGTGATTTTGCATCAAAGTCGGCACCTGCCACGCAAAGAGCATTGTCTCGCATATAATTTCGAAGCAAACCGCTCCATTTGTAATAGTCCATTCCAGCTGCTCCGCTCTTCTCGAGCGATACTCCAAATTTATTGATCGGCATCTCAACGCATACAGTGCACATCATCGGTGCGCGGTTTAATTTATAATGAGGCCTACCTCGCGGAGTTCCTCGATAATCGATAGACTGTCGCGGCCATCCGCGTTGTTACCCGCCTGACGCGACCCTTCCAACAACCGGAGTCGATCCACCAGCTCGATGGGATCGTCCCAGTGCACGTAATCGATCTTGTTATCATTTACCGTCATGACTCGCGGAACCGGCAGGCCTTTCCCTGCCTTACTGGTCGATATACGGGGTAGTAGCGGTGCTATTACATGTTTATACTTGTATCCCTTGTTACCCATTATAGGATTTTGTGCGTTATGGTCACGTCTGTGAGCATTTGTTGTCAGTAGTATACTTTTGTATTTTTGCCTATCAGCATCTGTGTATATGGCGTCGTCGGGAATTCTCTTGAAAATAAGTTCATAAAGACCGGGAGTTCCTCCATATTTTACACCATCTATGATTATATTATCATCCTTGTCCATATCAAAAGCCTTGTCCCCAAGCATCGTTCCACTATTGTCAAAGTATACTCCATACACATGATCCATGATCGTATCCCTATCACCACTTAGGATGGCACGCATGTATTTTTGCCCCAACGGACCGAAATGATTGCGAAATGTTTGTTGCCCTCGGATGTTTGGAGTTCATGCCTAATAGATGTTGCAAATGACTCATCGGCAGAAGTTTCGTAAACGTCTTCAGCATTGGTTGCGATCGACTGTACATCGGGAAATGTATTTATTGGTGCAGGCGGAACCGGGGAATCGTTTGACATGACATTTGGTTGTTTCCGCTTCGATTGAACTGGTGTGGAGGTTACGAGCGTATTTTCCGATGACGTGTATAATCGTTTTCTATGTCTCTTATGCGATGTGTTCCCTTTCGGTTGGATTTTTGGTTTATGTGTTAATGTTTCATTCCCTTCAACGTTCGTGCTCGTCAGCGATGGCATGTCAGCTTTTGTCGCTGTTGTATTTTCCACAATATGTTTTAAGGGATCGACAACAGGTTTAAAGTATCTCTCCAACGCGATATCTTCCTCCATCTTGCCAGTCTTCAAAGCCTGATGTTTCTTGCGAATGGAATCACTTGTTTTTGCAATTTCCTTCGCTATTCTCTCGCGATCCTTAATCTTCAGACTATCGATATCAATCATTGTGCCGCAGACGTTGCTTTTCCACCGACGTGTCGATGACGATTGACCACCTCACGGTACCGCAAACTCGTTAAATCCCTTTCTATAACGTCCATTGGACATCGCGCAATCCTTGTCTATCACCACGAAACCGTACTCCCGTTGCCAACAATTGCGACACAAAGCGCAGAAATCCTCGTAAGACATGTCAGTGTTTACGTGATCGTTGTACACATGTTTCAAGTTGGTGCCATCCTGCTTAAACAGAATCAGCAGATTTGCATTGTCACGTATAAGATGTTTGGGAATCTTTGCATACGTCTGACAGAGATAGAAACAGTCAACGTTCGAATGGCGCCCCATTGCAAAGTATTCTCGTATCGTATCTTGCTTGTCGCATGCCACGTCATCAAAGATAAAAATGGAATTCAGAAGCGATTCGCTCGGTGGGATGACGTCACTGTTATTTGAAAACGTGAAGTAGCCAATTTCATCTATCGGAGCCAATAAATTCTCCAAATACTGATATTTCGGCTGCTGCAACGACTTGGAATACACGTACACGTTCTCGAAGCGAACGCCGTGAGGACTTTCCAACAAGCTTACCAGCACATTGGTCTTTTCGCAATTTGATGGGCCGCAAATGAGGCTGCGGATAGTGTTTGGCAGCATGCTACCGTGTCTGCGTTTTGTTTTCGAGGACATCATTTGCGATTTATCATCAAAATTTGTCACGCGTATAGTCACAGGTTGTCGCACGAATCGCATCCTCGCTGCAAACCGCGAAAATGATTTTTGACACATCGAAGCGACTATGCGTCCTATTTATAGGTCCGCGTCGAAGCAAAACAGCTCAGTATTCGAAATGCTTCTCGTTCTGCCGGATAATTGCGACATTCGAGACATAACCTCTGAGCAGCTGATATATATACCAAAGATTATTCTACTTCACGAATTTGGCAGACACATTGACCAGTTGTGGGACAGACTCCCCGAGCATATAAAGGCCGATTCTGAGGTTCGGCAGTATCGTCGGTGTCTGGAACATTATAATCGCCCTTGGCAGCGAACGCATATCGACGGTCCAGCACCGCTGATTAAAAACTGCAGCGAATGTTGCCGACGAGAGTAAAGAAAGGCGGTGGTTTGTTAAATCGAGCGATAAACGCGCTACCTATCGAATTACATATCCCAGGATATCAGTTTTGTGGTCCAGGAACTCATCTGGCAAAACGATTGGCTAGAGGTGATCGAGGCATCAATCCGTTGGACGCAGCGTGTCGCGAACACGATATTGCATATTCGCGTAGCAACGACCTCGGCGAAAGGCACGCAGCAGATAACGTACTCGCTGACAAAGCGCGGAGACGCATCGTTGCGCGAGACTCGACTCTGGGTGGAAGAGGAGCTGCTACAGCTGTTTGGGCAGCTATGAAGGCCAAGACGAAAATCGGAATGGGGATGAAAACAAAACCCCGCAAAAGGACTGTAAGAAAAGCATCGCAAAAGAGGATTCTTCCAGTGGCCAAACGGGGTGGTATATTACCACTTCTCCCGCTGCTAGGTGTTCTCGGATCATTAGCTGGCGGAGCGGCGGGGATCGCCAAGGCGGTAAACGATAATAAGGCAGCGCAACGTCAGCTGCAGGAAATGCGGCGTCATAATCGCTCCATGGAAGGTCGTGGACTCTATCTGACACCATACAAGCGCGGACAGGGAATCTCGAAACGAAAAAACAAAACAAAAAAACGCCGAATAGACAATAAAAATTCCTGTGGGTGTAACTACCGACATGCAATTGAATGAGTTGGCAAAACGTATGCGTATTCCATTCTTTAGAGGTGTTTTTATGCGCAACGCGCTACCAGCCGGAGGAGTTCGTCGAAACGAGAGCGGTATCGTGAATTTGGACAATGTCGAGGGACCGGGGACTCATTGGGTGGCGTATGCGAAGAGAGGGCATCGAGCTGTATACTTCGACAGCTTTGGCAATCTTCGACCGCCTAAGGAATTGACACAATATTTGGATAATGATGATGATGTGAAAATTGAATACAATCGAACGTCTTATCAGGAGTATGATCAGAGCAATTGTGGACAACTTCATGTCTACGCTTTCTACAAACGATTGGCACCAAATTTAAAGAGTTGTCCCCCGCCACTCTGATTCAGTACTAGTCGAGCAGTTTCTCGGAATATGTCGTTAACATTGACTCTAACTGGCAAGAGTAGCACCCTCGTTGTAAGCTACTTTCCACCCATAGATTTGAGCGACGATGATTACGAGCTTGGTCTAACAACCTTTGAAACGTATCATACAATACCCAACATCGACTCGAGCAACGATAAATTCTACTTCACCACAAACTATGACACCAACAACAACAGCGTCGACACTGGCCACGAATACATTACGATTCCCCACGGCTCCTACGAACTAGACGCCATTGCCCAAGTATTTGAAGCAGCGATTACTTGAGCGATATCCTCGAAATCTCGATGGTACCGATGATGATGGTGACAATGATATGTATCCTATAGTGTTACGCCCCAACAACAACACCATGAAAAGCGAGCTGTACTGCTCGTTTGCCGTAGACTTTACGAAACCCAATAACATTGGATCGCTATTGGGATTCTCGGCGAATCGGGAATTAGAACCGGGGCAGTGGCACGAATCGGACGACCCGATTAATATCATGAGCGTAAACATTATTCGCATTGAATGTAGTGTGACCGCTGGCGCGTACAACAATGGGAAGCGTGTACATACGATACATGAATTTTCTCCGAGAGTCCCGCCCGGATATAAGATATCGGAAACGCCCGCACAGATCATTTACCTTCCAATCACCGCCAGGATCATTACGGATCTAACGATACGCGTTGTGGATCAAAACGGACGATTGCTGGATGTTCGAGGTGAAGAGATTACCATCAGACTGCACGTGCGACGACGATAATACCTGTGGTGCGAACGAATGAGATGCTTGTGTTGAACGACACCAGAAACACGTTTCTTCCAAACGAAATTGTCTACAACAACAACAACAACAACAACAGCCCTGAGTACGCTAAAACGAAGAGGCTCAGTGCTGCAAACATTGCATTTTGAAATCATTGGGGTTCATTGTGCGCATTTAAGTTGAAAATGGCTGACATTCTAAGCATTGGAGGAAGCCGACGTTTGATGATCCCATTATTGTTAAGCTCGAGACTCACACATACAACCCATACGTTAATACAACGTTTGGACACAGTGATGAGATAAGAATACCTATACAACAGCAAGATTTATACACATTGCCGTGTGAAAGTTTCCTCTACGTGGAGGGAAATTGACGATACATAAGCCAAATGATGCTTCAACGGTGATGTTGGGAAATAATTGCATGGCGTTCATATTTGATGAGATTCGATATGAGCTGAATGGTGTGGAGATTGATCGCAACAGAAACGTTGGAATAACTAGCACGCTTAAAAATTATGTATCACTAGTAGGTGTATAAGGGGAGTTTTGAGCCATGGTCCCAGAGGGGGGTGCGGGGGAGGGGGGAATCGAGGGCCAGGGGGAGTGGGGTGGGGGCCGGGGTGCGGGGGAGGGGGGAATAGGTGACCAGGTGGGAGTGGGGTGGGGCCGGGGTGCGGGGGAGGGGGGAATAGTGGGCCAGGGGGGAGTGGGGGGGCCCGACCGATGGGGGAGCTGCTTTGTGGTGGGGGTCGGTAATTAGGTCGGTAATTAGTATCAACGGTCGGTAATTAGGTCGGTAATTAGTATCAACGGTCGGTAATTAGTATCAACGGTTGGTAATTAGGTCGGTAATTGATATCAATGGTTGGTAATTATCAAAGAGATAATTGTCAGATGTCGGTAAAAGGGGAAAGAAATTAGATGTCTTTTACTATTTTTTATAAAAGTGATATATTTAATCTTTTATTACAATTCAGTGAGAGTATAAATTATTTGGTAATTATCAGAAAGAGGTAATTGTCAGATGTCGGTAAAAGGGAAAAAGAAATTTTTGCTTTTTATAAAATTTATATATTTAATCTTTTATTACAATTCAGTGAGTATAAATTATGTAATTACAAAATTAGATATATTTTTATTTAATTATTAATAGCATCGTATAACATAGTATCCACTGCAAATGTCAACAGCTCGCAATCCGCAGGAGAAGTTTTATCATAATATTCACGAAGGATTTTGACGGCCTCATGTTTATGCGCAATACTGTTCCGTTTTAATATAGTTACAAATTGTTTATATTTCTCGCTGACATAGTGCGTATTTTGACACAGCCATGAATACGCGTGCTCAACACACAGTTCCAGTTCGAATAAAAATAATACAGTCGATGGTTTCATATACATGTAGGCATCATACAATTTCATTTGCACAAGGTTCATGCCACGCATTGTAACCACCGTAAGCGCCAAATCACAAATCGTTTTTGTCGTTGGAGAAGGAGCTGTTTTTACATGTTGTTCGATATCCTCGCGTTTCTGGATCAATGTCGTCCATGTCGAGTGTGGCAACAACAACACATTTCCTCGAGTATCGCCAAGAATAATTTCCACAGCGGACACAGATCCTACCGCGATTCTAATATCCAGGTACTTGTATGCCGTGGATGTGAGGGCAAACCTCCTCCCCAGTATATAAGGCGTCGAACGTTGTTTATTGCTATCGTAACATATAGAAAAAGTATGTAAAGAATGAAAGGTAAGTAATAATGCTAAGGAAATGATGATAATAACACTTACTCGCGACTTATGCACACCGTTTCGCGAGAAATGTAGTAATTCATGTTTGTAGAATCCATAACGTTTCACGACGACGGCGACGACGATACTATCAAAACGAGTGTGCAGCACATAAAAATATGTGTATCATGCGAAGCGGGTGGGGCATAGTGCGGCGGGAGAGGAATTTTTATGTCGCGTATTCTTCTGCGAATTGCGCACCTGTGCAAAAGCGTTTTTAGATTAGCTTGAACACGTCCAATCGTGCAAATTCTATGACATCAGATTCGCGGTACGAATCGACCGAAATCATGTGTATCGTGCGAAGCGGGTGTGGAATAGTGTGGGGGCAGCTGAATTATTTGATGTCACGTGTTCTTCTGCGAAAAGTGCAATGTTTGCAAATATCTTTTATATTACCATGAACACGTGCAAAAATGCAACCTCAGCAGAACGTATAACATTGACAAGCATTATGGGCGCGGGAAAAGAAATTAGATGCCTTTAAAATATGATATATTTATTAAAGCAACAAATGATTATAAAACATTACTTTATGGATCCATGAATTGTGCGAGTTATTGAGTCCTAACCATTTTACGTACACACTGTTCCCCTTTTACGTAATACTTTTTCAACCAGATACACGTCGGAATTAGCAACTCGTTGCAACTCACGAAAAAGTGTAAGTTATGCAAAAGCGTTTACAGATTACCTTGAACACGTCCAAACTTGCAACTTCTACAAAGCATATAACATTGCAATCGACGACAGGGATTTCTTTAATATATCAGGAGCATCACCGAGAGCATCATCGAGACACAGATTTTGTAATATATCGCAAGCATCACCGAGAGTATCATCGGGACACAGATTTTGTAATATATCGCAAGCATCATTGTGTACGGCAACGCAAAACGGTAGTATGAGTCAGCAAGAGCAGGGAGCTGTACGAGCAGGCCGCTCAATTAAGGTCGAAGGATGAATACAATTTATGGGAACATCGATTTGATGATTATCTCAATTCGTTGGAGGAACGAAGTCGAATAAAGAGACCGCGACTCTCAATCGGTGAAAAACAATCACTGATTGCTCGTATCGCTAGATTGCAAAGTCTGAAAGATTCGACACGCATTCGATTTTGTACATGTGGGTGCTGGACACAGTGCAAGACTCAGATGGCGTGAAATTGATACGGCTTTTCGTTAACCGTATATTGACCGGTGTGGTGATAAATTCTAACCATATAGAGCCCCGCAATTTTCTCGAAGATGCTAGGGACATTGTACTCGATCATGTGTGGAACATTGTGCTGAAACATGACAGTGTAAAAATAAATACTATATTTAACGGTGAATTTGTGGCTGGTAATAAATGTGCAAACAAAAGTGTTTATACAAAAATTGTGAACTGTTTCGCTTGTCTGACCTACGCGAATGGTATGATTTACGCGTCATCGAACCCATTCTAGCATCCTTAGACGAGTTTCAGGAACGCGATAGTGGGTGGGCGCTGACGCGTATGCTTAATTTAACTGTTAATGCAAATAAATTTATGCCGATGAAGGCAGGATGTACCATACAATTACCGCGTGAGATACAACTAAAGAAAGCTGTAATCAGCGTATGCTCGACAAAAAATCACATATATCGGGCATCGACATATCCTCATTATACAACAGTGTTGAATATCCAGGATATTGAATTTCCAATGACTTTGAACCAAATTAAAAAGTTTGAACATGTTAACAACATCTCCATCAACGTCTATACCATTGAGAATAAGAAGGTGCTACCGATACGAGTCGCCGATAAGAAGATGGAGAGCATGTCAATGTGTTGTATTTAGAAGGAGCAAACGGCGTGGGACATTTCGCATGGATCAAGAATTTATCTCGTCTCGTGAGCACGCAATTGAGTAAACATAATGGTGTAAAATACTTTTGTGATAGGTATGTATAAAATAAATTTTTAAATATTTTTTCTTAGATAAAAATTATGTCTCTTATCACAGATAAATCCAAAATTATGTCTCATATTGCAGATGCTTGCACTACTTTAGTTCAAATGAGAAGCTGGAAGCTCACACCATGGATTGTGAGAAGATGAATGATTGTGCAATCATATTACCAAATGATGATGGTAGGAAGTGGCTCAGCTTCAGCAACTACAGCAGGAAAGAGCGTGTTCCGTTTATCGTGTATGCCGATCTGGAATGCATCCTGGAGAAAACGGATACTGATCGAGAAGCGCCAAGATACACATATCAGCATCATCGTGTATTTAGTGTGGGATACTATGTGCGGTGCTCGTACGACGACTCGTTATCTACGTTTCAATATCGTCGCGATCCTGACTGCGTGTCATGGTTTGTGAGACAACTCAAAGATTTGTCGCATCGTGTAAAGTCCATTTTATCGACCAATGTACCCATGGAAAATTTATCAACTGAACAATTGCAAAATTTTAATACTGCAGCACACTGTCACATATGTGAAAGACCGTTTGCACAAGATGACAAACGGGTACGTGATCATTGTCATTTGACCGGTCGGTACAGAGGCCCCGCACATTCAAATCACAATCTAAATTATAAAGACGCATTTGTCATCCCCGTGGTTTTTCACAATTTATCCGGTTATGATTCACATTTTATTATCAAGGAGATAGCCACGGCATTTGAGGGCGACGTCACTGTATTGCCAATAACAAAAGAGAAGTACATTTCATTTACAAAATACATTGAATGCACGGATGAAGAATGGAACTCGCGCAAGCGCATAAAATTGCAATTCATCGATTCGTTTAAATTTTTAAATACACGTCTCGAGAAATTGGCATCTTTTCTTAGTCAATATAAAGTTCAAATTACACGGTCTGAGTTTCAAAACTTATCTACGGATGATTTTGATTTATTGACACGGAAAGGGGTGTTCCCGTACGAGTACATTGACTGTGTCGAAAAGTTGGAGCAATCATGTTTGCCATCGCGCAATTCATTTTACAGTTCGTTGACTGGCGATACAGTATCCGAAAATGACTACGAACACGCCGTCAACGTGTGGACGCGGTTCTCCATTCAAACGCTCGGCGAGTATAGCGATTTGTATCTAAAGACTGATGTCTTGCTGTTGGCAGATATTTTTGAAAATTTTCGCAATAGTTGCATCACAAGTTACGGACTCGATCCCGCGCACTATTATACTCTGACAAGTTTTACGTGGGATGCCACGCTGAAGCATACACGTATCAATTTCGAACTTCTTACCGATATCGACATGGTCCTATTCATCGAACGTGGTATACGCGGTGGTTTAAGTCAATGTTCCAACAGACGCGCACGAGCCAACAACAAGTACATGCAGTCGTACGATGCATCGCAACCGTCGTCATATTTAATGTATTTCGATGTAAATAATTTGTACGGCTGGGCAATGTGTCAACCATTGCCATACGCCAATTTTCAGTGGGTCAACAACAAAGATATAGATGTAATGGCCATAGCGTTAGACTCAACGATGGGGTATATTTTGGAAGTCGATCTGGAGTATCCACAACATCTGCATGATGCACACACAGATTTACCGTTCTGCCCAACGCTTGCGATAAACCGCCCGGCAAGCGCCAGGAAAAGCTCCTCGCAACTCTATACGATAAGAATCGTTACGTAATACATTACCGCAATCTGCAGCAATGTATTCGTCACGGCCTTCGCGTAACTGAAGTTCACCGCGTATTACAGTTTTCACAATCGCCATGGCTTCGCGATTACATCGAACTAAATACAAAGTTTAGAACTCTTGCCACAAATGATTTTGAGAAGAATTTATACAAGTTAATGAGCAATGCAGTGTTTGGTAAAACTATGGAGAATGTGCGCAATCATGTAGATGTAAAATTAGTAACAAAATGGGAAGGGAGATATGGTGCGGCGGCATTGATCGCTAAACCAAATTTTCACAGTCGCAGCATATTTTCGGAAAACTTAGTTGCAATCGAGCTGCGCAAACTGTCCGTAAAATTGAACAAACCAATCTATGTGGGTATGTGTATACTAGATATATCTAAGGTTTGTTTGTATGAATTCCATCACGACTACATGTTACCCACACATAGCGATAAATGTAAAGTGATGTATACCGATACAGACAGTTTAATTTATCACATCGAGTGTGACAATATTTATGAACTTATGATACGAGACATTGCTCGATTTTGACACGAGCGATTATCCATCAGATAATCGATATGGTATTCCGCTTGTCAATAAGAAGATACCAGGTTTAATGAAAGACGAAAATAATGGTGCGATTATGACCGAATTTGTTGGACTGAGAGCAAAGATGTACGCCATGCAAGTCGATGGCAAGAACGATACGAAGAAGGTGAAAGGTGTCAAGAGTAATGTTGTAGCACGAACTATAACATACGATGATTATGTGCAATGTTTGATGGGCGAGGTTGAAAAAGATTTGCCACCAATCGTGTATAAGATCCACGTTGCATGAAGTGTACACGATATCAGAAACAAAAATTGCTCTGAGTCCACACGACGACAAACGATATATTGTACCATATTCAACCGAGACCTTACCATGGGGGCATTATAAAATACCGTCTTAGGCGCACCAGTATACATATGTTTTGTAACTCAAACACAGACCTTCGGTAACATTATCTCGCGAAGAACGCAAAATTTGCAGAATGCTGTGGGGAAGCTTGGAGCATGCAATTCTACTGACGTTAGCAGATACAAGCGAGTGTCACCGCTGTTCCTAAGAAGACCAAGTCCTCCCCCCACCTGAATAATTTACTATATAAACCGTTGTACAACCAGCCCGCGTCATTTTTTTTCAAAAAGTGTATCTGTGAAAAACGTAAAAGTAATACAAGTGAGAAGTGAAAATGGTTGCAGATAGATGGGACCTCGGTATGTAAGCAGATAGAATTTATTTTTTATCAAAATAGTCCAACCTAATATTCTAATATGATCATTCTCATCCCACAGCTGGAATCGCCACCTATGATGATCGACACATCAGCAATACATATGCGGAGGCGATGCTGCCTACAGATGTATACCACCTCATCAGACAACGCACCTGTTTGCGAGGAGGCATGTGTTGGAAAGACACCGATGAGGGAGTTCGAATATGCGAGGGTGTTTTCATACACTTCCGCCACGGGAAGCTGCGGAATACATAAGAGCCCGTGCATCTGCTAGTGGCGGAGCTATGCACGAGCCCATGCCCTAGCCACCTGTAGGCTATGCCACAACCGCATGTATTCGAGGGGGTAATTTGAGAATTGTGTAACATGCGTTTACAGCAGTATTACATACCCCGCCCATGGCAATACCAGCGTGTCCAGTCATTGTATGTGATTATTAATATATTTTTTCCATTATAAACATATATGCAATAAAAAAACAATTTATATACATGGTACTATGATCAATGTCACCACACCGCATCTCCCCCATCCCTCATCACACATCTCATTTCATTAACTTATATAATATGTTAAAATACATGGTTCAAAATGGCATGATACATGTTCAAAAGTGGTACCCCTACATTGTTAACTGATATGGAGTAGTCGAATAATCGGTTTAAAGAAGAAGGAGAAGTGATACGGCTTAGGCAATGATACATGCAAGGAAGAATGGAGATGGTCAGTAAAAGATTTCGAAGAACAAAGACATCCTATTTTGCAAGCTACGCATCTTCGAGATATACGTTTACATGCATGAGCCTGGAGATGCAGCGAGATCAGTTCTCAATTGGCATTCACAATGGTTAATGCACGTATTGTGCCGACATTCGAGGGATTGCCCCGGCGAGGCGATGAGGAGGTATGTACATACCAATGTTTATGGAATTTATTACATGAATATTATATCAGTACCAATGTTTATGGAATTTATTACATGCGAATATTATATCAGTTTTGTGGGTTCTAGAACGATCCGTCTCCACCACCCTCCCCATCACCGCCGGAACGCCGCCGCCGGAGACGCCGTCGCCACGAGAGACCCCATCGCCGCCGGATAACTTAACCGAGCGGGTGGCAAGGATTCGCATATTTTTTTCCCCTAATTTTCGGTGGCCGCGAATGGCGAGGCCAATTATAATCGACGGCGACGACGATAGGCCGCTAAGGCTACCCCGTAGCGCCCCGCGGCTTGCGTCACCACCACCTTCGCCGCCGCCTCCACCGGAGGAATAATTTTTTTTATTTTTTTATTTTTTATTTATTTACTTTGTAATCAACAAAATATATATTCATTTCAAACATATATTATTTCTCCAATTTTATTTATTTACCCGTCTTCCACATTCTCTCCTCATATAAATCTAAGGCTGGACCGTGTACCAAGGAGGGGAAAGAAATTAGATCTCTTTTTAATGATGTAAATTGTTTTAAAAAATACATTTATTTCTGATTTTTTAACCACCAATTATATAATTTGAATACATTTTGTAATGCACAAATCTTTCTTTTTTTTTGGAAAAAACAATCCTTTTCATGGATGCTACATCGAAATGTATTATCGCTATCAAGTTCTTCTAAACGCCCGATATCTTCATATACAACATCCATGGTCTCGATTGGCACATGTTCCTCCACCAAATCTACCAACCAGTCTCGTTTTTGGGATCCTTTCACATATACGAGAGTACTTGGATCGTCACCCACAACTGCCGCTGTAATCAATTGTTTTGCTTCGTGGTGTGGAACGAAACCATCCTCATTCCATGACAATCCATGGACGTTCTTCGTCACCCAAGCAGCTTGGGATTTGTCGGCTACAGACAACGCACTCCAAGTAAATGGTCTTTGGAATATATAGTGTGCGATAATGCTTCCTTTTCTCAGCACTGCAACTTCCTTTACGACAAACTTGTCGTTGTGGAAGAATCCTTGTATGTCAACAAACGTTGGTACCATCGCAACAATATCTTTCAAACTATACCGCAATATGATGTGTCCAGCTCTTAAATACTACAGATACTGCTGATGCTGCAATTTATGTGATTCTGTGCACAACGTTGGACAGTGGACAGTATTCGACGACACGATCATGCAAAATAAGACAATACGCAGTAGTATTTGCTGGTACGTTTTCTTTACAATCAAATTCTATTCGCACATCTACGGTTGCGCTCTTGATTGATTCGTTCTGTCGCGAGCAATCGATTACTACAAATGGTCCATACAACGAAAAAGTTGTCTCTGTTGCAAAGCGTTTCGTAACAGTCGTATCCGTAATAAGCTTTACGAAAACGTGCATACATATCAAAAAAGAATAGCATATCTGTTTTTATCAAAATCGAGATCTCATGTCATCGTATGGATAAAAGTCAGAGTTTAGATAAAGTTTCACGTTGGTCAAGGATTACATGCATCGAAGTTGCTCGCATCTTGAGACATGATGTTCTTCGACCAGTCTGCAGTGCAAAATTACATATCGCGGTTTCTCCAGCTGAGTTGCAGTTTTAACGGCCCACGAAGATGTTTAGTTGTACTTTGCAATAATGGGTACTCGTACAGGTCCCACGAACGAAAACTCATGCTTAGGTATTGCCCGTTTTCCAAAATCCGCAACATCGATAGTTTATTCGTATCGTTCAGTATAATGCGAGGCATTCGCCACTGTATCTTTAGTAATTCGATCTCTGGCTCCAGCGTGGAATTTGCAACGACGCTGTTGTTATCGCTGCGAGCGCGTATAAGAATGAGCTCATGACGAGCATTGATTACTATACGCTTGTAATCTTCGCAAAAAACCCAACAACATGTTTAGCGGTACGCAAAAGTTAAAGTAACCTGTCGGTATGTTTGACTGTGTGACCCATCCTGCATTCCGTAAAATTAGCGATTTATCAAATGTTGATGACACGAAGGTTTTGATGGTACTTGTTATTCCAACGTTTCTGTTACGATCGATCTCCACACCGTTCATATCGAATTTCATCAAACATAAACGCAACACAATTATTTCCGAGATATGCTTCCAACTCCTTGTTTGGCTTCTTTACTGTGAATCTTCCTTCAACGTATAGAAAGCTCTCGCTTGGCAACGTGCATAAATCCTGCTGTTGTATAGGTATTCGTATCTCATCGCTGTGTCCAAACGTTGTGTTGGCGTATGGGTTATACGTATGAGTCTCCGTCTTGACGATGCTGTCGTCAAAGATCGGTTTGCCTCCAATGTTTAAGATATTAGCCATTTCGTACAACAAAACCCAACGATTTCAGAAATTCAATATTCGATGCGGTGAGTTTCGTGGGTGATCCAATTGCCTTCTCGCCTGATGGTTTTAGACAGTCAATATTCGATACAGTGAGGTGTGCCGACGATTGAATTGTCTTCTCTTTGTTTTCACGTGTTGTCTGTTTCACCTGCTCCGCTTCGTTCAGCACAAGCATCTCCTACTACAGCCGTTGTCTCCGTACATGCAGTCGAACGGTGATTTGTTCCCTCGAAAATCGAGCAATTGACCGTCTTGGTCCGCAACGCGAATCGTTAAATCCGAAATGCTTCGCGCAGTGATTGGGAGGTAAATGATCTGTGCTGGTCTTTCCGATATCTTATATCCGGGTGGAACGGTAGGCGAAAACTCATGTATCGTGTGCACGCACTTGTTATTGCTGTAAGCACCAGCCGTCACGTTGCATTCAATGCGAATAATATTTACGTTCATTATATTGATTGGTGCATCCGATTCGTGCCATTTCCGCGGTTGTAGCACCCGATTCGTCGAAAACCCCAGCAACGAGCCGATAGTATTGGGTTTGGTAAAATTTATGCTGTAATCACACTTGATTTCGCTCTTCATCGTATTGTTGTTGGCTCTAAGCATCATGGGGAGTTCCCTTCATTACCCTGTGAAAGCGATCGTTGCAAATACATGCGAATGTCGTCCAGCTCATAAGATCCCTCGGGAATAATGATTTCCTTATCATCGTTATCATAGTAAAATTTATTATTCGACAAATTTATATTCGGTATAGTGTAATAAGTCTCAAAGTCCATAAGACCGAGCTCATAATCACCATTGCCCAAATCGATGGCTGGAAAATAGCTTACTGCGAGAATGCTACTTTGACCGGTGAGCGTTAGCGTCAGCGACATGTTCAAACGGATACTGGAGTTAAGGTGAGCAATGACTGCCCTTAAATTGATTGTCAACCGACTGTAGAAACTGTAAACATAGCTGTCCACAATTACTTTGATTATAGCGCTGATAAGACATGTGATTATACTCGATTACGCTATTCTTCAAATATTGTATCAGTTCCCTCGGTGGCTGAAGATTGCCAAAACTATCAAAATATATGGAACATGTTCCCGTTTTGCATACGCCACCCAATGAGTACCTGGTCCTTCAACAGTATCCAAATTTACGATTCCGCTCTCGTTCCTGCGTACCCCATCTGTTGGTAAAGTATTGCGCATAAAAATACCTCTGAAATATGGAATACGCATGCTCTTTGCGAGTTGCTGTAGTTGTATGTTGGTGGTTACGCCTTCAGGCATTTTAATTTTGATGTTTTTTTTTCTCTTTGAGACTCCCCGCCCGCGTTTGTACGGCGCGAGATAAAGTCCATGACCTTCCATGGCGAGATTGTGACGTTTCATTTCTTCCAGCTGACGCTGCATTGCCTTCTTATCGTTCACAGCCTTCGCGACTCCTGCCGCCCCTCCGACCAATGAGCCGAGAACCCCAATAATGGTAAAATCGGTAGGATACCGCCACGTTTTGCCATTGGAAGTATTCGTTTCTTCGAACCACTCTTCTTTTTCTTTTTCAAACCCATACCGAATTTTGTCTTAGCCTTCATAGCCGCCCAAACGGTTGTAGCGGCAGCCTTTTCCCCGAGACTGGAATCTCGCGGTAATGCGTTCTCGCGCTTTCGCTGCTAGGATGTTGTCGGCCGCGTGTCGTTTTCCGAGATCGTTATTTTGTGAATACGCTATATCATGCTCGCGGCACGCGACATCCAACGGATTTATACCTTGATCGCCTCGCGCCAAGCGTTTCTCTAAATGTGTCCCAGGACCACAATACTGATAACCTGGAATATGTAATTCAATCGGAAGTGTGTTTATAACGCGATTTAATAGACCTTTTTCCAATTTTGTTGACATTCGCCACAGTTGTTTATCAATGGTGGTGAACTGTCAATGTTGCATTCTGCTGACTCGACAGGCTATATTTGAACACTGATCGTTCCAGCTCTATGCATCGCTATAAATAGACCAGCTCTCTCGATTGGATCTTCATTCGTATAGCACCTCGATAAAATATGCAGTTCATACGCCAATCACCTATGATCAAAGTGACTAATGTAGACAAAAGACACAGTCTGAGAAAGAGGTGCGCAAACATGGAAATATGCTGCCGACCTCTATACGCGGTATAATCTGCGGTCCATCGAATTGTGGTAAAACGAACGTGTTGATTAGTTTGTTAGAAAGTCCGTACGGCGTTCGTTTCGAAAACATATACGTGTACTCGAAATCGTTACAACAACCGAAATATCAATATTTAGAAAATATATTCTCATCGATAGACGAAATTGGTTATTTTACATTTTCGAATAACAGCGACGTCGTTCCGCCGAGCGAGAGCACTTCCGAATTCCATTTTTATCTCTGATGATGTGGCATGCGATAAGCAAAACACGGTAAGAGAATACTTTGCAATGGGTAGGCACTCGGACGTTGACTGTTTCTATCTTTGTCAAACATATGCGAAAATACCGAAGCATCTGATACGCGACAACGCGAACCTGCTGATCATGTTCAAACAAGATGGTACTAATCTGAAACATGTGTACAACGATCATGTAAACACCGACATGTCATTTGAGAATTTCTGCACATTGTGTACCGCCTGCTGGCAAGAAACATATGGATTTGTAGTGATTGACAAAGACAGTGCATTATGGAATGGTCGCTATAGAAAAGGATTTAATGATTTTGCAATATCGTAACATGTCCAGTTACTTCTATACGTTGACAAAGCAGTGTTCCAACATGAGCAGCAGCAATATTGAAGATCGTGAATGGATAGCGAAACAGATTGCAAAACGAGCGATGTGATTCGTAGAAAGTATCGTGAATTGAAAACCGGTAAAATGGAGAAAGAGATTGCACTGGAAAAACACTTTAAGCCTGTTACTGAGCCGCTGAAGGCAATTGCCAACAACACGTTAAAAAATTATGATGTTTACAATAATATAGATATCGGAAGCTTGAGCCATTGTTCACGTCAAATATCAAGGAATCGGATAAAACACAATCACATTTATGGCTAAATCTTCCAAAACCATCACAAATAAAAAAACCTAGATTAAGCAGTTTACTCGATGTGAATCCGATGACCTCTACACCGGTCTCTACATCGATTAGGACAGTACCAACAATAAAAAGCTCAGCAAGATTAAGCAGTTTACCCGATATGAATCTGATGACCTCTATACCGATTAAGCCAGTACCGGCAACAAGAAGCTTAGCAAACGAAGATGCTTTTGATAGTCCAAAAAGCTTAGCAAACGAAGATGTTTTTGAAAGTCCAAAAGCAGTTTCTCGACGTCTGTTCGAAGTCGGCTGCAAACGTCGGAAGGTGAAGAAACGTTGCGGAATCACCTAGGTCCACTGAGTCAAAAATACATCGCGCCTGTATTACGCGGTGATGTGAAGGATGGTATGGATCATGTGTACGGTGTTTATCTCGACAGTGATGGGCCGATGCTTGGTAATAAACGTGTTGACGTGGACAATGCCGATAACATAATTATCGATGGCATACGATATTCTGGTACGCCCGGCCTTTATGAATTGATATTTAAGAAAATTCCAGATGACAACATTTATACTGAGGCTGATGAACGTAAATATAGGGGCATACTGCTGAACACGAGTGCGCATAAGTACAAACATGATTCATATGGTAAAACATTAGGCAATAAAGGGTACAAGTATAACTATGTAATCAAGCCATTATTGAAAGATAAAAAAGTTGGAAAGGGCATACCAAGCTCCATGAGATTAACTAGCAACAAGATTGATTATGTTCATTGGAACGATCCCAACGAACTCGTAGATCGGCTTCGACTGCTCGAGGCTTCGCGTCAAGCCGGTCACAATGCACATAACAATGAGATGTTATCGATTATCGAGGAGCTTCGCGAGGCAGAACTCATTATAAATTAACCTGCACTTTTGACGATGCTGTCAAACGATATCAAAATGCCAATCAACAAGTTTGGGTGATGTTTTGGAACAGTGGAATCATACTATCGCTGGAATGGAGTAGTCAGAAATTATGTACGTGACAATGCTCTTTGTATTGCTGGTGCCAATTACGATGCAAAGTCGCGCAAGATTCGACGGGTAGCACCACCTGTAGAGGATGGCGATGCTATCAACAAGCTGTACTTGCAAGAAAACATGACAATTATAAAAATCGACAAGATGAATTCGACAAGAAGATGATCATATTTCAAGATTATGTTCAGAGCTTGAAAGACCAGCTGAATCAATTGGAGAGGGGTATTATCGAATTCCGAAATCAAATACATCAATAGCTGGACGTTGGGGCGTTGGGACGTTGGGACGTTGGGACGTTGGGGCGTTGGGACGTGGGGACGTTGGGGACGTTGGGACGTTGGGACGTTGGAACGTTGGGACGTTAGAACATTAGGGAACATTAGAACATTAGAGCATTAGAGACATTAGAAGCATTAGTAGAACATTAAGAGACATTAGACATTAGAACATTAGAGACATTAGAACATTAGAGACATTAGACATTAGAACATTAGAGACATTAGAACATTACAGAACGATTGAGGCATTAAGAACATTAAGAACATTAGAACATTAGACGATTAGGGACGTTGGGGACGCTGGGACGTTGGGACGTTGGGACGTTGGGGCGTTGGGACGTTGGGGACGTTGGGGACGTTGGACGTTGGGACGTTGGGACGTTGGGGGCGTTGGACGTTGGGGACGTTGGGATGTTGGGGCGTTGGGGACGTTGGGGGCGTTGGACGTTGGGGACGTTGGGGCGTTTGAAGGTCGATTTGATGTTTAATAAGACGTGAATGCCAAGTCTTGGCATCAGTGGCGAGTCATACATGGCTGAGAAAAAGAAAACCCCCAGTATTGAGAAATGGCGTCTTGTGGAAGAATTGCATGCTCCGGCGAGAAGACATTTTCCCCGAAGACGCGTCATAGTACATGGATACGATGATCTATGGCAAGCGGACGTGGTCGAGATGCGTCCTTACACGCGGTATAACAGAGGCTTCCATTACATACTCACTGTTATCGATGTGCTAAGTAAGCATGCGTGGGCTATACCCTCAAAACCAAGAATGGAACTGAGGTTTCTACTGCGATCGGGAAGATAATCCGAGACGGCGGAAGGTATCCGAAAAATTTGCAGACCGACAAAGGAAAGGAATTTTACAACGCAAATGTGCAAAACTTTTGTCAAAATACAGCATAAATCATTATTCAACGTATTCAGTGATGAAAGCATCAGTCGTTGAGCGGTTTAATCGTACGCTCAAAAACAACATGTGGAAAATGTTTACCCTTAATGGAAATTACAAATGGATCGATTCGATTCAACATCTCGTATCAAAGTACAACGCGCGAAAGCATCGAACTATTGGTATGCGACCAATTGACGTTACACCAACAAACGCCGCTAAGCTCTTAACAACGGTGTATAGTCATGTAAAGATTGCCGCTCCCGCACGATTCAAAGTGGGAGATGCGGTACGCGTGAGCAAATTTAAGACAATTTTTGAAAAAGGTTACACACCGAATTGGAGCACTGAAATATTTACAATCGCCGAGGTACAGAAAACTAATCCTGCAACGTATCTGTTGAAAGATGCTTATGAAAAACCAATTGCCGGAGGATTCTACGAACACGAGTTGCAACGAGTTGCTAATTCCGACGTGTATCTGGTTGAAAAAGTATTACGTAAAAAGGGGAACAGTGTGTACGTAAAATGGTTAGGACTCAATAACTCGCACAATTCATGGATCCATAAAAGTAATGTTTTATAATCATTTGTTGCTTTAATAAATATATCATATTTTAAAGGCATCTAATTTCTTTTCCCGCGCCCATAATGCTTGTCAATGTTATACGTTCTGCTGAGGTTGCATTTTTGCACGTGTTCATGGTAATATAAAAGATATTTGCAAACATTGCACTTTTCGCAGAAGAACACGTGACATCAAAAAATTCCTCTCCCCCCCACACTATGCCCCACCCGCTTCGCATGATACACATGATTTCGGTCGATTCGTACCGCGAATGTGATGTCATAGAATTTGCACGTTTGGACGTGTTCAAGGTAATCTAAAAAACGCTTTTGCAAAAGTTGCACTTTTCGCAGAAGAATACGTGACATAAAAATTCCTCTCCCCGCCGCACTATGCCCCACCCGCTTCGCATGATACACATATTTTTATGTGCTGCACACTCGTTTTGATAGTATCGTCGTCGCCGTCGTCGTGAAACGTTATGGATTCTACAAACATGAATTACTACATTTCTCGCGAAACGGTGTGCATAAGTCGCAGTAAGTGTTATTATCATCATTTCCTTAGCATTATTACTTACCTTTCATTCTTTACATACTTTTTCTATATGTTACGATAGCAATAAACAACGTTCGACGCCTTATATACTGGGGAGGAGGTTTGCCCTCACATCCACGGCATACAAGTACCTGGATATTAGAATCGCGGTAGGATCTGTGTCCGCTGTGGAAATTATTCTTGGCGATACTCGAGGAAATGTGTTGTTGTTGCCACACTCGACATGGACGACATTGATCCAGAAACGCGAGGATATCGAACAACATGTAAAATCAGCTCCTTCTCCAACGCCATTAACGATTTGTGATTTGGCGCTTACGGTGGTTACAATGCGTGGCATGAACCTTGTGCAAATGAAATTGTATGATGCCTACATGTATATGAAACCATCGACTGTATTATTTTTATTCGAACTGGAACTGTGTGTTGAGCACGCGTATTCATGGCTGTGTCAAAATACGCACTATGTCAGCGAGAAATATAAACAATTTGTAACTATATTAAAACGGAACAGTATTGCGCATAAACATGAGGCCGTCAAAATCCTTCGTGAATATTATGATAAAACTTCTCCTGCGGATTGCGAGCTGTTGACATTTGCAGTGGATACTATGTTATACGATGCTATTAATAATTAAATAAAAAATATATCTAATTTTGTAATTACATAATTTATACTCTCACTGAATTGTAATAAAAGATTAAATATATAAATTTTATAAAAAAAGAGCAAAAATTTCTTTCCCCCTTTTAGCGACATCTGACAATTACCTCTTTCTGATAATTACCAAATAATTTATACTCTCACTGAATTGTAATAAAAGATTAAATATATCACTTTTATAAAAATAGTAAAAAGACATCTAATTTCTTTCCCCCTTTTACCGACATCTGACAATTATCTCTTTCTGATAATTACCAACCATTGATATCAATTACCGACCTAATTACCAACCGTTGATACTAATTACCGACCGTTGATACTAATTACCGACCTAATTACCGACCGTTGATACTAATTACCGACCCCCACCACAGCGCTCCCCATCGGTCGGGCCCCACCCCCCACCCGACTCCCCTGGCCCCTATTCCCCTCCCCGCACCCCGGCCCCCCACCCCACTCCCCCCTGGCCCTCGATTCCCCCCTCCCCCGCACCCCCCTCTGGGACCATGGCTCAGAACTCCCCTTATACACCTACTATCACTGACATCCGATGAAGACAAAAATATGGAGAATGCTGGATGGGGCTTGAAACGACGCGATGAGTTGGTAGTGAAAAATCATTTCAATTTTTGCGTCCCGCTCAAATATTTGCTGGGATTTTGCGAGGACTACAAACGCATGGTTATTAATGCGCGTCACGAATTGATTTTAATACGATCGCGCAACGATAACAATTCTCTAATTGGGTCTCCAACGTTGGAACCAGAAATTGAATTACTTAAAGTGCAATGGCATCATGTGACGCTAAACGATGTTAATAAGCTATCGCTGCTACATGCCTTGGAAAGTGGGCAAAACCTGAGCATTAGTTTTCGCTCGTGGGATCTGTACGAGTATCCTCTCTTACAGAGCACCACCAAGCATTCGTGGGCCGTCAAGGCAGCCGCACAGCTGGAGAAGCCGCGATATGTTCTCTTTGCTCTACAGACTGCTCGAAAGAATGTGATGACCGAAGATGCTACTCGGTTTGACCACTGCAAATTGACCAATGTAAAACTGTTTCTCAACTCGGAATTTTATCCGTACGATGACATGAACTTGGACTTTGACAAGAATAGACACGCCATCTTGTTTAGCATGTATACGCATTTCCGTAAATCGTATTACGGACATAGTTGCAACGAGGCATTATTAAGCGTTGCCCAATTTTTACAATTTGGCCCCCTCGTGGTGATTGACTGCTCGCGACAAAATGAGTCGATCAAGAATAGCACCGTGGACGTGCGCATAGAATTCGATTGTAAAGAGAATGTGCCAGCAAATACTACGGCCTACTGTCTCATTTTGCATGATCGGGTGGTTGAATACAATCCGCTGACAAACGTGGTGCGCAAAATCAATTAAATCCCAACGCTACTTACTTGCCCTCTCGTGTGCCAAATTCGTACAAATTTGCATCATGAAAATCGAGATGCTTTACGAGAAAGATCGCATTCTCCCGCCTGTTCAGTGTTGATGGAAGATTTGTCGTGAAGGAGGTGGCTGTCCTACGAAAAGGAACAATTCTCTCGCATTATATATTTGGGAGTTCGATGCCGCAATATCTTCTTACGAAATCTGACAAATCATGCATCCGGTGGTTGACGGCAAAACATCACGGACTACGGTGGGAAGATGGAGACGTTCCGTACAGTATGGCTAAACAGCTAATTACGAAAGCTGTTGTCGATGAAGAAGATGACGCACCGCATATCGCATATGTTAAAGGGCTGCAGAAACGAGAGTGGCTTGCGGATTTCCTCGATGAAAATGCGCGAGCGAGCGTGATCATTGAGACACTGGACATGGACTACGAGGATACCATATCTCTAAAAAAGCTAAATGCACTTAATACCTTACGATGTGACAGACACGCAAAGCATTGTGCCATGCAAAATGTATTTAAAATATTCAACTGGTGGTCTAAACGCCAGAGAGAAATATGCAAATAAATATAATCAATTTTTAATATATAAAAATTTTGTTTCTTCACCCTCCCCAACCTAACCTCCTGCACATGATGTACGCTAGATTAAGACTATAGTTATAATTACTATTATGTAGAAGCGGTTCAATATGCGATCAAAGTGGTACCATACATGTTCAGAGTGGTATGATAGACGTTTGATAGACGTTTGATAGATGTTCAGAGTGGTTCAATACACATTCGATACATGATCAAAGTGGTACGATAGATGTTCAAAGTGGTATGACAGATGTTCGATGCTCGTTCAAAGTGGTATGATAGAGGTTCGAAGCAATTTTAATCCGTCGGACGCAGCGTGTCGCGAACACGATATTGTGTATAGAGGTTCGAAGTAATTTTAATCCGTTGGACGCAGCGTGTCGCGAACACGATATTGTGTATTCGCGTAGCAACGACTTCGGCGAAAGGCGTGCAAGGAGGGTGTAGATTTCGAAGAACATGAAGAACAAAGACATCCTACTTTGCAAAGCTATGCATCTTTCAAGATAAAGGTTTACGTTCAAGAGGCAGGCGATGCAGCGAGCTCATTTGCATTCGATATGTGGGGCAGGTCTGAGGTATGTACACAATATTATTTTCATACAATTATCGCATCGTAAGTAATATATCATTTCTATATTCTAGAATTCGCAGAGGCTCCAACCGGCTGCCTCGCCACCCTCCTCGCCGCCTCCCTCGCCGCCACCGCCGCCGGTATGTAATACTTTGTATTGTTTTTGATTGATTAATGCTTAATGTGTTAATATTATCCCAATGATTGTATGTTCTAGGGCTCACCACAACCGCCACAACAACAACGACCAGTGGGGCCAGAAATGGCCGCACGGTTACGTGGGCCGTGGGTGCCTTTTAGGCGACTGCGGCCCATGCGGCGACCCCGACGGCGTTCTCCACCATCGCCACCATCACCACCGTGGATAGATGCGCGGCGGCCGCGGCACCGTTCGCCGTCATCGACCCCCCCCCCCCCCCAACACACCCTCACAGCGGCTATCATGGTCATCATCGGGATCGTCATCGTCATCCCGGTAGGGCAGTGGAGGGGGGGAATTTTTTTAAATTATTTTTTTCTATTCTTCTATCAATATAGTCTCATTTAAAAACATATATTATTTCTCAAATTTTATTTATTTACCCGTCTTCCACATTCTCTCCTCGCATAAATCTAAGGCTGGACCGTCGATTTAATTTATATTTTAATCCGTTGGACGCAGCGTGTCGCGAACACGATATTGCATATTCGCGTAGCAACGACTTCGGCGAAAGGCACGTAGCAGATAACGTACTCGCTGACAAAGCGCGAAAACGCATCGTTGCGCGATACTCGACTCTGGATGAAAGAGGAACTGCAATTTTTCGAGTAAATTTTCGCATTTAGTATACAGTATGAAACTTTTTATTTCTTGTGTTTCGTAATGATATTAACCATTTTCTATAACGCGTTTTGCAAGAGTTTGACCAAACCTAACCATAGTGAACTATAAAAATCTGAATTTATACGAGTACTAGAATAATAAATAGAAAGAATAGATTTACGAGCCGAATGATGTGTTCTTTTTTTTTCGCTAGCTGTAAATATTTTCTTAGGAAAACATTATGTAATTCTTTTTTTAGATCTCAACAAACGTACCGAGAACGCCGAAAAAGACAATAAAAAAAAAGGCCTGTAGGTGTTGAAAAAAATTTTCGCGGGTAATCCCCTCACAAGGTTCGGTATGAAAAGTTTTCGGGGATTATTCCCCCTCTTAAAAATTTCCGACGGCGGGCCAGGTCTGGAGAGGTCTCCGCGGCGGCTCGGCCTGGACTAATCCCCTGACATCCCCCACTCCACTGCTCGTGTGCGCGCAACCACTCTTCCACTCCCCACAGGCCCCGCGCCTAAAGTTCTCCGCGCCGCACTCCCCCGCGCGCCCTACCTTCCCCTCGCCGCACGCTCCCCTCATTGCCCCGTGGGTTAGAATCCCCCTTAGCTATGCTACTCCCGTGCAACGTATCCACGTGGCATAGCCTGATTATCATGTTAGACACATGATGTTTCGGCAGGATAATCGGGTGTTTGGTTTCCCATGCAAGCGTCGCATTCTCCAACCTTCCACCCACCCGTAAGACTTCCTTATCGTCGAGAAAAGGGTTTAGGCTCTTTAGAGGAGATGTCGCAAGGATTCCCTTGCGCTTTTTCAAGCACCGGTACTCTTCTGCGAAATGCGTACGCTGTAAGTAGCGTGCAATTCTTTCCGTTGCACGCTGGATTTCCGCTGCTTCGACAACTTTTGCATCGAATGACCTTCGTTCTCCGACCGCCGGCCTCCGGAACCGGAGGCAATAGGCAGTCACACGTTGTAGCTTACTCCATTGGGAAAATCGGAAAACTAAGTTCCATTCCTTTTCCGGAGTGGCCACGAGGGTATGCGATACGCATTTACCCTCCTCGGTCTCGAGAGAGGCTGGCGATTTCGGCCAATTTTCCTCTGATTGTCGAAGCTATTTCGGCCCGGAAATCCATAATTCGGACTGAATGAGTTCTGCGGCGTCTACGCCTCGCGAATTCAGATCCGCTGGGTTGAAGCGCGTGGGAACGTGCCGCCATTCAGCTTTTGGGAGCATGGTCTGAACTTTTGACACGCGGTTGGCTATCACAACCTTCCATGTCGACGAATGCTTTTTCAACCAAGCGAGTGCAATCGTGGAATCTGTCCAGCAGATTATGCGGCTCATTTCTATGGGGAATGACCGTTTCACGTGCACCATGAGCTCGGAAAGTAACACAGCCCCGTTCAATTCCAGGACGGGGATAGACTGTGTTTTTATCGGAGCCACTCGTGTCCTATAGGTCGTGTCAGGACCCTCTCGGAGTCGGTCGTCTCCAGGGGAGGGGTGGCTTTGGCAATATCCTTGGATATTGCCAACGCCTTTAACACCCTGCCCTGGGAGGAGATAAGGAGGGGGCTCGAATACCATCGGGTCCCCCCCTGTCTCGGGGCGGTCATCGGGGATTATCTCCGCGGCAGGTGGATCGAGTATCCGGGCCGGGATGGACATATGCGGAGGGAGGTGTACTGCGGGGTTCCGCAGGGGTCGGTCCTCGGGCCACTCCTGTGGAACATCGCGTACGACGCGGTGTTGCGGGCCGACCTCCCCGACGGCGTCAGCGCCGTGTGTTATGCAGATGACACGCTGGTGCTGGCCATCGGCGCGCACTAGGGGAGGGCCAAGCGTCTCGCGGAGGAGGGGGCGCAACGCGTCGTCGACCGGATCAGAGGGATGGGGATGACGGTGGCGGTCCATAAGACCGAGGTGATAGCGTTCCATTCACCTCGGCAGGATCCACCACCCCCTCTGATCCGGGTGGTTGAGGTTAATATCGAGGTGAAGCCCCAGATGAGGTATCTGGGGCTGATCCTCGATAGCCACTGGCTCTTCGAGGAGCATTTCCGCTGCCTGGTCCCCCGGTTGGAAAGGATGGTCGGTGCTTTGGGCCGGATTCTGCCCAACCTGGGGGGCCCGGCGGGCCGAGTTCACAGCCTCTATGTGGCAATGGTTCAGTCGGTGGCCCTATACGGGGCCCCCGTCTGGGCGGACGACCTGACGGCCTCCCGGCGCAGCATGACGATCCTGCGTCGGGTGCAGAGGCGGATGGCGCTAAGGGTCGCCCGCGGGTACCGGACCGTGTCGCATGAGGCGGCGACGGTTCTTGCGGGGATGCCGCTCATGGATCTCCTCGCGCGGTCGCACGCGACGATGTATCGTCACCGCGTCGACCGTCGCGCGGGGATGGGGGCGGTCCCGGGTGTGCAGGAACCTGATTGGGGCGAGTTGAAGCGCCAGGCCCGGCAGTTCGTGGTGCACGCGTGGCAAGAGCGGTTGGCCCTGCCTACCGCGGGGCACCGGACAGTCGGGGCTGTTCGGCCACTCCTATGTGAGTGGTTGGACAGAGGCCATGGAAGCCTCACTTACAGGATGGCACAGGTGTTCTCGGGGCATGGCAGCTTCGGGAGATACCTGTGCCGGATAGGGAAGGAGCCGACGGCGCGTTGCTGCCATTGTGACGCTGAGGAGGACACGGCGGAACATACCCTCGAGGTATGCACTGCGTGGGAGGGGGAGCGCCGTGTAATGGTCGGCGTCATCGGGCGGGATGTCTCGCTGCCGGGCATCGTACGCGCCATGCTCGGCAGCGAGGAGAAGTGGAGGGCCGTGGCCTCCTTCTGCGAAATCGTAATGTTGCAGAAGGAGACCGCGGGAAGGGAGCGCGAGCGTCAGCGGCGCGCTGAGGCTCGCGCTCGTTTGGTGGCGAGAGAGCGTCGCCTGGGCGTCAGGCGACGCGGGCGGCCCCCTCGGCGTAGCGCATGACCCAGGCTGGGAGGGGCGTCCTGATAGGAGCCCCCCTCCCGCCAGGCGGCGCAGGGTCGGACCGGATGGGGTGGCAGTGCCTCCTATCCGGGTCCGGCGCACGGAGCGGCACCCTCGGTAGCCTGGTGCGGCCATTGGCTGCCGGTCGCCGAGGGGTAGAAACGGGGTCGCGGGCGGGTGCGAGTTGGGGCTCGCACCGGCCATTAGACGTGGCCCCGTGACGGATGGCGGCAGGACGAAGTGGCCTCGTCCTGCCGCTATGAGAGAAGGTGATTACCGGGGGGACCGTTTGTCCCCCCCGTGGGTGGGCGCAAAGTGGAGGCACGGGGAGGATACCGGAAGTATGCTTCGAGCGATTCCCGGTATCCTCCCAAATCGAGCGGAAGGGTCACCGTGGGGTTTTTAGTGGGTAGGTCCCGCGCCCGTTATAATGGGCGCGGGGAATCCCACACACCCCTCCCGCCTCTCCCCAAAGAGGTGGGTGGGAGTCTTTCGAAGATTTTCCCCACGACAAAAAAAAAAAAAAAAAAAAAAAAAGCCATTGGGGCTGCATCAGAATTTTTGCACGCATTACGACTGGTGATAACCAGCCGAGGGGATCGAAGAGCTTCGCGATCTCCGAGAACAAATTTCTTTTTGTCATCGGTAACGCAGACGGTTGAAACCGTTGCAGATCGAAATGGAAGTAGTCTCCCGATGGGATCCATCGTAGACCAAGCACTTTTAGTTCGGAATCGTCGAACAGAGTGAGGTCTACGGCGTGGGAGTGAGCACCTTGGGGGATGTTCCGCAATAATTTCGCGGAGTTTCCAGCCCATTTTCTCAACTTGTACCCACCGCCCTGCAGGAGATCCCAGACTTGCTTGCGAATTTTCTCTAGCAGGGTTTTGTTGGACGCTCCCATAAATACGTCGTCGACGTATATGTCCCTCTCGAGGATCGGAGCGGCGAGAGGATACCTCTCTCCATCCTGCTCCTTTAATTCGAGGAGGGTATGCATCGCTAAATATGCGGCGCACGCCGTACCGTATGTTACGGTATTCAATTCGAAAGCTTTTAGCTTTTCGTCGTTTGACGCGCGCCATACGATGCATTGGAAACGACGGTCCTGTGGGGCGACGAGGATTTGCCGAAACATCTTCTCGATATCTGCCACCAGAACGTACTCATACAGACGCCACCTCGTTAAAACCGAGGTGATATCGTTCTGTAATTTTGGTCCGACATGCAGGACGTCGTTTACGGATCGCCCTCCGACCGTTCTGCTGGTTGCATTGAACACAACTCGCAGTTTGGTCGTTGCACTTTCCGTGCGTATGACCGCTTGATGTGGAATGTACAGTCGATACTGGTCAATCGGCTCCAAGCCGAGTCATGTGACCTAAGGACTCGTACTCCGCGAGGAACTCAGAGTATTCTCTGTCGAGAGTCGTATCCGCGTCCAGTTTACGCCTCATCCTCGCGAGAGCGGACAGCGCTATGTGGAACGAGTGTCCTAACGCTTCGTCCGGTCTCGGGTGATTCAAGGGCAATCGGACTATAAACCGTCCGGTTTGGTCCCGTTCGACGGTTCTTCGGAAGAGTGCTTCGCACTCTTCTTCCGCCTTGGACCGCACCGAGGTCGTGGGGATTTCTTCGGTTTCCCAGAATCGTCGAATCGCGTAATCCAGCGATTCGAGAACGGTGCAATGCAGCGTTCTTACCGTATTCTGGCCGTCGCCTTCAGCGTGTATAGGGCCGGATATAATCCAGCCAAACGCCGTTTCTTGGGCGATCGGACCTTCATTCGCCCCTCGTCGGAAGCCCGGTCGAATCACCTGCGCATATAAATCCGCTCCGATCAGAATTTCGATCGTAGGATCGGCCCTGGGTTCTGGATCGGCTAACGGTAAACCTCGGAACGCAGTGTAAACAAGCGCGTTCGCCGACGGTGTGCGGTAGGTCGTGATTTTCGGCACGACGTACGCGTGAGCGACACATATCGGTTTCGTCCCATTTACCGGGCCGAGGTTTAATCCAACGCTGAATTTGATTTTTTGCGTTTCGCCGCCCCCCCCCCCCCAAGCCTGATACCGTGGCTGCGGTACGTATGCGTTTTAATTGGAGGTCATTAGCCAGCCCCGCTAAGACGAATGATGTCTCCGAACCTTGGTCTAACAGTGCTCGCGCAATCCGCGACGCACCGTTCTCGCCAAACACGCGTACTCGTGCAGTGGCTAGCACAACAGGCCTCGGTGCGCCTGTACTGATCGCGATACAGTGTGATGTCGAGGCATGTTTGTCTTGTGCGTGTGAAGCCGTAGTTTCTTCTCTTGGCTTTGACTTGGCCGGTTTCCGTGGTTGAGCGTTAAACCCGCTCTCGTCACGCTGGCCAAATGAATTTCGTGCTGGCGGCCTCGCATTCTTCTGGTCCCAATTGTAATTACAGTGCAGTAGGGAATGGTGCTTCCCACTACACTGGTTACATACTTGGGGTCTCGGGCAACGCTCGGTAGGGTGGGAGCTAGCTTGGCAGCGTACACACCATAGTCGATTTCGAATGTACTGACTACGCATGTTCGCCGACAACACCATGAAATGGTTGCATTGAGGCAGACTGTGTTGCCCAGAGCAGAATCCGCACACTTCCGCCCGCACTTGCCTGACCCGCCCGTCGTTTTCCGCACTCGGCCATTTTGCTTTCGGAGCCGAGTCGGTTGTCACCACGACGTTATGGGTTGTCAGTGGTTTCGAAGCGACGCTTTGTGGTCGAGCGTCGATGGGCTTCGGCATGCGGGATTTTGTTTCCGGGGCGAGAGCTGCCTCTCGACGTTCCTCTTTCATCGAAAGCAGAGCTTGTGCGTGATGATCGACGAAGGTTCGGACATCCTCGAACATCGGGTAGTTAGTCGAGAGGGCGAGCGATCTCTGCCATTCCAGCTCCAATTTCGGAGTGAAATGTTGTATCGTCCAGTACGCTAGCATCCATTCTACTAGCTGTTCGGACGTGCCCTTTTCTTAATGCAGCTAGAGTCTCTGTGCATTCCACAGTGACCTGCTGCATGCTGGCTAGATCGTTGAATTCAATCTGCTTCAGCGAAAATAGTTTGTCGAGCAACCTTCCCGTGACCATGCGTGGAAGCCCGTATTTCTCCTTGAGCATTCTCCACGCTTCGGGAAGTTGCGCCCGACAATCTCGAGCGACGAAATCGTCGCGAGCTGGTCCTTCCAAGCATGCGTTCAGATGGTACAATTTCTGTACGTCTGATAACTGAACATTGTTCATCACCCCGGTGGTAAATAGATCCTCGAAATGTTCCCATTCCCGAGGATCCCCTCCGAATTTAGGCAATCTTTGCTTGGGGAGCTCAATGGGCATGCTGCTCTGCTGGACCTCCGGTGCCGGTGGTCTCGATTCAGCAGCGATTCGTGTCAGCTCGGCGGTTACGAAATCCTGGAATTCCTGGAATTCGTTTTCCACGCCGAGGAGGTAGCCTGGCTTAAAAAGCGTATAGGCTTGACTTTTTGCGGCGGGAATCATCTTCCGCACGTTTGCATATATGGTGCGGACATCCCGCCATGTTCGCCCGGCGTAGTCGAGCTTTTCTTGGAGGAGTTTCTCCGTGAACTTAGCTCTACCCATTTTTTTAAGGCTTATGCTCACGGATCTAAGACGATCGAACTCGTCTGTTAACTCCATGGCCTGATCCTCAATGTCGGAACGCGACATGGATTCGGATAACGCCATAGCGAGTTTGTCGATGATCAATCAACTCGATTCAACTCTTACGTGGTAATTTCCTCACGTGCAAAGCCGGTCACCTTTTCCCGTTCCAATCAACCTCGTTTGATCCGGCTCGAAGGACCTTATGTTAGGGGGAGTAGGTTTGGAAAAACCTCGCCTAACGGTGGTCCGGATCTCGAGGGAAGGAACGTCGGGGAAAAGAATCCAAGCGGTTTTTAATTTTCACGTAGCCGATGAATTCGACTACGCCGTTTATTGAATCGTCTTAATGGGTAAACAAAAACAGGTCTGCCTGTTTAGACCCGTTACAGGCTGTCTAGCTTCGATGATCTGTAACAGAAAGAGACAAGAATAGGCGTTAAATACCTGACAACGTGATTCACGTCGGATGTCTTTCTCTTTCGCGCTCGCGCCTGGTTTGTGCTTGTCGCACCCAGGAGCGGGAATCTCAACCGCCGCGATACGCGGCTATATTGAAGTGGACTGTATGTGTGTGTGAGCGTTCCTTTAAATCGGGAATCGTTCGCTTATTCTTTCTTTATTCAAGATTCTAATTCCGCTATCTTTCAAGCCTGCAACCCTTGGTTTGTCGCAGGAGGGGCGATCAGAGGGAGGTTGTAAGATTCCAACCATCGCCCTTATCCTCGGCCCTTCACCGTCTTGTTATGTGTGTACGGGCACGGTGCGGTACCGGTTTACCAACGGCGCCCTTGGGCGACTTACAGTTGCTTCGGATACCACGTTCTTTTTAGAATCGACGTCCTACGCACTGCGGCCGTACCAGGCGAGCGATTTTGGGACGTGATCTGATAATTTTGCCGTAAGCTGGGAGGTCCTAGGTGTCCCGCGCTTCGGCTAGAAGACGGCAAATCCAGTCAAAGGGTATTTTATTTCTACCCTTGGTCTGTGGGTTCGTAACCGTTCGAAAAACAAGGAAGAATCGAGTTTAGGACTCGATCCGTGGGGAGACGGTGGGTCCACCCAGGGAATTGTCGGTAAGCCCTGGACTGTGGAGCCGTCTAGCCCTTGGAAGCTCGAATAACTCGACGCTTTAATTTTATGTGATATTGGGTCGCACTGAGCTAGATCGTTGATCTAGGAACTCGCGACAAAGCAGGCTAATTTTTGAGAAGTCTCTCAACGAAGAGTCGAAGAACTCGACCGGGTTCGGAGATTTTGGAAACTTCTCGATAGCGTGCTCGCTTATCGATATGCTCAGTTCAGTGGCTCGATAGCAAGTGACGGACGAGCACGAGCTGCCAAAAGTATGCGCGTGAGAGGGGGAATCCTTCGTCGCGTGGCGCTGCCGTGGCGTCTCTCGTCCGTCTTTGTTTAATTTATAATTGTTGTACCTTCTCTATGCCTGGGCGTTGAACTTGGCTTGTTCGAACTCGAGCGTTACTTTATCGTTCGCGTGACTTTACAGAAAACCTCGAGAACCGTGATTTTCTGTCCTCTAATGTTTCGAATAGCGGACGCGTCGACCTAGAATCTGCCTGGTCGGTCGCGTAACCGAAAACAAACCGGGTGACGAATTGTTTCGGATTTAAATTAAATTTCGAATTTTACTCGATATTTAAACAATTAGAATATTTTGATGAAATATTAATGTAAATATATATATTTATTGTTACTAATTTTAATTAAAATTTAAATTAATATTAATAGTTTTAAAAATTAAATATAAAAATGAAATATTTTTAGTTTTAAATTCCTCAATCAAAAATATTAATTTTTTTTATTTTTTCATTAAATTAATTTCTTTATTTTTTTCAAATTATTTTTTAATTTGAATATTAATAGAAATTGTAACTTTAACAATAATTTATATTATAATTAAAGAGAGTGGTGTAATAAATAATTTATCATCAATTATTTATTATATTGTTTCTATAGTAACTTCTTCAATTTTATTTTTTACTATTGTTTAAATAACGCGTTAATTCGTTATTAAGAAACGGCGGTTTAATTCTCGCGTGATCTATAGAAAAAAGGGGACATTTCTTATACGGTGTTGTCCTCAGTGTTCGCGACATTCCAGAGCCTTCTCTGCGTCGTAACCTGCTTCGGGAGCAATACCGTGTAGAAAAAATCCAAATTTACCTTCGATAATAGTCACGCGATCGGCCCAGTAACGGATCCATGAGAGCCGGTGTTACTACGCCGAAATAACAGAGAGGATTCAAAATTAGTACGAGACAGACCATTTCCCCTCTCGCGATCCCGGATAAGAGGGTCTGTCTCGACACTCACTTGCTATCTGGTTCTCGACGAGTTCGCATCGTCCAAGCCGACCTCGTCCAACACCGCGATCACGATATACGCGCAATTAAATCCGTTTAATTGTATAGTTGCATCACAGAACCGAAACGGAACGAAATTAAGACTGTGGTAAATTCGAAAGAATTAACCTAGACGGATTTCGTACCTCACGGTTTCGTGAGTTTAGTGATAATTGTGTGAACAGAACCGTTCTGGAATCGAACGAAGCATTGAAACAATTTACAGTGAACAACCGGTGGCTGATCATAATCGTTTGTGCACTTAAATAGTGTTCGATTATCGCCACCGTTGCGTCAATTGTTTCAAAGCATAAGCGATTTCCCACATTAACAACCGGTGGCTGATAACAAACATCGTAACACTTAAATAGTGTTCGATTGTCGCCACCGTTGTGTGGAAGGCACGTACCGCTGCAATCAGCTGTCGTGCAACGAGAACCGAGAAAAACTTCTCGGTTTTCCTTGAATTTTTGTGCGATTCAAACACTCTGATAGGGGCCTTTTGGCGTATACCCTGAGTGGGATCGTCGTTTCCAAGGATCGAAATTTCAGTTTGAGTACCACCCCCATAGGGGCCTTATTTGGCGTATTCCCTGGGTGCTCTCGGCTGACTTCGATTGGCTCGAACGTCGGTCACTAATCACCAGTGTGTACGGACACTCGGTGTAGAGCGACGTTCAAAGGGCACCGTGGTGTAAGCACCTTAACCTTCAGACGCTTCTAGCGCAGTTAAGGGCTTGCATCACACCCGTCCCGTACGGACCAGGAAACGACGCTGAATCACGGAGTGGACAATTTTTGGAGCATTACAACCTCCAACTGTTGTCACCTCCAGCAAAAATTCAAGCCAGCAGCAGTGGGAAGATCGAGATTCAAATCTTGTCTGCTCCATCTGCTATTAAAAGTTTCCAGAACTGCAGTCGAACGTTTCTCGATCACACGAGAAACCTTTAAGAATACAGACCACTAACCCAGATGCGTAACGAGTGGAAGGAATCCCGCTCCTGTTTATCATAAACAGAGACAGGAGCGTGTGGATTGACGCGAGTCAGACAACGCGACGAGCGTTGTCACATATTTTCAACCAAATTTCGGTCTCTTTTGTTGCAGAAGACCGAGACGAGAGCCGTAGTGGCCTGAGGCGCGGCCCGGTTTCTTTTGGTGGTGGGTTATTTTTTAAAAAATATAAATTTCTTATTTTTTGTTTATTTAATTTTGGTTTTTTTATTAAATTTCACATTTTTAAATAAACGGCCTAGTCGCTTGACTAGGCGAAAGAAATTTGGAAGTGTACCATTCACTTTCCCCCCATTCCCACTCCCTCGTAATTCGGACACCTCGTTAAAGGGTGAGAGCGACAATAACTCGCACCTATTTTAAACAACTATAGTTATATAAATAGTTTCTTTAACACGTTGAGCGCCACGCGTATTTCTAAGACAATCCCGTTCAGGCCACGCGCGAAAAAATTAGCAGTCCATCTTACAAGTTGTGACAAAGAAAACATTCCACCGAGCAGAATTGCAAGAAGATCCAAAAAAGAACACAAACTCCGAAGAAAATCGGGAAAAGTCTCTGAAGTTCGAAAGTACTGTAAATTATGTTATGACAAAAATGTAAGAAAAAGATGGTAGAGAGATGGCAAGGAGAAAGACCAAGCGTGTTGTAACATTTTGTAATACTTGTGAAGGAGAACCATTTTTATGTTTTGCCATGTTACAATGAATCCCATTAATCCTGTAATGATACCAAATTAAGTAAATTTTAAATAAATTTTCTGTAATTCCGTAAAATAGTGTAAATTTTATAGTTCTCATGTTACACGCTGTCAGCCACCGATGGGTGACGCGGCCTAAACGGAAAGTCTAGTGTCAGCCACCGATGGCTGACGTGGCCTAAACGGAAAGTCTAGTGTCAGCCACCGATGGCTGACGTGGCGCTCAACGTGTTAATAGAAGGTCTTGAATATTTATATAATTCTATAATTTTAATCTCATTATTATTAAAATTAGGTATATTTCCGTTTAGTTCTTGATATGTATATATTTCAAAAATATAAAATGAATAAATTTATTTATATTTTCAACTACTTTAAAACTTCAACCTTTATATTTAATATATTTATTAAGAGAATTTTTTGAAATTATAATATTTATTATTATTATAAGTATATAATATTAAATAATTACAGTTTTAATTTCTTCTGTTTCTATAAAAAAATTATTAGTGTTAGGGGGAGTAGGTTTGAAAAAACCTCGCCTAACGGTGGTCTGGATCGTGAGGGAAGGAACGTCGGGAAAAGAATACAGATTTTCAATTTAATTTTCGCTTAGCCGAATGCTTCGACTAAGCCGTTTATTTGTATTAAATTGTGGAAACAAAAACTTCGGTAAGAAATTGTCTGCCCGGCCAGACGCCGCTGCAGTTAATCCTGTTTTGTAAATCTGTAACAGAAAGAGACACGAATAGGCGTTAAATACCTGTGAACGTGAGTCACGCTGTGTGTCTTACTTTCTTCCGCGCTCGTCTGGTCTGTGCTTGTCGCACCCAGGAGCGGGGATCTCAGCCGCCGCGATCCGCAGCTAAGCTAGTGGACTGTATGTGTGAGCATTCCCGTTAAATCGGGAATCGCTTGCTTATTATTGTCGTGTACGAGATTTCTACTCGTCTAATTTCACGACTGCAATTTATGACTGTCGCAGGAGAAGGTGATCGGAGGGAGGTTGTAAGGCTCCAACCTTTCAGCCGGTCCCCGGCCCTTCACCGCCTTCGTAAGTGCGTACGGGCACTGTGTGGTGCAGGCTTGTCAACGGCGCCCTTAGGGCGACTTACGGTTGGGCCTGGGACCACGTTGCTTGTCGGAGTCTCCGTCCTACGCGCAGGGACCGTACTCCACTGGCGATTTTGGGTCGTGTCCTAGCTTTCGCCGATAGCTGGGGTTTAAAAATGTGTCCCGCTTCGACTAGAAGACGGCAAATCCACCCAGGGTACTCTTCATGTACCGACTGGCTCGATACGATAACTCGCGAATAATTCCTTTGGAACTCCGAGGGTAGTCGAAGAACTCGACTCGGGTCGGATTGCTCGAATTATTCTCTTATGCAACTGCTGAGCGTGTTCGTGTACCGAAGTGCTCGTGGCAGTGGTTTGATAGCGAGTAACGGGCGAGCACGAGCTGCCAAAAGTGAGCGCGTGAGGGGGAAGAGTCTTCCGTCACGCGGCGCTGTCGCCGTGTCTCTCGTCCGTCTCTGTCTATTATAGAATTTTCGTACCATCTCTAAACTCGGGCGTTTAAACCGCTTGTTTCAAAATCGTACGTTAATTAATCGTTCGCGTGACTTTACAGAAAACCTCGAGAACAATGTTTTTCTGTCCTCTAACGTTTCGAATAGCGGACGCGTCGACCTAGAATCTTCCTGGTCGGTCGCGTAACCGAAAACAAACCGGGTAACGAATTGTTTCGGATTTAAATTAAATTTCGAATTTTTACTCGATATTTAAACAATTAGTGTTTAAATATCGCGTGAGTCCGAGAAGGAAAAACTCGGCCGCGATTCCCGTATCTATCATGAATTTGCGTAATTTTAGAAGGTTCTGCTGACGAAGAATTTTTTCATCGTCAGTTCAGTATACCGCGGCCATTTACGTGTTTTTGCTAGCCAGCTTCACTGGAATTCTGGATTCGGAGAATAAATTCCAGAAATCGTGTTGTTAGCGCCGAGAGAGAGAAGAATCGATTTATCGAATCGAGATCGACGGCCGAAACGCGGCAGCGCCGCATCGTGGCAATGCAGCGCGTAGCCGCCCGGGCCCAGCAGCGTGTTTCGTCGCTACGCGGTTCTGCGCTTGAGCGACGGAGCCCAGCCGGGCCGTCGCTGCTTGCAGATCGACGGTTCAGTACTGAGCCGTCGACGATCGGGAGCAGACCTGTTAGCGATCTCGCTCCATTTTTCTCGCACGAGCTCCGAAGAGTCGAAGCCTTCAGCTCACTCTTTGTTAGTACGCGGACAGGAAATAGATTCATTCAAGGAAAATCTCGCCAAAGCGACTTGAGATTTTCCACGGAATATCAAAGGACAATCTGCCTGTCGTTGCAGCGATCGCAGTGCACGCCGCGCGTGACGCGATCGTAGACGCAGGATTGTGATTGAACGTTGCAATTCGTTGCCGCGACTACGACGTTGGGAATCGGTGTTCCAGCACCTTGAGACCTTTCAAGTGAATACGGTTAGAGCCACTGTAACGGAAATATCGATATACTGATATTTCCTGGTGGTGGTTCACCGTTCGAAGGGAACGAAGAACCCACTCCGGACCACCCGTCTGGTGTACCACATAGAGTGCACCGACCGGTGGAGTGGTAGTTTCGACGACCCGTTCAAGCCGTACGGCGTAGGAGCAACCGGAAGGTAGATACCCAGGTATTGGTATCCCTTCGCGGTGTTCACCGTGCACCGGGCTTTAGAAAACCCGCTCCAGTGATTCGGTCGTGAGGTGACAAGGTAGAGCACAAGCGACCACTGTGAGCAAAGGGGTTCGAAGCACCGTCCTTCCACCGCTACACCCACTACCAGTTGTGAGTTAACCACACTGGGCTGTGACCGTATTGTGGTGAATGATTGCAAAGGACGTCGTCCTAATTCGGCGAGCCGCAGGCCAGTTCCTCGTGAAGGGAACCGCCGACGAGGGAACCACGGCGGACTGCCGGGCGTTTCCTTCAGGATAAGGAAACGCTGACGAGGCAGCTGCGTGGGTAGGCCGCAGGCCGTTCCTGAGGAACCGCCGACGAGGTACCCGTACCAGGACGAAGCGTCCTCTTGCGTGGGTGGCGTCTGAACGTCACCCGCACGGTGAGCGTGATCGCGGGATATAGCCATTTGGAGCCTTACAACCTCCATTTGGTTTCCCGTCCGTGGCATTGCTGAGCGAACCCGGTAGAACGAAGGAAAAGCTCGTCTACCCGGTTACGTGCGTCGGTGAAATCGTAGCGAGCGAATTTCATTGACCAAAACAAAATAATACAGTCCACTTGTTTCTGTGCCAAATCGGCAGTTAACTCTCCTTCGAGCACACCATACTTTCGCTTGGAGCGAGAGGTAAACAGCTGACGAGCGCGTTAACATAATAGCTGTCCGCAAAATAATTATACTCCTTGTATAATTTTTGTTACAGAAGACTTTAGAAGGAAAGGAAAAGAGGAGACGCGGCCGAAGGGTTGAGCCGTCGTCCCTGTAAATTTCTTTTATTAAGTTCAGTTTTCTGTAAATAAGATTTTGTTTATTTTTGTAATGATAAAACATTAATTGAAAACTTGTACCAATTCTCTCTACACTATCTTCTCCCTCGTCCGGAACCATACAGTTAGAGCCCCTGAGTGCTCTAACAATTAGTTTATTCTTCAATTTCACATACATCATTTATAATATTACTTATAATAATTTCTACAAAAGTATTTATTTTATATTTTATTATATATTTATTAATATCATTTTTATTATTTTTTGTGATAGGTGAATTAGAATCTATATTTGAAAATGAAGAATTAATTTTAAATTGAGATTCTATATGTTGATATCATTCTATATTAATTACTTTAACTACAATTTTATATTCAAGTTTACCTCCTATAATAACTTTTTTAATAAAATGAATTTTTATTGAATTTATAATATATAATTATAAATTATATGTAGTAGTAGTATGAATTTATTGATTTCCCCTTAGGGTTACAGAGCCTTTCCTCCTTTATTTCACAATTCTTCCTTAAACTAACTTAACTTCTACCTTATACCTATCCTCCTTCGTTCGCTTTCCTCCCCTCTCTCTCTTTCCACTTACCCTACTTTTAACCTAACCTTAACCTACGCGCCTTATACCGAACGCTTCGCTCGCATCTCTCGCTTCGCCTCGCTTCGCTCGTTTCGTCTCGCTTTGCCTCGCTTCGTTTCCTACTTCCTAACCTTATAACTACGCTTCCGTATCTCAACGCCCGCCTCCTCCGCCTTTGACTTCCATTTCCATCCTTTCATTCCATTCCTTCTTTCACTCCTTCCTCCTTTCCTACCTCCCTCCTTCCTCCCTCACTCCCCCCTTTCCTCCTCTCTCTCTCTCCTCTTTTCCACCAGTCTTTTCATCCATCCCTCCCCTTTCCCTTCTTCGTCCAAAATTTCCCTTATCTTTTCCCCAACCCCCTTTTCCTCTGCCTCATCCCCAACACACCGATCCAAGACGTGCTCCCACGTCTCTTCTTCCCCCCCGCACATCCTACATTTCCTCTCTTCCTCCTCTTCCCAAAATCTCCCCCCCCTCATCTCGTTCCCCAGCCTATACCTCGCTATCCTCCCGTACCTCGCCTTTCCCCACCCTGCCCTCAAATACTTCGGTACCTCTTCCACTACGATCTCCCTTATTGTACCTGGACTGCCTTATCCTGGCACTTCTCTCCTCTTCCTGCCTCCTACCATCTTCCTCCCTCCATCCCTCCGACTACTCTCGCCCCCTTCTCCCTTCCCCTCCTTCCCATATCCCTCTCTCCCTTCTGTACTCCATCCTTTCTCTCTCCCATGCCGACAGTTCCACCTCCCCTTCCCTTTCCCTTTCCCTCACCACCTCCAAGCACCACCTGGCCAACTCCCCTCCCTCACCCCTACCTAGTTTCTCCTCGTATCTCCATGCTCTTTCTCCTGCCCCCGTCCTCAACTTCATTCACTTCGTCTCCTCTCTCACCATATACCCCGGTGTCCTCCAATCCACCCCCAACGACCACCTGATGTACCTCTCCTGCATTCTCTCCATATCCTCTCTCTCTTTCCACCCCCAAATCTCCACCCCGTATCCCGCCACTGACCACACCAGGGTATCAAACAGCCACATCCTCCTTCCCCAATCCCTCTCAAACTTCCTCTTACCAATCCCCCATACCTGCCACATTGCCACCCCCGCCTTCTTTACCCTATCCCTAATTTGTGCCTCCTGCCCCCCATTCCTCTTAAACACATATCCCAAATACCTAAACTCCTTCACCTCCTCTATCCTTTTCCCTTTCCATCTCCAATCCATCATCCTTTCCCTACCTCCACCTTTCCTGAACCTCATCACTTTTGTTTTTCCTACGTTTATCTCCAGCCTCTTTTTTTCCAAATATCCTTCCAACCGCCTAATCATGCTCTCCATCTCTTTCTCTTCCCTCGCCAACAGGACCAGGTCATCGGCACATGCTAGCGTGCAAATCCTCCTTCCCCCCACTTCAACCCCTCCCCACCTTCCTTTCCTGAACTCCTCCTCTATATCCGCTATACTATTGTTGCGACGGACTGAAGATGCATCGTTGCGGCAACGTGAAGACTGTTCCGCAACGATGTGAAACCTGCTCCTCCAAACGAGCGGAAGCGAGAGCCCGTTCCTTCCGGTTGCCAGAGAAACCGGCAACGATTCGAAAGATCAGAACTACGTGAGATCTCATAGAGAGCTGACGTATTAGAATTGTGCACTGTTCGAATAAAGCTTGTTCTTGTTAGTTGGTTCACGTTCTCAGTTCTACGTTAATCTGTTCCGTGTTAATATGAGTTGTGCGCGAAACACCTCGTCCGGGCGCAACAGTGGTGTCAGAAGTGGGATGGAGACTCGTTCTGCTGCCGGGGCGGAGGCTCTGTCGTCGCTGGAGTCGCTTCTGGGGGGGTTGCAGCGGAATATAGCCACACAGTTCCAGGAGCAACAGCGGATGTTCGTGGAGGAACGCGAGCGGGCTGAGGAGCGGCGTATGACGGAGAGGGCTGCCGTTTCGGCCAGGGATGCCGCGGTCGAGGTGAGGATTGGAGCCGTGGAGGGCCAGTATCAGGTCCTGTCCTCGAATGTCGCGCGAATTCTTGACCGGCTTTCGGGAGCTCCGGTCCGCGAAAGGGAGCGCGAGCCTGTATCTTCTATCGGGCTCGCGGGCCTTTCGGTTTCGCAGCCAGCTCCTCAGAGTGTGGAGAGGGGGAATCAGAGTGTTTCCGTTTTGGGCTACACTCTGAAGCCCTCCATGTATGATGGGAAATCTTGTTGGGAGGAGTATAAAATTCAATTTGAAACGGTCGCTGAGGCAAATCGTTGGGATGGACCAAGGAAGGCTTTGGCGAAGCATTTTGACGACTCTCCCCGTTGAGAAACGGTTTAGTTATGACGCGTTGATTTCGGCCTTGGAATTCCGTTTTGGAATGAGAAATTTGGCTAATTTAAACTATGTCATGTTTCAAAATTATAAACAACGGAGAGTCCATCTCCGATTTGGCGGCGGAAATTGAGAGGTTAGCGCAGGCCGCGTTTGGGGATTGCCCAGTCGAAGTTAGGGACAAGCTCGCGGCCTCTCAGTTCATTGCCGCGCTAGCCAATGAGGAGATGAAGCGGACGTTGCGACTCGGCGGTTTCGTCTCATTACGAGCCGCAGTTGTGAGAGCTCTTGAGATCGAAGCCGTCGAGGCGGTGTCGACGCCGTTCATTCGACCCGAACGGTATCTCAAGCCTTTCCTTTTTCGGAGGGGGAGTCCCGTAAAAGAAGATTCGGAGAAGGAAGACCAGTGGAGAAGGAGGGAGGCAGCAGGAGGTCTGTGGAGTGTTGGTGCTGCAAGGAGTCAGGACATATGCAGCGAGACTGCCCCAAGAGGAGCGTGAAGAAGGGAAACCTGAAGAAGTCGGCGTAGAGGGGGAGACTCCGGCTTCGTTTTCTTTTAACCCCGTAGTGAGGAAGGCAAATTTGTCGGAAGATTCTGTTAGCGTCGAGGGAATCGTCGAGGGAAAGAGGTGCCATTTCGTCATCGACACGGGCTCATGCGTGAACTTGATGAAGTTTCATAAGAATGACAAAACTTGCGCGGCGGGGGTACAGGAAAAGGTTAACATTTGCTCGGTTTCCGGTGAGAAGTTACCAATTCTCGGAAAGCGACGTTTTCCTATATCTATTGGGAGCCTTGAAACTGAGGAGGATTTCCTTTTAATCGACATGGTTGAGGAGTGCATATTGGGAACGAACTTCCTCCGTAAACATTCCTGCCAATTGGATTTCATTTTGCAAAAACTACGGATCAGAGGACATCAAGATATGGATTTGAAGAGGAATCATCTTGAAGACTGAGTTCTGCCGCTTGCGGAAGCGAAGAGTGAAGCTTCTACTCCGGGATTTCTTCACGATCTGTACGGACGTTGCTCGCTTGATCTTTCCGAACGGCAGAAGACTGCATTCCAGGGATTGTTGAGTGAGTTTCAAGACGTTTTCGCCAGGGATCCGGATCAAGTGGGAAGTTGTGATGTCGTCCAGCGCAGAATTGACACCGGGGATAATCGCCCGATCAAACAACCACCACGTCGTCTGCCCCTGCATCGCCGTGGAGAAGTCGAAGAACTACTGGCAAAAATGGAAAGGCAGGAGATCATTGAGAAATCGAGAAGTCCGTGGTCTTCGCCGATTGTACTTGTGAAGAAGAAGGATGGAAGTACCCGATTCTGTGTGGACTATCGTCGTCTTAACGACGTATCAAGGAAAGTCTCCTATCCGCTTCCCAGGATTGAGGACACGTTGGATGCCCTGGCTGGTGCAACATGGTTTTCGACAATAGATTTGCAAAGCGGTTACTGGCAAATTGCAGTACATGAAGAGGATAAGGAGAAGACTGCATTTTGTGTTGGTACCGGACTTTGGCAATTCAAGGTAATGCCGTTTGGACTATGCAATGCTCCTGCTACCTTCGAACGTCTTATGGATACAGTTTTGGCGGATTTGAATTGGAAAATCTGTCTGGTATACCTGGGCGATGTGATAATTTTTGGAAGGAGTTTTGAAGAGGAGATTGGAAATTTGAGAAGAGTTTTCACCCGCCTGCGCAAGGCGAGATTGGTCATGAGCCCGAAGAAATGTAATTTCTTTTGACGAGAGGTTAAATACCTCGGTCACTTGGTCTCTGAGCGGGGCGTCAGGACGGACCCCGAAAGATAGCGGCGGTACGAGACTGGCCGGTTCCCAAGAATCAGACGGAGCTGCGAAGTTTCCTGGGACTTTGCACTTACTACAGGAAATTCGTTCGAAACTTTTCAGCAATTGCAAAGCCCTTGTATCGCTTGACGGAGAGTAAAGTTCCTTCAATGGACAGAACAATGCCAGGGGGTTTTCGAAGACTTGAAGACGCATCTTGCGAAGTCCCCTGTTTTGGCTTACCCCTTACCTAACGCGGATTTCATCCTGGACACTGACGCTTCAAACAATGCAATTGGAGCAGTCCTTTCTCAGTTTCAGGATGGCCAGGAGAAGGTGATTGCGTATTTCTCGAAGGTGCTGGGAAAGGCGGAAAGAAATTATTGCGTGACAAGGAGGGAGCTTTTAGCTATCGTGAAATCCATAGAGCATTTCCACCATTACCTCTATGGCCGGAAGTTCTTGGTGAGGACGGATCATGCTTCTTTGAGGTGGCTCCTCTCTTTTAAGAATCCTGAGGGACAGACTGCAAGATGGATAGAGCGTCTTCAACAGTACGACTTCGAGATTAAACACCGTGAGGGAAAGAACCACGGGAATGCAGACAGCCTTTCTAGAAGACCATGTGAAGTTTTGAATTGCAAGCGCTGTTTTCGTCTGGAGCAAGGTCGCGAAGAGGAGCATCTTGTCTTCAGAACCATCTGTATATCTGCGAAGGCGGAAGATTGGATTAAGGCCCAGGAAGAGGACGAGGATCTGCAATTTATTCGGCAGTCGAAGATTGAAGAGAATAAACCCACTTGGCAAGAGGTTTCAGCACTTTCCCTGAAGCGAAGTACTTCTGGAAGACCTGGGATTCATTGGAGATACATCATGGTTTATTGTTCCGGAGGTGGGAATCTGCTGGCGGAGAGGAGGCCAGTCGGCTATTGGTGGTACCGAAGAGTAAGATTACCGAAGCCCTCCAGGAATGCCATGATACGCCTTCTGGAGGTCACTTCGGGGTGAGGAAAACTTTGGCGAAAATTCGACAACGCTTCTTTGGCCGAACCACCGAAGGGATGTGGGGATTGGTGTCGCCGGTGCCATAGATGTTCCGCGAGGAAAGGACCTGCGGAGAAGGGAAGAGGATCCATGAAGGTTTATAACGTAGGAGCACCTTTTTGAGAGGATAGCGCTCGACGTTGTTGGTCCCCTGCCGAGGTCTTCCGCTGGGAACAGATTTGCGCTGGTTGTGATGGATTATTTTTCGAAGTGGCCAGAGGTGATTCCACTTCCTAACCAGCGAGCGACAACAATTTCCACAGCGTTGCTGAAGGAAGTGATAAGCCGACACGGAGTTCCGCACGAGCTGCACTCCGATCAGGGTCGGAGTTTTGAGTCAAGCATCTGCAAGGAGCTAATGAAGATACTTGGAATCAAGAAGACGAGGACAACTCCATTACACCCTCAGTCGGACGGGCTCGTAGAGCGGATGATAAGAACCTTGTTGCGATATCTGTCTCAGTTTGTTGCAGAACACCAAAAGGACTGGGACGAATGGATTCCAACGTTCTTGCTGGCTTATCGTTCTTCAAAATTTCACACGACGATTACATAGTAACTCTTTTTTACTTACTAATCCTAATTTTAAACGCATAAATTCAAATCTTGATTTTGCAAGTGGTTTTGTTAAAATGTCCGCGCATTGATCTTCACTCTTTACATATTTAACATTAATTATTCCTCGCTCATAGAGATCTCTTACAAAATGGTATCTTATCTCAATATGTTTACTTCGTTGATAAAATTCGGGATTTTGCACAAGTTTAATTGCACTCGTATTGTCAATAAACAAATCCTTTTTCCCGTTATTTACGTTAACTTCGTGTAACAAACGCGTGAGCCATACTATCTCCTTTGCAGCGATAGCCGCGCTTACATACTCTGCTTCTGTGGTAGACTGTGCAACACATTGTTGCTTTTTACTCTGCCACGTTATTGCAGCCTCGCCAAACTTACATAGAATACCGCTTGTTGATTTTCTATTGGTTTTATCACTTGCAAAATCCGCGTCACTAAAACATTCTAATTTCCCTTCCGTTTTATAATGTAAACCTATATCTATTGTTCCTTTTATATACCGCAAAATACGTTTTACTAAACGCCAGTGGGCATTCGTAGGTTTTTCCAATGACCTAGATGCCACATTTACTGCGAATGCTATATCAGGTCGTGTGACTACTTGTAAATACATTAAATGTCCTACCGCCTCACGGTATGGTACTTCAACTTCATCTATACTATCTAGATCACTAGTGTCCCATCCTGTATCCATAGGCGTAGACACCGGCTTAAGATCAGTCATTTTAAAACGTTCTAATGTCTTTTGTATATAGCCTGATTGATTTATGAAAATGGAACCATCACAGATTTTAGTTATTTCAATTCCTAAGAAACTTTTGACATCCGTCGTTGTTTTCACCTTAAACCTACCCTGTAGCTTACACATGAAAGAGTCGATTTCCTTTTCATGAGTTGCAGCTATTAGGCCATCATCCACCCATAAAACTAAGAAAAATTTCATATCATCTTTAACTTTACAAAATAGACACGGATCGGCGTTACTCTCCCTTAAACCGCACTTTGTCAAAAAATTCATAAAGCATTTTGACCATTGCCTCGGAGCTTGCTTTAGACCGTACAAACTCTTTAACAGTTTACATACGCGTCCCGTTCCATCCTGAAAACCTCTCGGCTGCTGCATATAAATTTCTTCATTTATCGTACCATATAAAAACGCGGTTTTTATATCGAATTGTCGTAAATACAATTTTCTTGAGCAACAATACTAAGCAAAGTTCTTACGGTATCAAAACGGACCACAGGGCTGAACGTCTCGTAGTAATCGACTCCTTCCTTTTGTGAGCAACCTTTTATAACTAACCTTGCTTTATATCGGGTTTCATTTGAATCTGAATCTGTTTTGCAACGAAAAACCCATCGATTTCGAAAAACCTTCTTTTCTTTTGGTTTTTCAACCAAAACATACGTATTATTTTCATGTAATGATTCCATTTCCTCGTTCATGGCCTCTTTCCATTTTTCCGCATCTTTTGTGTTTATCGCTTCTTCATAATCTATTGGTTCCGCATTAGCCAAAATCGCAATAGGATTTCCGTAAAATTCTGTTTTCTTTAATTTTGTTCGATCTCTTAATTTCCTAGTGTGCACTTTTTGATCGGTTATCTTTTGCACAGAATTATTGTTCTCTGGACTCTCATTATCGCTCGACTCACTACTTTTAGACTCTGTTTCATTTTGCTTTCATTGAATTTATCACCTTGTTTTTCTAATTCAATCACTACTTCAGTTTTACATACTTTCTCATCTTTAAATAAAACATCTCTACTCATTACAACATCACGTACTTCAGGAATCCAGATACGATAACCCTGTACATTTTCAGAATATCCTACAAAGTAACCTTTATAAGCTTTCTTATCCAGTTTCTTTCTCTTTTCTTTAGGAATGTGCACGAAACATTCTGTACCAAAAACTTTTAAATGATTTACGTTGGCTGTCTTATCAAACCATAATTCAAAAGGCGTTTTATTTTCTACTTTAGTTGGTCCTGTGTAGTTTAATACATGTACAGCACAATTAATCGCTTCCGCCCACAAAAATTTCGGCAAGTCCGGCTTCGAAAACAACATTGAACGCGCCGCTTCCACTACGATTCTATTTTCACGCTCGGCGGTTCCGTTCTGTTCCGGTGTGTATGGAATAGTAACAGCGTGTCTTATACCTAATTCTTGTAAAAAATTACTACCTTCTTCGTTTACATATTCTTTCCCTCCGTCGGTACGTAATTCTTTAATGCTATTGCCAAAACGCGTTTTTACCTCATTGCAGAAAATTTTAATTTTTCCCTTCACTTCGGATTTATTATGTAAAAAATAAACTTTCCGATAACTGCTATAATCATCTTTAAAAATAACATAATATTTACTTTTACCCAGCGATTCTACAGACATCGGTCCGCATACATCGGAATGTATCAATTCTCGTGCCGCTGTTGCACGTTCAATTTTCCTTCCGAAGGGTAACCTGTGATGCTTACCATATGCACAACCGTCACAAAATTCGCTATCTACCGTTACATCTATTCCTCTATCTTTGAGAAAAGACTTTACATGGCGTTTGTTTTGATGACAGAGCCTTTCATGCCATAATTGCAATGTGTCAACTTTATTCGCTGTGCACGCTACACTCGGAACTAAAACCTGCAAATCGATTCTATATAATTTCCCGATTTCTATTCCTACAGCTACAACCTTATTTTTACACGTAAATATGCATTCTTTGCCTTTTTTAGTAAGCGAAAAATCTACGCCCTTTTTTGCGGCAGCTCTTACAGAAAATAGATTATGTTTCATACACGGTACATACAAGACATCGTATAAAATTCCTTCTAGCTGTTTTCCGTTTACATATTTTTTGATTCGTACATTACCTTGGCCAATTGCTGACACTTTCTCACCGTTACCGATGTAAATCTTTACCGATTCCTTAAGCCGTTGATACTCGGTGAACCACTCTCGTCGATTCGTCATATGGTCTGACGCACCTGAGTCAATTAGCCAATAATCGTCATCGTCTTCCTGTCTTGTACATCCTGTGAATGCCTGCGCTGAATCGTGCGACGAATCCTCACTCCTCTTGCGTTCGTTCTTCTTTCGTTCGCCCTTTCTTACCGTGCAGTTTCTCGCCATATGATCCTTTGATCCACATTCGAAACAGCCTCTACAATTTTGTTGCTTATGACCCTTCAAGCCACATGCATAACAGATACTTGTCTTCCCTTTCCAATGAATTTTCCTTTCTGCGTTACTCGTGGTTTTCTTCGTGGAATTAGCTCGCAGATTCATTTTGAAAGTAAGGCCGTTGTGGATTCTTCCGTGTCGTCCCTTTTCTGCATGCGTAATTCTTCGGTCATGAGTCTCGCCGTTAGATTTTCAACCGTTCTTTTGTTTTCTGCCGTTGAATCCCATGCACTATGAAAATAATTAAACTTTGGTGGCAACGTCGAAAGAATTCTTGTAACCAGCATAGAAGAAGGTAATTCTCCACCAAGTGCTTTCATTTTACTCGCCATTTGTTCGAGTTTCGATATATGCTGTGCCACATTTCCTGCAGGATCCCAACGAAATTCAAAATTCCTTTTGAATCAAAGACAGACTTTCATCTGATTTCATGTCAAAGACATTTTGTAGCTTTTGCCACATGTCTTTTGCCGTATCACAATTCATAATTAATTGCAATGGCTTTGATTCAAGCGTGGTAACGATTAGTTTTTTCGCTTCTTTATTAGCATTATTCCATCTGGTCAACATTACTTGATAATTTTCACTTCCTTCCTCGGGCTTGATGAATGTGCCATCGCACACTTCCAGCAGATCGTTACTTTCCATCAGAGTACGTATGACAAATCGCCATTCTTGCCAATTATCGGCATTTCTTAACTTCTCGACCTTAATCCTGCCGATATCCATACTTTTTGACTTGCGAACGTACTAGGAATTTTTTCCAACACTAACGAAAAAACACACAGAGACGAGCCGTTAAAAAATCTTCTTAAATACACTTTCCACAGCTTATTTTCTTTTTCCTTTTCACCTCACTTCCACTAGCACTCCTGGGCCCATAACCTGTTGGGGTATAATTTAATATACGAGACGGCTTGTCTTGGTTTTGTGAGAGGAAATCTTTATTGTACATGTGCTGTGGTCAGCTATCTTGCAACGACTGCCCGATTCCGCCACGACACGCGGCCGCTCGGACCTCCCCTTCGCTTAAACAAACACGCATCAGGACTCTGGAAATTTCCAGAGTCCACGTGTGGAATTTTTATACTTCCACAGTTATAATCTGTCATTGCACGTGTTCGCTTTTTCCGTGGCACCTCATCGAACTTCTTTTCTCTCTTGTAAAACTGTTTTACCAACGCGCTGTTGATGCGCGGACTCATTCCAAAGGGAGTACCACGTACTTTCTTTACATATATAAAATTATTATATTTAAATTATAATTTATTATTTTCTAAAAATAAATTATTAATATGACAGAATAGTGCAATAAATTTAAGATTCTTATATAAAAATTATATTTTTGTTAATAATTTCACATTGATATATATTTACTTTTCAGGATCCTTGTTCTCCATATTTTAATAATTTAAATTTATTTTATAATATTACTATAATTATAATAATAATTATTATCTCATTTACATTAATAATTATATTTGACATTTTAATAAATAAATTTATGAATCGTTATTTATTAAAACATCATATAATTGAAATTATTTGAACAATATTACCAATATTAATTTTAATGTTTATTGCATTTCCTTCTTTAAAAATATTATATTTTATTGATGAACCATGAAATCCTATTTTTTACAATTAAATCTATTGGTCATCAATGATATTGAAGATATGAATATCCTGAATTTAAAAATTTAAATTATGATTCATATATAATTAAAGATTTAAATAATATAAATATATTTAGTTTATTAGATGTAGATAATCGAATAATTATTCTTTTTTATATTCCAATTCGGTTATTAACTACTGTTTAAATATCGCGTGAGTCCGAGACGTAAAAACTCGGCCGCGATGCCCGTATTTATCATGAATTCGCGTAATTCTAGAAGGTTCTGCTGACGGAGAATTTCTTCTTCGTTAGATTAGTATACCGCGGCCATTTTCGTGTTTTTGAAAGCTAGCTTCACTGGAATTCTCGATTCAGAGAACAAATTCCAGGAATCGTGTTGTTAGCGCCGAGAGAGAGAGAGAAATCGATTTATCGAATCGAGATCGACAGCCGAAACGCGGCAGCGCCGCATCGTGGCTATGCAGCGCGTAGTCGCCCGGGCCCAGCAGCGTGTTTCGTCGCTATGCGGTTTTGCGCCTGCGCGACGGAGCCCAGCCCCGGCCGTCGATGCTTGAAGATCGTCACGCTCCAGTACTGAGCCGTCGACGATCCAGAGCAGACCTGTTTACGATCTCGCTCCGTTTTCGTTCGAGCTCCGAAGAGTGTGAGATAAGCTTCTTCTACGAATACTGAATCCGCGGATAGCAGCTAAATATTTATTGGAAAATCTCATCGTGTCGATTGAGATTTTCCCGAATAAAAGGACAATCGGCCTGTTGTCGAAGCGATCGCCGTGCACGCTGCGTGTGACGCGATCGTAGACGCAGGATTGTGATTGAACGTTGCAGTTCGTTGTCACGACTGCGACGTTGGGAATTCGGTGTCGTTTACATTGAGTCCTTTCCGTTATTGAAAAGGTTGAACCTCTGGAAGGTTGATACCGACATACAGGTATCTCCTTAAAGTGCGTTCTCCTTTCACGGGATCGAGGAACCCACTCGAATCACCCGTCTGGTGTACCATATAGAGTGCACCGACCGGTGGAGTTGTGGTTTCGTCGACCCGTTGAAGCTATACGGTGTAAGAGCTGCCGGTAGGTAGATATCCAGGTACTGGTATCTCCTCGTGGTGCTCTCCGTGCATCGGGCTGCGGAGAACCCGCTCCAGTGATCCCGTCGTGAGGTGACGATCGTTGGAGCACAAGCGTACGGTGGAGCAAAGGGTTCGAAGAGCCTTCCTTCCGCCTCTACCCCCACTACCAGCTGTGTGATTCACACTGGGCTGTGACCGTAGGGTGGTTGGAGTTGCAGAGGGCTTCGTCTGATTCCGGCAGGCCGCAGGTCGCTCCTCGTTGCATAGGAGCCCCTGTCGAGGTACTCACGGCAGGCTGCCGGGCGGTCCTTTTGATAGGAACCGTTATCGAGGCAGCTGCGTGGGCAGGCCGCAGGTCGCTCCTGAAGAGCCGCCGTCGAGGTACCCAGAACAGTCAAAACAGTCCTCTTGCGTCGGTGGCGTCCAGACGCCACCCGCACGGTGAGCGTGCTCGCGGGATATAGCCTCTTGGAGCCTTACAACCTCCATTTGGTTTCCCGTCCGTGGCATTGCTAAGTGAACCCGGTAGATCGGAGGAAAACCTCGTCTACCCGGTTGCGCGTGTCGGTGAAATCGTGTTTCACGAATACCACCGACCAAAAAAGCAAATTATTACAGTCCACTCGTTGCTGCGCCAAATCGGCAGTTAGCTCTCCTCTGCGCCCACCAGACAATCGTTTGGAGCGTGAGGTAAGCAGCTGACGTGCGCGTTAACTTGATCGCTGTCCGCAGATACTTATACTTCTTGTATAATTTTTGTTACAGAAGACCTTAGAAAGGAAAAGGAAGGAGGAGACGCGGCCGAAAGGAGAGCCGTCGTCTCATTTATTTTCTTTTTAGTTTAAGGTTTTTTGTAATTGATATTTTTGGTTTATATTTTTGTAATAAAAACGATATTTGAAATCTTGTAACCATTTCTCTACCCTGTCTTTTCCCTCGACCGGAACCACAGTTAGAGTCCCTTAGTACCCTAACAACTACATCTTCAGATGTAATTCATTCTTGAACAGTACTTTCTTTAGGTATAAAAATAGATTCAATTCCAGGACGAATTAATCAAATAACATTAATTTCAATACGATCAGGATTATTTTTAGGTCAATGTTCAGAAATTTGTGGAACAAATCATAGTGTTAGAATGTGGAGGGCTCAAACACTGATTTGAGAACCTCGTCTAACGGGGGTCCGGATCACGAGGGAATAGGAGGATGGAAAAGTAATTGTCACACGTTATATATATTTTCACGTCGTCGAAAGAGTTCGACGTGTTCTCGCGATTCGCCGTAAGCTGGGAGTTAAAATTGTCCCACACTTCGACTGGAAGATGGCAAAGCCACTCAGGGTATTTTATACACCCCTGGATTGTGGGTTTCGAGCCGTTTGACAGTCAAGGGAGGTTGGTGGGTCAACCTCGATACCTCCGACACGACCCCTGATTACAGCGATACGTGTTTTTTTTGTTCCTTTTTTTTCAGACAAAGGTGGGTCGTAGCCACTGCTGAATACTTCGGACACGACCTCTGATTACAGCGATACGTGTCTGTATTCAGGCTGAGGTGGATCGTACCCACTGCTGAATTCGAAATCTCGGATTATAACCTGCGAGATCTTTACAGTCTTTGGATCAGGCCGTGTACCGACCTGATCTTTTTAATTGGTAAGCGGTTGTGGAAGTAGTGACGGTACTGGATGGTTTCCCTATCCGTTTTCGTCTAGACCTTCCTCGCGTTTCCGACTCTAATTTTGATTGAAATTAAATAACGTGTGTGGAGGTAATGACTTTACCGGATGGATTGCCAATCCGTTTTTCGTATTAAACTTCCGTACCACTTTGATAATTTCTCCGAAAGTTCGAGTAATCTTGAACTAGTCGGCAGTTTTTAATGTTACGGGAGAGCGGGATCGTATGCCCATCTGCTCGCTGCCGATTCCAAATTAAGAGTGACGATCTAGCACGGTTAGTCAAATTCGGAGGGGAGAATCTCCAACTAGCGGCGTTGTAGACGAATTTGCATTCGTCTTTGTCCAACTTATTATTGTCGTACCTTCTCTCTCTACACTCGCCGAAACGTTAGCTCGAAATCACGCGTCTTTTTGTTGATCGCGTGATGTTTCGAAGAAACCCGTATGTGACAGTTTTTATATCCTGTCTTGTTTTCGCGTAGCGGACACGAGAGTCGAACAGTCTCGAGTCGGTTACATTCGCAGAAAAACAATACCGGGTGACGAATAATATTCTACTATTCTTGTATGCTTCGAATTAACGCGATATTTAAACAACTGACGTACCAAAATTGTGCTCTGTTTAAATAAAGCTTACTGTTAAAATAGGTGCGAGTTGTCGCTCTCACCTTTTAACGTTGAGTCCGAATTACGAGGGAGTGGGAATATGGGGGAAAGTGAATGGTAGACGTATAAATTTCTTTCGCCTAGTCAATGGACTAGGCCCTTTATTTAAAAATGAAAATTAAACAAAAGAAAATAAAGAAATTTAAATTTAAAATCGCCAGGAAAAACCGAGCCCATTGGCGAGCTCGTAAAAACCCTGGCCGTGGTCTCTGGCCACTACGGCTCTCGTCTCGGTCGTCTGTAACAAAAGAGAGACCGAAATTCGGCTGTAAATACTTGACAACGCTCGTCGCGTTGTCAGACTCGATTCAATCCACGCGCTCCTTACTCTGTTTATGGTAAACAGGAGCGGGATTCTTACACAGCGTTAAGCAGCTGTATTAGTGGACTGTATGGTTGAACGTTTCTCGTTCGATTGCAGTATGGGAAGGCGAGATTCTAATCTCGATTTTCTCTGGGCTGCAAAGTTTGATTATTGCAGGAGTGGACAACGGGCGGAGGTTGTAAGGCTCCGAATATTGTCGCGCTCCGCGGCACTTCACCGTCTCCTGGTCCGTACGGGACCGGTGTGATGCAGTCCCTTAACTGCGCTAGAAGCGTCTGTTTGTTAAGGTTCTTACACCACGGTTCCCTTTGAGCGTCGTTCTACGCCTAGTGTCCGTACACACTGGCGATTCACAAACCACGCTCGAGCACGTCAAAGTCTGCTGGGAGTTCACCCAGGGAATACGCCAAAAGGCCCCTATGTGGGTGTGATCCCAAGCACTGACATGACCTTGGAGGAACGACGATTCCACCCAGGGAATGCGCCAAGAAGGCCCCTATAGGTGGGTGTTAGCACCGTGCAACAATCAATGGAGGATCGAGAAGCTCTCTCGGTACCTCCTGCACGACCGCTTATGAAAACGGTAAGTGTTTCTTTTGCACTTGCGTTTCGGAAACCACGTTCGTGCAGGTCGAAACCAGCTGTGAGCTCACCCAGGGTATATGCCACGAAGGCCCCTATGGGGGTGTTATCCTAAGCTCAGATTCGACCCTGGAACGGCGATCCCACCCAGGGTATTTCGCTACAAAGGCGCCCTGTAGGTGGGTTTTTATCACCGTGCAACTGTGGTTTTTAGTACACGACCGCTGATTACAGCGGTACGTGTTTCCTACGCAACGGTGGCGATAATCAAACACTATTCGAGTGTTAATTAGATTATTCAGCCACCGATTGGTTGTGCACAGCGGTGGCGATAATCAAACACTATTTGAGTGTTAATTGATTATATTCAGCCACCGATTGTTTTTTGGACAATTGCTCAAGGTTTGAGAAAATTCTACGCAACGGTGGCGATAATCAAACACTAATCGAGTGTTAATTAGATTATATTAGATTATATACTCAGGTTTAGAGACAATTTTCCGTGTCCAGGTGGTTCGTTCACCGCAGAGATCGAGCTAAACGCAGGAAACCGTGAGGTACGAAATTCGACTTGGCTAAATTCTTTCGAATCGGCAGCAGTCTTGCTATCGTTACGTGTCGGTTCAGTGGTGCAACGATACAATTAGACGAATCGAACTGATCGTATATAGCGATCACGGTATTAGACAAAGTCGGCTCTGGAGGTCCGAACTCGTCGAGAACCAGAAAGCGAGTGATCGCAGAGACAGACCCTCTTGTCCGCGTTCGCGAGAGGGGAAATTGTCTGTCTCGTATTAATTTTGTATCCTCTCTGTTATTTCGGCATAGTAACACCGGTTCTCATGGCACCGTTACTGGGCCGATCGCGTGACTATTATCGAAGGTAAATTTGGATTTTTTCTACACGGCATTTTTTTTTTTTTTTTTTTTTTTTTTGTCGTGGGGAAAATCTTCGAAAGACTCCCTCCCACCTCTTTGGGGAGAGGCGGGAGGGGTGTGTGGGATTCCCCGCGCCCATTACTTTTATAACGGGCGCGGGACCTTCCCACTAAAAACCCCACGGTGACCCTTCCGCACGATTTGGGAGGATACCGGGAAGCGCTCGAAGCATACTTCCGGTATCCTCCCCGTGCCCGCGCTTTGCGTCCATCCGCGGGGGGACCAACGGTCCCCACCGGTAATCGCCCTGTCTCATAGCGGCAGGACGAGGCCACATCGTCCTGCCGCCATCCGTCCCGGGGCCGCGTCTAGTGGCGGCTGCGAGCCCCAACTCGCAACCGCCCGCGACCCCGTTTCTACCCTTCGGCGGCCGACAGCTAATGGCCGCACCAGGCCACCGAGGGTGCCGCTCCGTGCGCCGGACCCGGACAGGAGGCAATGCCACCCCATCCGGTCCGACCCTACGCCGCCTGGCGGGAGGGGGGCTCCTATCCTGCACACCCAGGACCGCCCCCACCCCCGCGCGACGGTCGACGCGGTGACGATACATCATCGCGTGCGACCGCGCGAAGAGATTCATGGGCGGCATCCCCGCAAGAACCGTCGCCGCCTCATGTGACACGGTCCGGTACCCGCGGACGACCCTTAGAGCCATCCGCCTCTGCACCCGACGCAGCATAGTCATGCCGAGCCGGGAGGCCGCCAGGTCGTCCGCCCAGACGGGGGCCCCGTATATTACCACCGACTGAACCATTGCCACATAGAGGCGGCGAACTCGGCCCGCCGGGCCCCCCAGGTTGGGCAGAATCCGGCCCAAAGCCCCAACCATCTTCTCCAGCCGGGGGACCAGGCAGCGGAAATGCTCCTCGAAGCGCCAGTGGCTATCGAGGATCAGCCCCAGATACCTCATCTGGGGCTACACCTCGATATTAGCCTCACCCACGCGGATCAGAGGGGGTGGCGGATCCTGCCGAGGTGAATGGAACGCTATCACCTCGGTCTTATGGACCGCCACCGTCATCCCCATCCCTCTGATCCGGTTGACAACGCGTTGCGCCCCCTCCTCCGCGAGACGCTTGGCCCTCCCTCAGTGCGCCCCGACGGCCAGCACCAGTGTGTCATCTGCATAACACACGGCGCTGACGTCGTCGGGGAGGTCGGCCTGCAACACTGCGTCGTACGCGATGTTCCACAGGAGTGGCCCGAGGACCGACCCCTGCGGAACCCCGCAGTACACCTCCCTCCGCATATGCCCATCCCGGCCAGGATACTCGATCCACCTGCCGCGGAGATAGTCCCCGATGACCGCCCCGAGACAAGGGGGGACCCGATGATATTCGAGCCCCCTCCCTATCTCCTCCCAGGGCAGGGTGTTAAAGGCGTTGGCAATATCCAAGGATATTGCTAAAGCCACCCCTCCCCGGGAGACGGCCGACTCCGAGAGGGCCCTGACACGACCCATCGCGTCGATGGTCGATCGACCCTCCCGGAAACCGTACTGGCAGTCGGCCAGGCCGGGGGCACCCCGCGTCAGGTGCTCGACGAGGCGGGCAGCAATCACCCGCTCGAAGAGCTTGCCCACCTACCCTCGGTGGCCTGGTGCGGTCATGAGCTGCTGGCCTCCGAGGGGTAGAAACGGGGTCGCGGCGGTTGCGAGTTGGAGCTCGCAGCCGCCACTAGACGCGGCCCCGGGACGGATGGCGGCAGGACGATGTGGCTTCGTCCTGCCGCTATGAGACAGGGCGATTACCGGTGGGGACCGTTGGTCCCCCCGCGGATGGACGCAAAGCGCGGGCACGGGGAGGATACCGGAAGTATGCTTCGAGCGATTCCCGGTATCCTCCCAAATCGTGCGGAAGGGTCACCGTGGGGTTTTTAGTGGGTAGGTCCCGCGCCCGTTATAAAAGTAATGGGCACGGGGAATCCCACACACCCCTCCCGCCTCTCCCCAAAGAGGTGGGAGGGAGTCTTTCGAAGATTTTCCCCACGATAAAAAAAAAAAAAAGGCTAGGTAATACGTTTCTACGTCTTCTGAATGGAGGTGTATCGGATGTGTCAACGAGTTCTTCGTCCTCGTCTGAACTTTGCGATATTTCGGAAGTAGAAGGTTCTGCGTAATTTATGGGAGGTTTTTCAGGTTGTGATTTGGAACGTGTTCTCATGGAAATGGTACTTGTGTTTATAGGAGGTTTTCGTTGCGTTTTCCTGTTCTGTGGTCTGCCTACAGGTCTTCGGGGTTCTATTATAGGAATTGCACGAGATGTGGATGGGGCTGGTACCTTTGGTTTGATGGATGTTTTTTTGATAGGAAAAATTTTTGAATGTCCTACTTTACAATCCGAATCGTCATCAGTGGTGTCTTTTGAACTTGAATCCGAATTTGAATCGTAATCTGATCGGATTACCGGGTTTCGGGATAAGGCATCTGCATTAGTGTTTAAATGACCAGACTTATGAACGAAATCGTATTCGTAATCACGTAATTTTAATCTCCATCGAACTAATCGTTGACCCGGATCTTTTATTGAATCTATCCAACGTAAAGGTTCATGATCGCTAACTAATGTAAATTCCCTTCCGTATAGATACGGCCGAAAATGTAATACGGAATAGAGCACGGCTAAACATTCCTTCTCAGTTGTGGAATAATTTTGGTCTGCTTTTATTAAAGCACCGGGTAAGTCATGCCCATCTACATTTTGACTAAGAACTGCGCCAATTGCGTAATCAGATGCGTCTGTGGTTAAAGTAAATGGTTTATCGAAATTGGGAAATTGCAATATAGGACTACTGCACAAGGCTTTACGTAGAATTTTAAAACCTTGGTTTTGTTCTTTTCCCCATATGAATTTGGCATTTTTCTTTAATAATTCGGTCAGTGGATTTGCTTTCGCGGCAAAATCTTTAATAAAACGACGGTAGTATCCTGCAAGTCCTAAAAATTGTCTAATGTTTTTCGAATTTTTCGGCCGAGGAAAGTTTCTTACGGCGGTTAATTTGGTTGGATCTGGTTTGACTCCCTTATCACTTATTATATGGCCTAAATATGTAACTTCAGTTTTCAAAAATTCACATTTATCAGGTTGCAAAGATAAATTAGCCTCGCTTAATCGCTTAAATAATCGTCGAATTTTTTCCCCGTGTTCTTCCAAATTTTTCGCATATACTACTATGTCATCAAGATAAACAAATACTTCGATTCCCACTAACCGCTGGAATATTGCAGGTGCATTCTTTAGACCTTCGGGCATGCAAATGTATTCGTAATGACCGTTAGGCATTGTAAACATTGTTTTATCGCGGTCTCTCGGTGCCATTTCAATCTGCTGAAATCCACTTGCAAGATCAAAAGTGGAAAATTATCTTGCTTCACCCAAATGATCTAGAATGTCCACAATATTCGGTAATGGATAAGCATCGCCTATAGTTTTTTCATTAAGTTTCCGGAAGTCAATTACCATTCTCCACCTTGGATTTCCCTTAGAATCAGGCTACTTTGGTACTATCCATAGCGGCGAATTGTAAGGAGAATTTGAAGGAGCAATTATTCCATCAGCTAATTTAACCTTGATTTGTCGTTCGATTTCGGCCTGATGAACTGGAGGGAACCGATATTGTCTAGTGTTAATTGGTATATCGTCTGCTGTATGAATTCGATGTTGCAACAAAGGAGCAGAAGGTAATTTATCGCCTGGTAGATGGAATATTTCTGGAAATTCTTCTATCAAATCTAATACATGATGTTTTTCCTCGTTATTTAAATGGTCTAAGCGTAATTTATTTGAAATTTCGGTTACACGGTTAACTATTGCAGGTTGTTCAAGTTCGGAATCAAAACATTCGCGTTCTTCAGGAAAATAGTGGTATTCGAAAGGTATAATTTCTTGAGGAGGAATTTCGATTTCTATGTCTCGATCTAATGTGTTTATAGCAAGGACATGGCATACACCTTGATCGACACTAACGGCTGCTTCTCCAATATATATTCCGTCTTCAGTTTGGAGTCGGGGAAGGTACCCTTCTTTAAATCATAATCGATAGCATCTATGGCAATTGCTTTCCGTGTTCGACTTTGAATACGATAGACTCGAGTTTTGGGTCGCCATGGTTTTCCTTTTGGAGGATTTTCGCCAATGAAACGAAATGGTTTGATAGGTTCGGTTTTTGTTACAAGTGTGTTGTGTGCAAAAGAGATTTCAGCCTGCTCTTGTCTCAAATAATCTTTTCCTAGAATTCCGTCACTACTAATTGGAAATGATGGGTTTACTACGTGAAATTTTACGGGTTGGCCTAAAATAGTTACTATGGTTGTTCCTAAAGTTTCAATTTTTTCTGAGGTAATTCCTGACATTTCAATTGAATCATAGATATCTATTGTTGAGTCTTCGTGTAAGGCTTTTAATTTAATTAAGTTTACGTCTGCACCCGTATCTATTAAAAAATGTGGCTGTTTTAGATCTGAACTCGTCCGCGGATAATCTAATAACGGGTGAATCGCGACTGGATCGAATATCTAATATTGTTGGCTTTCTTCGAGATATCGTACTGTTGGATGACGCACTGGATTCTGGTAACTCTTCGTCGCGTCGTTCCGAAGAGCTACACGGGAGTTTAAATCTGACTGTGATGGCGGTTGTGGTGAAGAAAAACGAACGCGGTTCGGTGAAGTCGTATTCTCGGAATGAGATGGTTTATGTTGTAAAAATTTTGAATTTGCAAGGGGTGTATGAGGAATCGGGCTTGAAATTCGTGAAGGTCCAGCAGAAGTTGATTGATACTCGGTATAAGAATTAGCTGGTCTATGGGGATCATATGGGTTTGGAGGATAATAAGGAGGATAAGGCATCGGGTAATATGGTGGATAGGGAAAATATGGATGGGGTGGATAATATGGAAAATTTGGTTGGTATTTAAACTGCTCGGAAGGGTTTCGTGGAGGTTTAAGAATTCCTGTTGGTAATTCTGAAGGTTCAGCATTTCTACGGGGAATCGGACTTGGGCTTCGAGATCGATTGCGATAAAGAAAAAAATGTGTCTGTGTTTCCTGCTGATTAGGGGAAATTGACCCAGAATTTTGATAAGATTCGTTTTGTCGAGACAGGAATAATTTATTGAACTCATCGCGAGCAAATATTTCGGATTTTTCACGTGTTTCTATTTGTGTCGCGTGTTTTGCTGCCTCTTCTAAATTTTTAGGATTGCGTGCGTCTACAGAATGCGCTATACCGTCTGGCAAACCTCTAAGAAATGCTCCGAGAGCACATTCTAGTACAGGCAGAATCATTTTTTCCGCGTCGTCACCATAGGTGTCTATTAATGCATGTCGAGCGCCACTAATTAGAATATTTAACCGGTCATAAAAATCACTTACGGATTCATCCCTACGCATTCGAATTTTGACAATTTCATTTTGAAATTAGGAAAAGATTTTCACGCAGCAAACTTTTTCTATAGGTGCTTAAATAAGTCGTTTAATGAGCCAAATGTTATGCCGAAAGTACTATCGCGTGCGGATACTTGTAATTTTCCTATAACTGCTTTAACGTACGCTCCTTCGCTTGCCGGTGGCACATAAACCGCACCGTTTTGGACATCTTGCAAAAAGTCTTTTAATGGCATATTTTCCCCATCGAAAAACGGTATATTTAATGTTCTATATTGTAAGGTAAAGCATTCTGCCATGGATGTTAACATCGCGTTTGTGACGTTTAAATCGGAATTATTGGTTGAAGTTGTGTTTGCAGTATAATGTGATGAAGTCATTTTTAATACTATTAATATTTAATCAGACAGAAATAGGATATATATAAAAAAAAAGGATAAAGAATTGACTATAGTTAATTGGATCGATACCGTGGAACTTCCTTTTAGTAATTTTTGGAATTCAAAAGCGAAAGATACAACTATTGTCCTTTTAATTTTGAATTCCCCAAAATTTCATCAACGAACGAATTTTTGACCAACTCGTATCCCACCGCTGCCACCAGTTTAGCTGTTACGTGCGGGGTAGGGGAGGATGATGGTAGGTGGTCGTGATCGATTGCTCGTACCCCGGCGTACCGCTTAAACACCTTCGAGTTCTCAAAGGAAAAGTATATGGGATCGGAGTTGATCTGACCTTATACAAACTCCTCGCTCGTTGAATACAAGTCTGGGAAAATGTATATATTAAAGAAAGGAACGAAATGTGATGGACATTGACATATATGTATTTCGCGAAATAGAAGATCCGAAATTTGGTACAAATGGATTATAAATTTCCTGCTCACCAAACCAGCGCTGTATTCTCGCTCTCTTTCTCTTTCTCTTTCTCTTTTCACTTTACACAATGGTCGTAGCTTGAATTCAGAGGAGTTCCACTAGACACTTATACTACTAGGGAGAAATATATTGGTAACAATAATAATAATAATAAATTTCGAAAAAGGATTTGGTTAACGGGTAGTTCAAGTCTTTCGCGGATTGACCAACGAACTATGCTCTTACGAACTATCCGGGACAGACAGCACGCACCTCGCGACTTAACAACTGACTGCTCCGCACTAGCCTAACTCATGGGTCATCGGGCGGGATGTCTCGCTGCCGCTCATGGTGCGCGCCATGCTCGGCAGCGAGGAGAAGTGGAGGGCCGTGGCCTCCTTCTGCGAAATCGTAATGTTGCAGACGGAGACCGCGGGAAGGGAGCGCGAGCGTCAGCGGCGCGCTGAGGCTCGCGCTCGTTTGGTGGCGAGAGAGTGTCGCCTGGCGGGCGGCCCCCTCGGCGTGGCGCATGACCCAGGCTGGGAGCGGGGTCCTGATAGGAGCCCCCTCCCGCCAGGCGGCGCAGGGTCGGACCGGATGGGGTGGCATTGCCTCCTGTCCGGGTCCGGCGCACGGAGCGGCAACCTCGGTGGCCTGGTGCGGCCATTGGCTGCCGGTCGCCGAGGGGTAGAAACGGGGTCGCGGGCGGTTGCAAGTTGGGGCTCGCACCCGCCACTAGACGTGGCCCCGGGACGGATGGCGGCAGGACGAAGTGGCCTCGTCCTGCCGCTATGAGACAGCAGGTGATTACCGGGGGACCGTTTGTCCCCCCGCGGGTGGGCGCAAAGCGCGGGCACGGGGAGGATACCGGAAGTATGCTTCGAGCGATTCCCGGTATCCTCCCAAATCGTGCGGAAGGGTCACCGTGGTGTTTTTTAGTGGGTAGGTCCCGCGCCCGTTATAAAAATAATGGGCGCGGGGAATCCCACACACCCCTCCCGCCTCTCCCCAAAGAGGTGGGAGGGAGTCTTTCAAAGATTTTCCCCACGACAAAAAAAAAAAAAAAAGCTATCAAGGATGCTAGTAATCAAGGAATGAGCTATGGAGCTAGCTAGCAAGGAGGGGGTATGGTAGCTATCCTGCAAGGAGTGTGCTACGCAGCTAGTGTGCAAGGAGTGAGCTAGGTCGCTAGCTTGCAAGGAGTGAGCTAGGTAGCTAGTTAGCCAGTAGTGACCTAGGTAGCTAGCTAGCAGGGAGTGTGCAATGTATCAAGCTAGCAAGGAGATGTAGGTGCCTGGCTTGCAAGGATTCAGCTAGATAGCTAGCGGACAACGAGTGTGCTAGGAATCTAGCTAGCAAGTTGTGAGCTAGATAGCAAGTTGGCAACGAGTGTGCTATGTATCTAGCTAGGAAGAAGTGAACTAGGCAGCCAGCTAGCATGGTGTGAGCTAGTTAGGTAGCTAGCAAAGAGTGTGCTCGGTAGCTAGCTAGCAAGGAGTGCGCTAGGGACCCAGCTAGCAAGCAGTGAGCTAGGTAGCTAGCTATCAATGAGTGAGCTAGATAGAAAGTTGGCAACGAGTTTGCTATGTATCTAGCTAGGAAGAAGTGAACTAGACAGCTAGCTAGCATGGTGTGAGCGAGGTAGGTAGCTAGCAAAGAGTGTGCTCGGTAGCTAGCTAGCATGGAGTGCGCTAGGTAGCTAGCACGCAAGGAGTGATCTAGGTAGCTACCACGCAAAGAGTGAGCTAGGTAGCTAGATAGCGAAGAATGTGCAAAGTACCACGCTAGCAAGGAGTGAGCTAGGTAGCTGGCTTGCAAGGATTGAGCTACATATCTAGCTGATAACGAGTGTGCTAGGTATCTAGCTATCAAGGAGTGGGGTAGTTATCTAGCTAGCACGGAGGGAGCTAGATAGCAAGTTGCCAACGAGTTTGCTATGTATCTAGCTAGGAAGAAGTGAACTAGGCAGCTGGCTAGCTAGCAAGCTGTGAGCACGGTAGCTGGCTAGCAAGAAGCGAGTTAGGTATCCAGCTAGCAGGGAGTGAGCTAGAAAGCTAGCTGGCAACTAGTGTGCTAGGTATCGGGCTAGCAAGTGGTGTGCTACGTAGCTAGCTAGCAAGGAGTGAGCTAGGCATCTAGCTAGCATGGAGTGAGCTAGTTAGCTTGTTAGCGACGACTTATTTTTAAGGGACGTCGAGGGCATTAGCTCGACGATATTTCGTTTTCGAACGATTTATGATAGGGACTTAGCCTGCGTGTGGCCCAAGAGGGAGGGTTGCAGCAATGCAATCCAGATGCCTGTCGATGGCTGGTGACTCGATGTCACGCAGCTATCGGGCGTCATAGGATTGCTTATTGAAAGGAAACGTATGTATGTTAGAAAAAGGCAAGCGACCCGACGTTGTCTTGCTTTAAAGAATAGGAACTCTGTTCCTTGAGGATCTGGCCACGGAGTGGGGAAGGCAAGGGTGCCTTCTGGTAAGAGGACTAAGCATGACCTCTTGGCCCTTACCCCAGAACCGGCACTAAGTGAAGTTCTCATTTTTACAAATTTCTAACAAGCTATATAGCAAAGAGTGTGCTAGGTAGCTAGATAGCAAGGAATGAGCTAGGTAGCTAGATAGCAAAGAGTGTGCTAGGTAGCTAGATAGCAAGGAATGAGCTAGGTAGCTAGCTGGCAAGGAGAGAGCTAGGTAGCTGGTTAGCAAGTAGTGAGCTAGGTAGCTAGCTAGCAAGCAGTGAGCTATTTAGCTAGCTATCAAGGAGTGAGCTAGGTTGCTAGTAATCAAGGAATGAGATAGGGAGCTAGCTAGCAAGGAGTGGGTTTGGTAGCTATCCTGCAAGGAGTATGCTACGCAGGTAGTGTGCAAGGAGTGAGCTAGGAAGCTAGCTAGCAAGGAGTGAACTAGGTAGCTAGCCAACAAAGGGTGTGCTAGGTATCTGGATAGCAAGGAGTGAGAAATGTAGCGAGCTAGCAATGAGTGTGATTGGTGCCTAGCTTCCAAGGAGTGAGCTAGGTAGGTAACTAGCAAGGAGAGAGCTAGGTAGTGAGCTTTCAATGAGTGAGCAAGGTAGTTAGCTTGCAAGGAGTGTGCTAGGTATCTAGCTAGGAAGGTGTGAGCTAGGAACCTAGCTTGCAAGCAGTGAGCTAGGTAGCTAGCTAACAAGGAGTGAGCCAGTTTTCTAGCAATTAATAATTGAGCTAGGTAGCTAGCTAGCAAGGAGAGTGCTTGGTAGCTATCCTGCAAGGAGATTGCTAGGTAGCTATCTATCAAGGAGTGAGCTAGGTTCGTAGCTACAAAGGATTGAGCGAGGCTCCTGGCTAGAAAGGAGCGAGCTGCCTAGCTAGCTAGCAAGGAGTGAGATATGTAGCTAGATAGTAAGGGGTGAGCTAGGCTGGTAGCTGGCAACGAGTGTGCAAGATATCTAGCTAGCAAGGCGTGAGCTATTTACCTGGCTTGCAAGGATTGAGCTAGATAGCTAGCGGACAACGAGTGTGCTTGGAATCTAGCTAGCAAGGAGTGAGCTAGGTAGCTAGCACGCAAGGAGTGAGCTAGGTATCTAGCTAGCACGGAGTTAGCTAGATAGCAAGATGGCAACGAGTGAGCTATGTATCTAGCTAGCAAAGGGTGGGCTAGGTATCTAGCTAGCACGGAGTGAGCTAGATAGGAAGTTGCCAACGAGTTTGCTATGTATCTAGCTCGGAAGAAGTGGACTAGGCAGCTAGCTAGCTAGCAAGGTGTGAGACTGCGTCAGTCTCGTCCTTCTCCTCCACGAGGAGCCACATAGGCTCCAAGAGGAAGCGGACGGGGCAGGCCGTCGACGGAGTGGACCGGGCGATGAACCCGGTCGTGATGGTGAGTTGCCTCAGGGACGAGGTAACCGAGGAGATATCCGAGAGGATCTCCTCGTCCCTGAGGCCGGTCGAGAAGGTTGCCGCAGCCTGCTCTCTAGAGGGGAAGAAAAGCAGGGTGGCTGAGGCCCTGCGAGAGGCTGCGCAAGATACGGGGGAGGCGGCGCAGGAGCTGAGCTGGCGAAATGCCCGGCTGCAGCTCCTGGTGGAGGAGGAGCGACGGGGGAGGATGAGGGCAGAGGCGCGTTGGAACAGCGCAGCCCTCCCTCCTATCCTCCCTCCTCCTCCACCTCCAACACCAAGATCCACGGTCGTGGAAAATAAGCGGAGTGCGGCGGCGGTGTTGCTTGGCCCTTCCACCCGCACTCCGCCCGTGCAGAGTTCCCCATCCTCCTCAGAGGACGAACTTCTGAGGAGGATCGGGAATATGATAGATAGTAAGCTGGCCGCCTTCCGGGAGGAGCTCCTCCACGGAGGTGTGGTCAGCAACAAGAAGCCGGTGCCTCCCCGATCAAGGTCGGTTCAGGTGGGGAAGGCAAAGGTGGGTGGAGGGAAGGCTCCACCCACCGTGGCCGTTCCGGTGCTGCCGGTCGTGGTCCCCTAGGGGGGTAGTGTACCCGCGGCCCCGGTGCGCGCGTCCTCCGCGGCACCATCCCAAGGGGGGTGTCGTGGAGCGAGGTGATAGGGCGGAAGGCGAAGAGGGCGGCGAGGAAGGCCTCGCAGCCGCGACCTGCTACCTCACCGCCCGCGGTCAAGGGAAATGCCGCGAAGGTGCGACCAGGGCGCCCCCCTAAAACGGCAGCAGTGACGCTGACCGTTCCTCAGGGGGGCGACCGGACACTCGCGGGGGCGATGCAGCTCGCCAGGGATAATATATCCCTGGAGGAGCTAGGCATCGCTTCCGTGAGGGCGAAGAGGGACGTGACCGGGGGTCTCCTGCTGGAGATGCCTGGTCCAGAGGGCGTCGTGAAGGCGGATCGACTCGCCCAGAGGCTCCAGGAGCAGCTGGGCGAGCGGGGTGTCCGAGTCGCCAGGCCCACGAAGCGCACAGAGATGCGCATATGTGGGCTGGATGACTCGGTCACCGCGCAGGATGTGTCCCGTGCCCTAGCGAGGGCGGGTGATTGCCCCGAGGGAGATGTGCGGGTCGGAGATATCCGCAGGTCTCCTTCAGGCCTGGGGTTGGTGTGAGCCCAGTGTCCCCTCTCCGCCGCTAGAAAGGTGGCGGAATCCGGGAGGGTATTGGTGGGGTGGGTTTCGGCACGAGTGGAGATACTCGCGCCGCGCCCACTCCAGTGCCACCGGTGCCTCGAGTTGGGACACGTGAGGCAGTGGTGCACCTCGCCGGTGGACCGCAGCGGTCAGTGTTACCGCTGCGGGGCGAATGACCACCGCGCGTGCCAGTGTTCGGCGGCCCCCCACTGCCCGCTACGTGCGGACATGGGGAGATCAGCCGATCACAGGCTGGGGAGCAAAAAGTGCTCTCCCCCCTCCCGGAAGGGGAAGAAGAATGTGCCCACCCCGGTTCAGGCACCGCGGTCGCTGGCAGCGTCCACAATGGAGGTGGACGGTGCCACGGGGACGGACAGCCGGGAGGAGGCTGGGACGGCCGTTAAATAACGGCGCCCCGGCTCCTCCTCCAGGCCAATCACAACCACTGCCGCGCGGCACAGGACATGATGTCCCAAGTCCTCGCGGAGTGGGGGGTTGGCCTGGCGGTCGCCGCCGAGCCGTACCGCGTGCCTGATCAACCACATGGGTGGGCGACGCGCACGGTTTGGTGGCGACGGGTCCCCGCCGTTCTCCATTCTGGAGCGAGGTCGGGGTTTCGTCGCCGTGGACTGGGGGGGGAGTCGCCGTAGAGGGGTGCTACATCTCGCCCCGCAGAGGTCACGCCGCGTTCGAGCTGTACTTGGCCGAGGTCGCGACATGCGTGCAGCGCTGCGCGGCACGGCCGGTGTTGGTCCTGGGGGACTTTACCGCCAAGTCGGTGGCTTGGGGATCCCCTAGCTCCACCGTTCGCGGCGGGATCCTGGGCGACTGGGCGGCGAGGCTCGACCTTCGGTTACTGAACCGGGGGTCGGAGAACACGTGCGTGCGGCGATATGGGGGGTCTATCGTGGATGTTGGATTCGCGACCCCCAACGACGTGCGCATGGTGTCGGGTTGGCAGGTGGTCCCGCAGGCAGAGACACTCTCCGATCACCGGTATATCCCGATGGAGGTCTCTGCCGTCGGGGCTGCATCCCGGAACCACCGCCCGGATGGCACCCCACCGCGCCGCTGGGTGCTTCGGCGCCTGGACAAGGACGCCCTGATGGCAGCTGCCCTCGCTGCAACTTGGCCGCAGGTGGCGGCCGTGTTGCTGAGCATGGAGGAGGACGCTGCCCGGCTCGGGGTACTAGTCGCAAACATTTGCGACGCGTCGATGACCCGGGTCGGGCGAGCTTCTCCTCGCCGGGCGGTGTACTGATGGTCGGCCGCGATCGCGGACTTGCGGGTCGCGAGTGTTCGCGCCCGACGCCAGTACGCCCGCGCGCGCCGTCGTCTACGACCGGACGATGGCGTGGCGCGAGCGAGGGCAGATGACCTGTATGAAGCATACCGGATGGCGCGGGTTGCTCTGCATGTCGCCATCAAACGGGCCAAGACCGGGGCATGGAAGGATCTCCTCCAGACCCTCAATGACGATCCTTGGGGGCGCCCGTACAGAGTGGTGCTGAAGAAGCTCCGCCCGTTGGCGCCCCCCGTCATCGAGGGTCTTGACCCCCGGCTGCTGGAGGACGTGGTCAATACTCTTTTCCCAATTCGGGTGAGGGGACCACGTCCTCCGGCGGAGGCGGCAGTCACAAGGGAGTGGGCGGCCGAACTGGGGGTCACTCAGGGGGAGCTAGCCGCGGCCATCAGACGGCTCGGGGCACGTAACACGGCCCCGGGTCCGGATTGTGTGCCCGGCCGGGTTTGGGTCTTGACCCAGGGCGTCCTTGGGGCTGACCTCAGGCGGTTGTTCGACCGATGCCTGAGGGACGGGCGATTCCCCCCAGTTGGAAGGTGGCGAGGATGGTCCTCCTCCGGAAGGAGGGTCGGCCCGCGGAGTCTCCCTCCGCATACCGGCCCATCTGTCTCCTCGACGAGGTGGGCAAGCCCTTCGAGCGGGTGATTGCTGCCCGCCTCGTCGAGCACCTGGCACGGGGTGCTCCCGGCCTGGCCGACTGCCAGTACGGTTTCCGGGAGGGTCGATCGACCATCGACCATCGACGCGATAGGTCGTGTCAGGGCCCTCTCGGAGTCGGCCGTCTCCCGGGGAGGGGTGGCTTTGGCAATATCCTTGGATATTGCCAACGCCTTTAACACCATGCCCTGGGATGAGATTAGTTGGGGGCTCTAATTTCATCGGGTCCCCCTTGTCTCGGGGCGGTCATCGGGGATTATCTCCGCGGCAGCTGGATCGAGAAACCCACCCGGGAGGGTCATATGCGGAGGGAGGAGTACTGCGGTGTTCCGCAGGGGTCGGTCCTCGGGCCACTCCTGTGGAACATCGCGTACGACGCAGTGTTGCGGGCCGACCTCCCCGACGGTGTCAGCGCCGTGTGTTATGCAGATGACACACTAGTGCTGGCCGTCGGGGCGCACTGGGGAGGGCCAAGCGTCTCGCGGAGGAGAGGGCGCAACGCGTCGTCGACCGGATCAGAGGGATGGGGATGACGGTGGCGGTCCATAAGACCGAGGTGATAGCGTTCCATTCACCTCGGCAGGATCCGCCACCTCCTCTGATCCGCGTGGGTGAGGCTAATATCGAGGTGAAGCCCCAGATGAGGTATCTGGGGCTGATCCTCGATAGCCACTGGCGCTTCGAGGAGCATTTCCGCTGCCTGGTCCCCGGCTGGAGAGGATGGTCGGGGCTTTGGGCCGGATGCTGCCCAATCTGGGGGCCCGGCGGGCCGAGTTCGCCGCCTCTATGTGGCAATGGTTCAGTCGGTGGTCCTATACGGGGCCCCGTCTGGGCGGACGTCCTGGCGGCCTCCCGGCGCGGCATGACTATGCTGCGTCGGGTGCAGAGGCGGATGGCTCTAAGGGTCGTCCGCGGGTACCGGACCGTGTCACATAACGCGGCGACGGTTCTTGCGGGATGCCGCCCATGGATCTCCTCGCGCGGTCGCACGCGATGATGTATCGTCACCGCGTCGATCGTCGCGCGGGGGTGGGGGCGGTCCCGGGTGTGCAGGAACCTGCTTGGGCGATTTGATGCGCCAGGCCCGGCAGTCCGTGGTGCACGCGTGGCAAGAGCGGTTGGCTCTGCCTACCGCGGGGCACCGGACAGTCAGGGCTGTTCGGCCACCCTATGTGAGTGGCTGGACAGAGGCCATGGAAGCCTCACTTACAGGATGGCACAGGTGTTCTCGGGGCATGGCAGCTTCAGGAGATACCTGTGCCGGATAGGAAGGAGCCGACGGCGCGTTGCTGCCATTGTGACGCTGAGCAGGACACGGCGGAACATACCCTCGAGGTATGCGCTGCATGGGAGGGTGAACGCCGTGTCCTGATCGGCGTCATCGGGCGGGATGTCTCGCTGCCGGGCATGGTTCGCGCCATGCTCGGCAGCGAGGAGAAGTGGAGGGCCGTGGCCTCCTTCTGCGAAATCGTAATGTTGCAGAAGGAGACCGCGGGAATGGAGCGCGAGCGTCAGCGGCGTGCTGAAGCTCGCGCTCGGTTTGTGGCGAGAGCGTCGCCTGGGCGTCAGGCGACGCGGGCGGCTCCCTCGGCGTGGCGCATGACCCAGGCTGGGAGGGGGGTCCTGATAGGAGCCCCCCTCCCGCCAGGCGGCGCAGGGTCGGACCGGATGGGGTGGCAGTGCCTCCTGTCCGGCTGCGGCGCACGGAGCGGCACTCTCGGTGGCCGGTGCGGCCATGAGCTGCCGGCCTCCGAGGGGTAGAAAAGGTGTCGCGGCGGTTGCGAGTTGGGGCTCGCAGCCGCCACTAGATGCGGCCCCGGGACGGATGGCGGCAGGACGATGTGGCCTCGTCCTGCCGCTATGAGACAGGGCGATTACCGGGGGGACCGTTTGTCCCCCCGCGGGTGGGCGCAAAGCGCGGGCACGGGGGGGATACCGGAAGTATACTTCGAGCGATTCCCGGTATCCTCCCAAATCGTGCGGAAGGGTCACCGTGGGGTTTTTAGTGGGTAGGTCCCGCGCCCGGTTTAATGGGCTCGGGGATCCCACACACCCCTCCCGCCTCTCCGGAAAAAAAAAAAAAAAAAAAAAAAAGGCTCGCAAGGAGTGTGCTAGGTAGATAGCTAGCAAGGAGTGTGCTAGGTATCTAGCTAGCAGGGAGTGAGCTAGGTATCTGGCTAGCAAGGAGTGCTCTAGGTAGCTTGCATTCAAGGAGTGAGCTAGGTTGATAGCTATCAAGAAATGAAGTAGGTGGTGGCTAGAAAGGTGTAAGCTAGCTAGCTAGTTAGCAAGGAGTGAGCTAGGAAGCTAGATAGTAAGGGGTGTGCAAGATATTGTTGCGACGGACTGAAGATGCATCGTTGCGGCAACGTGAAGGCTGTTAAGCAACAATTCAAAAGATCAGAACTACGTGAGATCTCATAGAGAACTGACGTATTAAAATTGTGCTCTGTTTGAATAAAGCTTATTCTTGTTTATTTGTTCGTATTCCTAGTTTTACGTGAATTTGTTCCTTAATATCATGAGTTGTGCAGGAAACAGCCCGTCCCGGCGCAACAGTGGTGTCAGAAGTGGGATAGTGACTCGTTCTGCTGCCGGGGCGGAGGCTTTGTCGTCGTTGGAGTCGCTTCTGGAGGGTTTGCAGCGGAATATCGCCACGCAGTTGCAGGAGCAACATCGGATGTTCGTGGAGGAACGTGAGCGAGCTGAGAAGCGACGTACGATGGAGATAGCTGCCGCTTCGGCCAGAGATGCCGCGGTCGAGGAGAGGATTGGGGCCGTGGAGGGCCAGTATCAGGTCCTGTCCTTGAATGTCGCGCGTATTCTCGATCGGCTTTCGGAAGCTCCTGTCCGCGAAAGGGAGCGCGAGCCTGTATCTTCTATCGGGCTCGCGGGCCTTTCGGTTTCGCAGCCAGCCCCTCAGAGTGTGGGGAGTGTGAATCAGAGTATTTCCGATTTGAGCTATTCTCTGAAGCCCTCCATGTATGATGGAAAATCTTGCTGGGAGGAGTACAAAATTCAATTTGAGACGGTCGCTGAGGCAAATCGTTGGGATGGACCAAGGAAGACTTTGGCCTTGGTCTTATCGTTGGAGGGGCCGGCTCGAAGCATTTTGACGACTCTCCCGTTGAGAAAACGTTCCAGTTATGACGCGTTGATTTCGGCCTTGGAATTCCGTTTCGGAATGAGAAATTTCGCAAACCTAAACTATGTAATGTTTCAAAATTACAAACAACGGAGAAGGAGTCCATCTCCGATTTGGCGGCGGAAATTTAGAGGTTAGCGCAGGCCGCGTTTGGCGATTGCCCAATCGAAGTTAGGGACAATCTCGCGGCCTCTCAATTCATTGCCGCGCTAGCCAATGAGGAAATGAAGCGGACGTTGCGACTCGGCGGTTTCGTCTCATTAGGAGCCGCGGTTGTGAGAACTCTTGAGATCGAAGCCGTCGAGGCGGTGTCGACGCCGTTTATTAGGCCCGAACGGTCTCTCAAGCCTTTTCCTTTTTCGGAGGGGGAGTCCCGTAAAGGAAGATTCGGTGAAGGAAGACCAGCGGTGAAGGAGGGTGGTAGCAGGAGGTCTGTTGAGTGTTGGAGCTGCAAGGAGTCAGGACATATGCAGCGAAACTGCCCCAAAAGGAGCGTGAAGAAGGGAATCCTGAAGAAGTCGGAGTAGAGGGGGAGACTCCGGCTTCGTTTTCTTTTACCCCCGTCGTGAGGAAGGCAAATTTGTCGGAAGATTCTGTTAGCGTCGTGGGAATCGTCGAGGGAAGGAGGTGCCAGTTCGTCATCGACACGGGCTCATGTGTGAAGTTGATGAAGTTTCGTAAGAATGACAAAACTTGCGCGGCGGGAGTACAAGTGAACGTTAACATTTGCTCAGTTTCCGGTGAGAAGTTACCAATTCTCGGAAAGCGAACTTTTCCCATATCTATTGGGAGCCTCGAAACTGAGGAGGATTTCCTTTTGATCGACATGGTTGAAGAGTGCATATTGGGAACGAACTTCCTCCGTAAGCATTCCTGCCAATTGGATTTCATTTGCAAAAACTGCGGATCAAAGGACATCAAGATATGGATTTGAAGAGGAATCATCCTGAAGACCGAGTTCTGTCGCTTGCGGAAGCGAAGAGTGAAGCTTCTACTCCAGGATTTCTTCAAGATCTGTACTGACGTTGCTCGATTGATCTTTCCGAACGGCAGAAGACTGCATTCCGAGGATTGTTGAGTGAGTTTCAAGACGTTTTCGCCAGGGATCCCGATCAAGTGGGAAGTTGTGATGTCGTCCAACACAGAATTGACACCGGGGATAATCGCCCGATCAAACAACCACCACGTCGTCTACCCCTGCATTGCCGTGGAGAAGTCGAAGAACTACTGGCAAAAATGGAACGGCGGGAAGTAATTGAGAAATCGAGAAGTCCGTGGTCTTCGCCGATTGTACTTGTGAAGAAGACGGATGGAAGTAAGTAGTATATCAATTCGGGTTCTAACCCATGGGGCAATGAGGGGAGCGTGAGGTGCGGAGGAAGTGACGGCGCGCGGGGGAGTGCGGCGCGGGGAAACTATGGCGCGGTTCCTGCGGGGAATGGAAACTATGGCGCAATCGTGGAGGGGATTAGTCCAGGCCGAGCCGCCGTGGAGACCTCTCCAGACCTGGCCCACCGTCGGAAATTTTTTGAGACGGTGGGAATGATCCCCGAAATCTTTTTTGATTGGTTGCGCGCGCGCGAGCCGCGGAGTGAGGGATGCCGCAATCGTGGAGGGGATGTGTCCAGACTTGGCCCACCGTCGGAAATTTTTTCAGAGTTAGGGAGGGAGGGAATGATCCCCGAATTTTTTTTCAGACCCCCGATCCATCACCGGAAATTTTTTTTCGAGGGAAGGGACAGCCTTGGTCCACCCCCGCACCGATCTAGCGAATCAATATGTAGCGAATCAATGCCGCATCGATCGGAGAAATGGCATTGATATGCAATATTTGCAATTGTATTTATTCTGAAGCAAATCATTTTTCAAAATGTTTATTTCAATCTTAACGTCGCAGCGTATCGCGCGATTGTATGTAATTTGAATCCTCGAGCAGTCGCGCCGAATGACATCATTTGGCAGCATGAAGAACGCCCGAATGAAATATAATTCTTTTGAAACGATGCATCTTAGAATTAGGTGGCGAGGAGAAAAGGTGGATGACGATTAAATAAAATTGGAGAAATAATATATGTTTTAAATGATAATATATATTGTTACGTTTTTTCTTACGAGCATCAACTACAATATCATTGATGGCTCATCCTAACAGTTCGCAATCTACAAGATAATCCTTGCAGTAATATTCGCTGTCACGTATGATTTTAGCAGCACTACGTCTATCTAATGTTTCGGAGACAGCATCGCTCTGTTGCAATACGTTAACAAAAGTTTTAAATATTTTCCTCACATCTTCTGCAGTTTGATAGAGCCGCGGATACACATAGCTTATACACGGCTCAAGATGAAATAAAAATGCTACTGTATTCGGTTTGAAATACAGCGACTTAGTATCCATTGTCATCTTTACAATCGGCGAATCAAACATCTGACAAAATTCCACCGTTAATTCATCAATCCGCATCAATGATCCTGTTCGGACCAGGGGACGGTGAAGTGCCGCGGAGCAGACAACATTCGGAGCCTTACAACCTCTGCCCGTTGCCCACTCCTGCAATAATCAAACTTTGCAGTCCAGAAAAAATCGAGATTAGAATCTCGCCTTCCCATACTGCAATCGAACGTTTCTCGATCACACGAGAAACGTTCAATCATACAGTCCATTAATACAGCTGCTTAACGCTGTGTAAGAATCCCGCTCCTGTTTACCATAAACAGAGTAAGGAGCGTGTGGATTGAAGCGAGCCCGACAACGCGACGAGCGTTGTCAAGTATTTACAGCCCAATTTCGGTCTCTTTTTGTTACAGAAGATCGAGACGAGAGCCGTAGTGGCCAAAGACCACGGCCAGGTTTTTTACGAACTCGCCAATGGGCTCGGTTTTTCCTGGCGCTTTTAAATTTAAATTTCTTTTTTTGTTTTGTTTAATTTTGGTTTTTCTTTCTTTTAATTCTCAAATTTAAATAAACGACCTAGTCGATTGACTAGGCGAAAGACATTTATACGTGTAAAATTCACTTTCCCCCACATTCCCACTCCCTCGTAATTCGGACTCATCGTTAAAGGGTGAGAGTGAGAAGGTTTTTGAATAAAACCTTCCACACAACTCGCACCTATTTTAATAATAATAATATCTTTCCTTAACTTTAGAATACGTACGATTAAACCCACAATACAATGACCGGATAATTTACTATCGTGACGGTCCTTGAGAATGGTTTGTATTTCGTCGCGATTTTTGGGGATAATTTTTGCTGTATTTAAAAATTTAATAGTGTTAGAAGGTGTACGCTGTAATACCGCCAGTCGGAACGTTGGCGCATCTCGGCCATCACCGTGATGCCCCTGGTGGACAGACAGCGAATTAATGGGGATTTCCAAAAATCGAGTGACCACTCTAGCTACAAGAAGGTAGCTTGTACAACGCGCGCGGAAGAGTAGAGGAGACACGTTGTTAATTTACGTTTAGTTACATGTGTTAACATTTTTGTGAGAAATAAAGGAATATATACCAAATATTCATCCACCTCGCGTCCTGAACATTATTGTGTGTATAGCCGTAGACGCTATAATTGGTGACCCCGACGTGATCGAGGTGGATTACTTTCTCGCGAGCGTAATCTAAAAATCCACGTGTTTCGTACTCAACACGTTTTTCATTTCCGATACCCATCCACGTGTTTCAAGTTACGTGGTGACGCACTATCACTATTCTTTACAAAACTATCAGACATTGAGTATTTTATTTTTTTTTTTTGAACAATTTATTGCAACGAGTGCATAAAGCCACGTGGTTATTAATAGTGCAATAGTGATATGCCATTCCAACACTCGCCGAAGCCGGGCGTTGATCAGCAACAAGCAAGTACACCGCGAACATTGCAAGCTGATATAAACCCAATGAACGAAGCAATGGCCACCGGTCAAGATCACACTTTACCACTGGGAGACACCTTTACAGCATTCGCCTCCGTGGAATCCGTAGCCAGTGTTAAAATCCCTCCTTTTTGGAAACATGATCCGAGTTTGTGGTTCATACAAGTGGAATCAATTTTCCAAACCAGCCGTACCACGAGCGATACAACCAAATACAACCATATAGTCAGTTCATTAGACGCGGCGACTATGATGGAGGTTGCGGACATACTGCGTAACCCACCAGGAGAAGGAAGGTACGTACAGAAAAAAGCGGAAATAATCAAGCGGTTCTCTGACTCCGCAGATCAGCAATTGCACAAGGCACTTGCTGAAGTCCAATTGGGGGATAAGAAGCCCAGCCAATTATTAAGGCAATTGCAGTCCCTGGCTGGTAATCGAGCATCAGAAGATGTGCTCCGCGTGAGATGGCTGGCATTACTACCACCAGCCATTGTACGGTGCTTAAAGATTCTCCGAGCAGCCTCACTCAACGAGCAAGCGCAGCTGGCTGATGAACTCATGGAGAACCAGTCCAGTTCATACATAATCCATGTATATATAGCAACACACCCATCAGGCAGCCGCTCGGTATCACCAAACCACCGTTTCACCGGCACGGTCTTAACTAACTTGGCAAAGGACATGTCTGCCATGAAACACACGATGCATGAGCTAGTGACTCAAACAAAAGAACTGTCGCGAATACTGAGTTGCAGCAATTTGTGTGGGTCACAACGTGGTAGGAGTAGACAACGCTCACATACCAGAGAAATCTCACCATCACCAGGTAGTGAGTGCTTCTACCATCGCAAATACGGTGCAAACGCAAAACATTGCACATCACCTTGTACATTTAACGCCACCCGAAACCTGGTAAACTCGCCGCGCTGCAACACTTCCATACGTTTAACAACGGCTGCGTATCCCGAACCGAAATAAATACCGAGTATACCACACTTCACCTACATTATAAAAAAACACAACGACGATATCTAATTGATTCGGGATCAGTGGTTTCACTACTACCGGTACGTCTATTTAAATCACGTTCTAGAAACACTAATTTAACTCTGTTCGCAGCAAACTCCACACCAATTCCTACATACGGTTTGCATACAGACGACGTTGATTTAGGGTTGAGACGTAGGTTTCGTTGGTCATTTATCATTGCTGATGTTCCGAATCCATCCTTGGGGCAGATTTTCTCATTCAAAATAATCTACTGATCGATATGAGAAACAAACAATTGATCGACTCGATAACTGGATCAACAACAAAGGGAGAATTATCAGGACTGATGTTCACAGTGTTTCCACAATCAGTCAAACCATGTCATATGCTGATTTATTATCCAGGTACATTGGTATCACAAAACCGAGGCATTTCACACCAGACCAAAAAGCACATTCAGTCATACGATCGTCACTATGGGACCGCCAGTGACTGAACGCTCACGCAAATTATTTGGTGAAAAAGCAGCTGCAGCTAGAACAGAAATCCAACGACTCCTCGACAACGGAGTGATACAGCCATCTAGCAGTCCATGGGCAAGTCCAATACATTTAACAAAGAAAAAGGACAACACATACCGCCTTTGTGGGGATTACCGGAAATTTAACAGCATCACCATTCCGGATAAATATTCACCACCACTGATCCAAAGCCTATTTTTGACTGTCCATGGGAAGAAGATATTCTCCACAATTGATTTGGAAAGAGCGTACAATCAGATACCAGTAAACAAAGACAGCATTCAATAAACCGCAATCGCAACACCTTGGGGTTTATATGAGTACATTGGAATGCCATTTGGATTGAAGAATGCGACACAAACTTTCCAAAGATACATTGACCACATCTTTCGTGGCCTGGATTTCGTCTTTGTTTACATAGATGACATTATTGTGATGTCAGAAGATGAGAAACAACATAGAGGCCATCTGCAACAAGTATTTCAACGATTGTCCGATCATGAACTATCAATCAATGTGAATAAATGTACTTTTGGACAAAAACAGGTATCATTTCTCGGGTACCAGATCAACGGTGAAGGATTTCATCCGAATCCTGACAGAGTGAAAGCCATCGACCAATACCCACTTCCATTAACAGTCATGGAACTACGGAAGTTTCTGGGAATGTTCAACTACTACCGTCCATGCATAAAACGCGCAGCACAACTACAATTACCTCTTACAGTATACCTGAAAAATTCCAAGAAGAAAGACAAAACTCCTATCGACTGGACAGAGAATTCAAAACAATCCTTTCACGCTTGTAAAAAAGCGCTTTCATCTGTAGCACTGACCACATATCCAGCTCCAAACGCATCTCTACGACTGACGACAGACGCTTCGACCAATGCTATTGGTGCAACACTTGAACAGCAGGAACACGACGCAAATTGGAAACCGATAGGTTTCTTCTCAAGGAAAATGACAGAGACTGAGACGAGATACAGCACTTATGACAGAGAACTTCTTGCAATTTTTGCCAGCACAAAACATTTTAAACATCTTCTGGAAGGACGACAGTTCACGATTAGAACTGACCACAAACCACTGACTTACGCTTTCACACAAAAATTAGAAAAAGCTTCAGAACGTCAACTGAGACAACTAGACTACATCTCACAATTTACAACAGACATAGTTTACGTAAAGGGTGAAGACAACGTAGGAGACAGACAATCTCTCAAGGATTAATACAATTAACGTACCAACGAAACTAGACCCACAGATAATACAACAACAACAACAAAACGACAATGAACTACGAGAACTTCTCGAAAATAATAGTTCATCCTTACAATTGAACGAACTCAAACTCGACAACGCAAACATTTACTGTGACATTTCGACAGGAACAGTCCGACCTTACCTTCCACTTGCACTCCGCAAGACAGCTTTCGACGTCATCCACGGACTCTCACATCCAAGCAGAAACATCACGTCACGCCAGCTTCGAGACAAAGTTTGTTTGGCCAGGTATGAAGAAAGACATCATCATCTGGGCTAGAGAATGCATACCATGTCAACGTTCCACAATACAACGTCACACACGTATTCAACCACAGCACATTGACGTACCAGATGATCGCTTCAAACATCTACACGTGGACGTCATCGTGGTACCTGAACATAAAGGCTACAAATACTGTCTGACCATCATCGACCGTTTCTCTAGATGGCCCGTTGCAATTCCGTTGAAAGACGTTACTGCTGATACAGTCATCACTGCGTTGTTCGACCATTGGATTGCACATTACGGCACGCCAACAACAATAACATCTGATCAAGGTTCACAATTTGAGTCATCCTTATTTCAGGCATTTACAAAATTCATTGGGTGCAACAAACAGAGGACAACTCCATATCATCCACAATCAAATGGCATGATTGAACGATGGCACCGTACTTTGAAGACAGCATTGATGTGTTCACCAAAACCTTGGACAGAGGTACTCTCCACTGTACTGCTCGGGCTTCGTACAAGTTATAAAGAAGACATCCAAGCCTCGCCGGCGGAAATATTGTATGGAACAACCTTACGCATTCCGGGGGAGTTCTTCACCAATAGCGATTTTGCAGCTGAACCACCTTTGTTTTTGGAGAAGCATCGCGAATTGATGAGGGGATTGAGACCAACACCAACAGCTCATCACGTAAAGTCGAGAGTATTCGTACCAAAAGATCTTCGCACTTGTAGCCACGCATTTCTAAGATCTGAACACGTTAGAGCACCGTTGGAACACCCTTACAGAGGACCATATAAAATTACAAAAAGAACGTCGGACACAATTTTCGAATTAGACATTAACGGTACGCTAAAAAAAATCAACATTGACAGATTGAAACCAGCATACATATCCAAGACTGACGGAGACATCGCCACGGAACCCACACAGACTGATCGAGTTCCTGAGCATCGATGGAGTTCAACAGCAAACATTCCTTTAAAAACATATTCAAGAAAGAAAGTCTCTTTCAATCTCCCGCTTAAAAAGACTTAGGGGGAGTATTGTGGCCGCCAGTCGGAACGTTGGCGCATCTCGGCCATCACCGTGATGCCCCTGGTGAACAGACAGCGAATTAATGGGGATTTCCAAAAATCAAGTGACCACTCTAGCTACAAGAAGGTAGCTTGTACAACGCGCGCGGAAGAGTAGAGGAGACACGTTGTTAATTTACGTTTAGTTACATGTGTTAACATTTTTGTGAGAAATAAAGGAATATATACCAAATATTCATCCACCTCGTCCTGAACATTATTGTGTTTATAGCCGTAGACGCTATAACGCGATTCCCTTAGCGACATCTGTTGACTCCAAATCGCGTAATAGATCTGGGTCGATAACGACCACACGAAATTCCATATTTCGCCACCGCGACACACACGCCCGCCGTATATAATGCTACGCATCTTTGAACAAGCGCCTTTTTCCGAGCATTACGCCTCAGTTCAACCAATCGAATACCGAGCAATACGTCTCTCAACGAACCAACCATCAAAGGATTCAAACGCGAACGGTTTTGTATTCTGTGTTTTATTTGTGACAAAGTATACAGTGAGTGTAGTGAGGTTTATAATTGTAGGGAGGGGAGTGTAGAAAGGGAAGAAGCAGGGTGCATCGGCGAGTACCTGTGTACTTGGCTTGACCGGGCCGAAGCTCGTCGCGGAGCAAGGGTGCATTGATGAGATGTTTATCATCGCAACGGGCCAAGCGATGATAAACATCGATAGTCAGTCGAATGGCGAAGGTCGAAACGCAAAGACGTACATTTAAGAATACCGACGTGTAACATTAATGGCTGTTTAGTTTAAAGTGTTAAAGTTTGGTTTATAGTTATATTCCGTTTAATTTGTTAATATTTATCACTTTCCTGATCCTACAAAATTGGGGGCTCGTCCGGGATACAGAGAAACGCGGATCGGGAAGTGAGGTGACAATAGAAATTGTGTGCGAGGTGTCAGTGACGGTGCGGTGATAAATAGAGGAAAAAATGCTTAGAGGCAAGAACGCGATCAATTACACGGTGACCGACCTAAAGGAACTCTTAAGAGCCCGTAATTTAGGTACAACCGGCGCAAAGGCCGAGCTACTGGCGCGGCTGCACGAATTTGACCTTCGGGGTTATGGATGAGTGCTGACGAAGACGGAGTGAATTCGCGAAGGGATGGTGTCTCTTCAGCCGTTTCTGCGGAGGAGGAAGGCGCACACGGGGAAATGAACGTGCCGGTTACGATAGTAACCGAGGAAATGGTACAACAACATCGGGAAATGGACCTACTTCGACGGGAAAAGGCCCTGATGGAGAGAGAGCTTGAACTCGCACAACGCGAACTAGCTCTAGTTCGAGGTATGCTGCAGTCGGGGCCGTCTGGAGCAGAGCGGTCCGCACCACAAAATTCACGAATAGGCGTCAAGACCATTGCCGAATTGCTTGGCTACTTCGACGGTACGTCAGAGGATTTCCCGAGCTGGTCGAAACAGGTACGGATATTGTAAGCGACCTACCGCTTGAACGACGACGAGGCGAAAATTTTGATAGGAATGAGGCTTCAGGGAAAGCTCGTGAATGGATGCACTCCCATCCTCGGTTCATCGAAATGAGCGTTGACGCCTTATTAGTGGAATTCGAAAATATGTTTCATCACAGACCCAGCACCATTGTCGCGCGTCAACGTTTCCAAGAGCGCACTTGGAAACGGGGTGAGCCTTTCGAGAACTATTACCACGATAAGGTGATAAAGGCAAATCGCATCCCCATCGAAAACCAGATAGAGCTAGTCGATTATCTAGTAGAAGGAATACCGGACCAGATATTACGAAACCAGGCGAGGATGCACTGTTTCAGTACGCCGGATGCGCTGTTGCGAGCATTTGAACGATTAGTATTGCTAACGGTTGCGTATGGGAACAACATCAGAGGGACTCAGCTTAGACCACCAGTGGGGGCACGTCAGGAGCGGATTCAGCAGGTCAATGCAGGGACATCCAGGGAAGAAGCAAGGAGGTGTTACAACTGCGGAGCGATGGGTCATCTTAGCAGAATGTGTCCGACCAAAGACCGAGGTATGAGGTGCTACAGCTGCTGGGTTTACGGACACATTTCCACAGCATGCCCGAAGCGCTATGATGAAGTGAGCAAAACTGCCAACCTGGTGGAGCAGGCCCCGGTAGAAAAAATATGCAAGGCGGTAAGGCTGAATGGTTTAGATATAATAGCGCTTATCGATACGGGTAGCGACTTAACACTCATGCGAGCAGAATGTTACATTAAAATGGGAGCACCGGGGTTGGAAGCGGGTGAAATAATGTTTCGAGGTGTCGGAACAGATGTAAATAGGACGCTAGGCAAATTCATAGCGAATCTCCATGTCGACGGTAACCCTTACTCTGTTGGAATAAATGTAGTATCGGACTCACTGTTAAAATATGATTTACTTATAGGAACGGACTTTAAATTCGGTGAATCTTACAGTAAGGCAAGGCGTAGTCACAATTGGAAAAGCGAAGCAGGACTCCATCGATACTGAGGGCGTGCCAGAAATATTCCATATTGAATGCGACGAAAATGGGTCTGGTGTAGATTTGGCACATCTTAGGGACGACACGATCAGGCGAAGGGTCCGGACAATGATCGACGGTTACGTCCCCAAAAAGACATGTGAGGTAGATGTAGAAATGCGTCTCATATTGAAGGATGATGAGCCTGTTGTGAAAGATCGGTACCCTTTGCCGCTCGTGGAGGACCAATTGGATGCATTGCAGGGCGCTAAAGTGTACAGTACGCTTGATCTGCGGAACGGTTTCTTTCACGTGGCGGTAAGCGAAGATAGTCGTAAATTCACATCATTTATTGTACCTGACGGACAGTATGAATTTCTGCGTGTACCGTTTGGGTTGTGTAATTCACCTGCTGTTTTTATGAAATTTATTCACGAGGTTTTTAGAGAACTCATCAATAGACGAATTGTGTTAGTGTACGTGGACGATTTGATTGTACCAACGGGTGATGTTATAAGCGGAATTCGGAATCTCGGAACGGTATTAATGGTGGCGAGGAACGCCGGATTAGAAATTAATTGGAAAAAATGTAAAATATTACAAACGAAAGTTGAATTTCTCGGTCACGTTATTGAAAACGGCAGTGTTCGTCCGTCTGAAAGTAAATTGGTTGCCGTTCAAAGATTCCCGAAGCCGACGAGCGTCAAGCAAGTACAAAGCTTCCTAGGTTTAACCGGGTATTTCCGCAAGTTTATACAAGGATATTCGTTAATCGCAAGGCCGTTGACGAATTTGCTGCGGATGAACGTAAAATTTACATTCGGTTCCGGGGAAACAGAAGCATTCGAGGAGCTAAAGGCCAGTTTATGTAGACAGCCTGTGCTTAAATTATACAAAGCAGGAGCGCAAACCGAACTGCATACTGATGCGTCAATGTTTTGGAGCGGTTTTATTACAGCGTAGCGACGACGACGGGGAGATGCATCCGGTGCATTTTGCGAGCGGGAAAACAACGCAAGCGGAGGCGAAATACTCGAGCTATGAACTGGAAGTCCTTGCGGTTGTACGGTCACTCAAAAAGTTCCGAGTTTATTTATTAGGGATTCGTTTTAAGATTGTAACAGACTGTAAAGCGTTTTCGTTAACAATGAGCAAGCGTGATTTGTGTATGCGTGTGGCGCGATGGGCATTGTCATTGGAAGAGTTTGATTATGTTATTGAGCATCGGTCCGGCAACCGAATGGCACACGTCGATGCATTAAGCAGGCACCCTTTGCCAACATGCCTAATTATTAGTGAGGACGAAAGGGGTATGACGGAAAGAATACGGAGAGCGCAGCAAGAGGACGAAAAAGTGCGGAGAATTTTGGAGTTGGCCGAAGAGGGAAGATAGACGGTTATCTGGTAAGAGGTGGGGTGCTTTTCAAGGTAGTAGATGATGACATTCGTGTGGTCCTCCTAGAAGTTTGCAGTCACAATTTATACGGCGAATGCATGAGAAAGGACACTTCTCGGTGGCTAAGACGGAAACAGCGTTGAAGAGAGACTACTGGTTCCAAGACATGAGACCCAGGATCGAAAAAACAGTAAGGAATTGTATCGATTGTATATTGGCAGAAAGGAAGACAGGAAAACAGGACGGTTTCCTTACACCAATAAATAAGGGAGAGGCTCCGCTCGACACATTCCATGTCGATCACCTAGGACCTCTGGCATCAACAAAAAAAAGTTATCATCACATTCTGGTCATCGTTGATGCGTTCACCAAATTCGTCTGGCTCTATACAACGAAAACGACAAACACCAGCGAGGTAGTGCGACACCTCGAAAAACAAGCAACTACGTTTGGAAATCCACGGCGTATTATCTCTGACAGAGGTACTGCGTTCACATCCGGAGAGTTTAGGGAGTATTGTGCGGGGGAAAAGATTGAACATCTGCTTATCGCGACCGGAGTTCCACGAGGCAACGGACAAGTGGAGCGGGTCAATAAAACACTCATCCCAATACTTACAAAATTAGCCGCACCTAAACCGGAGGAGTGGTACAGGTATTTAGAGGCGGTGCAGAAATATATCAACGCAACACATCACCGAAGTATAAATACAACACCGTTTCAATTGTTCTTTGGAACACGGATGCGGACAAGAGACGATGCGCCAATCAGAGAGATGTTGGAACAGGAGTGGGCGGCGATGTTTGAGGAGAAACGGGATGAAGAAAGAATGGAGGCCAGGGAAAATATCGCGAAGGTTCAAAGGGAAAATCAGAAGACATACAACAAAAAGAGAAAAGAAGCACGGACCTATCATGATAACGAATTAGTAGCGATCAAGCGAACGCAAACGGGACCTGGTATGAAGTTAGCAGCGAAATATCTAGGTCCCTACCGAATTATAAAAACGTTGCGAAATAACCGATATGTGGTCGAGAAGATTGGGGATCAAGAAGGGCCGAAACAGACAACTACTGTAGCAGACTACATGAAACCGTGGGCCCAAGTAGACCACGACATGAGCAGCGAAGAAAGTGATCCTGAAGATGCAGCATCTGAGGACAGATGCTAGAACAGGATGGCCGAGTGTAGGGAAGGGAGTGTAGAAAGGGGAGAAGCAGGGTGCATCGGCGAGTACCTGTGTACGTGGCTTGACCGGGCCGAAGCTCGTCGCGGAGCAAGGGTGCATTGATGAGATGTTTATCATCGCAACGGGCCAAGCGATGATAAACATCGATAGTCAGTCGAATGGCGAAGGTCGAAACGCAAAGACGTACATTTAAGAATACCGACGTGTAACATTAATGGCTGTTTAGTTTAAAGTGTTAAAGTTTGGTTTATAGTTATATTCCGTTTAATTTGTTAATATTTATCACTTTCCTGATCCTACATAATATATTTCACATTCTGTATAAAAACCAAACCGCCTACAACGTTTGCTCTGCTACCCCAGCCCAGTGAAGAACCGCATTTTCCCGGTCACCTCCTCCACCTCGAAGTCCAAGCCTTGGATAAGGCTGTATCAGCCATCCACAATCCCAACCACGTGTTTTTGGTCCTTCGAGCCGGATCGGAATCGAGGATAAAGGAGCCGTTAACAACTTGACCGCTAAACGGAATTCAAATCGTCAACGACCATGAGCTCAGTCGAAGAATTGTTGCAAAAGCAAATGCAAACCATGCGCTCGATTGATCGAGCGCTCATCAATTTTAAAAAAATGGGGCAAGCAAAGATGACCTCAGCAACGATCCAAAATCGGATGATGATGCTAAAGGACGCTTATCGTGAATGTAAGGACTTGGATGCCATGATCGCCGCCAGCACCGATGCCAAAACGCACGCCAGCACGCCGTACTTTGCCGAAGATTACTTCATCCAGTCCGAGGAGCGGTATCAGGAAGCATTGGACTACATGGCGGAGGTCCTCGCCAAGGTCACGCCTACACCTCCAGCCGGTAATGTAAGTTCAAATCCAACGACGTCGCAGCCCATGATTCACCTTCCACGGATTCAATTACCGTCTTTCGATGGAGCGTTCACAGAGTGGGAAACATTCCGTGACCGTTTCTCCTCTATGGTCATAAACAACCAATCTTTGTCCAACGTCGAGCGACTTCATTTTTTATACTCTTTGCTGTCGGGCGAAGCGAGTCACGTTGTTAGTCACTTGCCTGTAACCGGAAATAACTTTGAAATTGCGTGGAAGACCGTAACGTCTCGATACGAAAACAAACACCGGTTAATTTCGACTCATTTAAATACATTGTTTTCGTTACCGTCCGTTACGTCCGAAGCACCGGACGACCTGAGAGCGTTACGCGATAATACAAGTATCTCGCTCCAAATGCTACGAAATTTAAATCGACCGATCGAAACGTGGAGTGACATGATCGTATTTCTCGGAGTACAAAAATTAGACCGAGCTTCGCGAAAAACGTGGGAATTTCAAATTGGCGATTCAACCGAATTCCCAACCTACGAACAATTTGACGCGTTTTTAGAAAAAAGAATTCGCGCGTTAGATTCAACGCCGACGATCAAATGTGACAAATTCAACGAACCGGAGAAAATCAAACCCGTTAAACCGAAGGCAGTCCCAATCCATTCTACTACCGCCGTTAAAATTACATGTTCGGTTTGCAAACAAAACCATTTGTTATTTCAATGCCCGACATTTTTATCAAAAATTCCTTCAGAACGGTTGTTTAAATATCGATTAAAATGCGATAGTTAATTTAAATCCGAAACAATTCGTTACCCGGTTTGTTTTCGGTTACGCGACCGACCAGGAAGATTCTAGGTCGACGCGTTCGCTATTCAAAATATTAGAGGACAGAAAACACGGTTCTCGAGGTTTTCTGCAAAGTCACGCGAACGATTAATTAACGCTCAATTTTGAAACAAGCGGTTTAAACGCCCGAGTTTAGAGAAGGTACGAAAACTATATAATAGACAGAGACGGACGAGAGACACGGCGACAGCGCCGCGTGACGGAAGACTCTCCCCACTCACGCGCTCACTTTGGCAGCTCGTGCTCGTCCGTCACTTGCTATCGAGCCACTGAACTGAGCATATCGATAAGCGAGCACGTTCCAGATTTCTCGATATCGAGAAGTTTCCAGAAATCTCCGAACCGGTCGAGTTCTCCGACTCTTCGTTGAGAAGCTTCTAAAAAAATTAGCCTGCTTTGTCGCGAGTTCCTAGATCAACGATCTAGCTCAGTGCGACACAATATAATATAAAATTAAAGCGTCGAGTTGTTCGAGCTTCCAAGGGCTAGACGGCTCCACAGTCCAGGGCTTACTGACAATCCCCTGGGTGGACCCACCGTCTCCCCCCACGAATCGAGTCATAAACGCGATCCTTCCTGGTTTTCGAACGGTTACGAACCCACAGACCAAGGGTAGAAATAAAATACCCTTGAGTGGATTCGCCGTCTTCTAGCCGAAGCGCGGGACGTCTAGGATCTCCCAGCTTACGGCAAAATTATCAGATCACGTCCCAAAATCGCTCGCCTGGTACGGCCGCAGTGCGTAGGACGTCGATTCTAAAAAGAACGTGGTATCCGGCGCAACTGTAAGTCGCCCCATGGCGCCGTTGGCAAACCGGTACCGCACCGTGCCCGTACGCACATAACCAGACGGCGAAGGGCCGAGGATAAGGGCGACGGTTGGAATCTTACAATCTCCCTCTGATCGCCCCTCCTACGACAACCAAGGGTTGCAGGCTTGAAAGATAGCGGAATTAGAATCTGGAATAAAGAAACAATAAGCGAGCGATTCCCGATTTAAAGGGAACGCTCACACACACATACAGTCCACTAATATAGCCGCGTATCGCGGCGACTGAGATTCCCGCTCCTGGGTGCGACAAGCACAAACCAGGCGCGAGCACGAAAGAGAAAGACACCCGACGTGAGTCACGTTGTCAGGTATTTAACGCCTATTCTTGTCTCTTTCTGTTACAGATCATCGAAGCTAGACAGCCGGGAATACGTCTAGACCGGCAGACTCGTTTTACATAAATTCCAAAAGTATCAAAATAAAAGGCTTAGTCGAGATATTCGACTAAGCGAAAATTAAATTGAAAATTTGTATTATTTTCCCGACGTTCCTTCCCTCACGATCCGGACCACCGTTAGGCGAGGTTTTTTCAAACCTACTCCATAACAACGGTAGAACATTGTTAAACAACAGAACCGCTGCGTTAATTGTTTTTCTTCGAAGCATTCCAGCCGCACAATGTCAAAATTCGCACCAGTGCAAGGAGTGTCGACACCGACATCACACTCTGTTGCACTTTCCGGGTAATCAGGACGTCGCACATTCTGCCATACGAACCAGTTCCACCGCTTCCGATAACAGAGTTGAAGTAAGTTCCAACTTAGCGTCTGAAACCCCCATCAAATCAAGCGTACTTCTTTGCACAGCACGTGTTCGTGTGCACTCTCTTCAAGGTCGAGCCTTGCTCGTCCAAGGATCTTCCGGGACGCTTATAACGGAACATTTAGCGCAATCGCTCTTCCTTAATCGCACCAAACAACAGACACACGTTACCGGAATCGGTGAAACGGAGTCATACGCCAGTCACGTCGCCGCACTTATTATTACGCCGTCGGAGGAGAACGAACCTGCATATACGACCAATGTTATTATAATGAAATCACTCACCAGGTACGTGCCCCCACGAAACAGTACCTATTTTAACTGCGCTCACCTTGCAGGTCTTAATCTTGCCGACAAGGAACCCATGAGCCCCGATCCAATTGACATCATCGTTGGAGATGATCTGTATGGGCAGTTATTGTTACACGGGGTAAGGAAAGGCCCCGCGTGCACCCCCACCGCTCAGAATACCACGCTGGGCTGGATCCTTTCCGGTTCTCTCCATCACGATTCCATATCTCCAGCCACTCATGTCCAGCATGTCTCAGCGTTAGAAAACCTTGACCAAAACCTCCAACGTTTCTGGGAAATTGAGGACCTCCCGTGCTCCGCGACGCTTTCACCTGAGGACCAAAAGTGCGAATCGCATTTTAAAGCCACGCATAGTCGCATGGCCGACGGAGACTATATCGTGCGACTACCATTCAAAACCGAACCACCTCGTGATTTAGGCGACTCTCGTTTGGGAGCCTTCAGACGGCTCCGATCCTTGGAAAACCGTTTCTCGCGCAACCCAACCATTTCGCAATCGTATCACGACTTTTTAGCCGAATATGAATCGTTAGGGCACATGAGCCGGATCGAACCGTCTTCCAATTCATTCAACCAAACCTATTATATACCGCATCAGGCGGTAATCCGGGATACAAGCTCAACTACAAGTCTTCGCGTGGCCTTTAACGCTTCTTGTCGCTCTTCAAACGGCACTTCCTTGATCGATATTTTACTGCCCGGACCGAAACTACAGCAGGATCTCCAAGCAATTCTGATTCGGTGGCGTCAGTTTCAATACGTCTATACAGCCGATATCGCCAAAATGTATCGACAGATACTGGTAGACCCTCGCGATAGGAATTATCAGCGAATCCTATGGCGTGATTCACCTTCTAAACCTATCGAAGAATACCATCTTCACACCGTCACCTACGGAACCACTCCAGCTCCATATTTGGCTCTTCGAGTTCTCAAACAATTAATCGAGGATGAGGGCCCGAATTATCCTGAGGCAGTTTCCGTTCTCAACGAACAAACATATATCGACGACTTCCTGTTTGGAGCCTTACGGCAAATACGCGATCAAACAATCCAGCTGCTCGCTAAGGGCGGCTTTTCTTTGCGAAAGTGGGCAAGTAACGATTCCACTTTATTAGACGACGTAAATCCAGACGACCACGGCCTCGCCACAAGCAAATTGCTTGACATCTGCGAAACCATTTCACTTCTTGGGTTGATTTGGAATCCAAGGTTCGACCAATTTCACTTTAAAGTGTCGCTGCCTTCCGAAATTACGGTCACGAAACGTACGATCCTTTCAACGATCGCGAAACTCTTCGATCCAATGGGATGGATCACTCCTGTCGTCGTCTGTGCCAAAATCTTCATCCAGCGCTTGTGGTTATTATGTTGTGACTGGGATGACGTGATTCCCTCTGCCGTCCTTGCCGCATGGCACGAATTTGCGCTCAACTCCAAGGGCTGGAGCGCTTAACCATCCCTCGTAAAATCTCGCCGAGGATTCCTCAAACACAAACCTTCCATGGGTTCTCCGACGCCTGAAAAAGCGTATGCCGCCGCCGTTTACTCTCGCCGTGTACAAACAGATGGTTCGGTTTTCCTTCAGTTAATTATGGCCAAATCACGAGTTGCCCCGGCTAAAACAATCAGCATCCCGCGATTAGAATTATGTGCTGCATTGCTACTTGCACGATTGCTAAACTTCATTTACACCACACTGAAGGTCCAGTCGGCGAACGGTCATTGCTGGACAGATTCCAGTATCACGCTTACGTGGCTAACACAACCACAAACGCGCTGGAAAACGTTTGTAGCCAATCGCGTTACCAAAATTCATAATCTTATCCCGAACGTGCAATGGCATCACGTTCCGACCAAGGACAACCCAGCCGACTGTGCCTCTCGTGGAATATCCGTTCAACAATTAGAAACTTACCAATTATGGTGGTCCGGACCACGCTACCTATTGGAACCCCCAGAGTGTTGGCCTCGCGAGTTCTCCTCTTTAAACCCAAAAGCGCTTCAAGAAGCTAAACCTAGCACGGTCCCATGCTTGCTTACCTGTTCCGAAAATTGGAAATTATCAACACGATATTCATCGTGGCCGAAACTGCTTCGGGTCACGGCCTACATTATTCGCTTCATTCAGAAGATCCGTACACGACGAAAAAATTAAAAGAGAGAACCACTTACTGTTTTGAAAAAAGCCGAGTTGTCACCTATCGCGTTAAAGCCGGATGTAATCCAGCAAGCAAAAGTTTGCTGGCTTAAACAAATCCAGAAAGAAACCTTTCCGGAGGAACTCAAATTAATGACAGCTTCCAAGCCACTCCCCAAAGCCAGCCCAATCCTTTCGCTAGCTCCATATATCGATCAGCAAGGCCTAATCCGTGCGATAGGGCGGCTCGCAAAATCACAGCTTCCTGACAACGCCAAGACACCAATTATTCTTCGGTCTCATCCACTCATATCACTGCTGATCCGTCATACGCACCTCAAATTGTTGCACGCCGGTCCTCACCTGACCTTGGCTTGTTTACGCACGGAATATTGGATTCTGCGGGCGCGAGCCACGGTCAGAGTTGTCCTTTACCAGTGCGTGGCGTGTACGCGGGAGAGAAGCACCGTACCATGCGAGCTCATGGGGGGCTTGCCGGCACCTAGGGTCACACAAGCAGAGCGACCTTTTACTCACACGGGGGTAGATTATGCAGGCCCGATTCAAATTCGAACGGCGCCCGGGCGAGGACGCCAATCACATAAAGCTTATATTGCCGTCTTCGTTTGTTTAACCGTCAAGGCAATCCATATCGAGCTCGTAAGCGACTATAGTGCAGCTGCATTCATAGCAGCCTATCACCGATTCTCGTCCCGTCGCGGTCTTCCGCGAGCCATGTATTCTGACAACGGAACCACTTTTCAAGGAGCAAACCGCGAACTCGCACAGACACGCTCATCGGTCCGCGATTAGGGATTCCGACTTTCGTAACCGTCTTGCAGCTTGACGGCGTCGCTGGCATTTCATGCCCCAAACGCGCCTCACTTCGGAGGATTATGGGAAGCGGCCGTCAAAAGCATTAAATATCATCTAAAGCGAAGTATCGGATCGCATACCCTAACGTATGAGGAAATGTACACGGTACTATGCCGAATTGAAGCGTGCTTAAATTCGCGACCGTTGGGAGCAATGTCGGAATGCCTTGACGATTACTCTGCGTTGACACCCGGTCATTTTTTAATCGGCACACCAATTATATCGCAACCGGAACCAAGCGTCCTTAATGTAAGAGACAACCGACTATCTCGATGGCAAATGTTGCAAAAAATAACGGAGACGTTTTGGAAAGCGTGGAGTAATGATTACTTACATACTCTTCACCAGCGGCCTAAATGGAAAACTGCGCAGAATCTCGCCAAAGAAGGCCAAATCGTCGCACTTCGGAATCCTAACTTGCCTCCTAGTAAATGTGGGAACTTGGACGGATTATTGCGTGTCACAAAGGCGACGACAATCTGGTTCGAGTAGTTACCGTTAAAACCGCGCATTCTGAATATAAGCGTCCAATTTCAAGGTTATGCTTCCTTCCCGTCGCCATTAATGCCGAAACGAACGCCGAAAATCGCAACGGAACCGCCATTGATTCCCCATAACCTATAAAACGCCGCTTTACTATTAATTCACCTAGACTTAAGCCTTTAGAATAAATACACCGTAGTTTAAGATTACTAGAATAGCCATGAACCAGTACTTACCGTGTTGTATCGTCCGAAATGTAATCGTCGCGAACTTCTGTTACTCATTCAGCAATTCACACCACACTACGTCGTAATTTCGTTACGAACCTTGTTGAATGGATTCATTCAGCAGGGGGGGGGGCGGCGTGTACGCGATTCCCTTAGCGACATCTGTTGACTCCAAATCGCGTAACAGATCTAGGTCGATAACGATCACACGAAATTCCATATTTCGCCACCGCGACACACACGCCCGCCGTATATAATGCTACGCATCTTTGAACAAGCGCCTTTTTCCGAGCATTACGCCTCAGTTCAACCAATCCAATACCGAGCAATACGTCTCTCAACGAACCAACCATCAAAGGATTCAAACGCGAACGGTTTTGTATTCTGTGTTTTATTTGTGACAAAGTATACAGTGAGTGTAGTGAGGTTTATAATATATTTCAAATTCTGTATAAAAACCAAACCGCCTACAACGTTTGCTCTGCTACCCCAGCGCAGTGAAGAACCGCATTTTCCCAGCCACCTCCTCCACCTCGAAGTCCAAGCCTTGGATAAGCCCCACAGGGGCTGTGTCCGGCAATCGTCGGCCGCAGTACGGGGCGTAGCGACCCCGAGGTACCTGAAGCTAATCACACAATAAGCCTCCCGTTGGTCGTCACAACGATCCACTCACAATTCCTTTTTTGGTTTTGTGAATGGTACGTGACGGCAGGAGAAACGGGGGCCTTGGCTTAACCGCCTGGGCCAAGAGTATGGCGACTCTATAAAATCGCACTCCAATCCTAAGCTATGGTGCGCGGCGATGGGATGCATGGTTGGGGGAGAAGGCCCAATCCCAAGCGACCACCTGCCAAACCCCCGAAGTATTAGGCTTACCCGGGTAAGGCGGCTCTGCCCGGGTGGACCTTTATTTCCGACCTACGCGTGGGAATTACATATGGATTCAATTATAAAAACGGGGATGGGACGGGTTGTCGCGGATGGGGAGGACGAAGACGGCGTTGGGGCTGGAGTGACGGCGCTCGCGCCTCACTCAGCGCCTGGCCCGGCTTCGTGGAAGGTGGAGGAGAACGACGAGACTGCGTCAGTCTCGTCCTTCTCCTCAAGAGGAGCCACATAGGCTCCAAGAGGAAGCGGACGGGCAGGCCGTCGACGGAATGGACCGGGCTATGAACCCGGTCGTAATGGTGAGTTGCCTCAGGGACGAGGTGACCGAGGAGATATCCGAGGAGGATCTCCTCGTCCCTGAGGCGGGTGGAGAAGGTGGCCGCTGCCTGCAATGGTGAAGGGGCAGAAGACCAGCGTGGCAGGGGCCCTGAGGGAAGCGGCCCAGACGATGAGGGAGGCGGCGCTGAAGTTGTATGGGCGAAATGCCCGGCTGCAGCTCCAGATGGAGGAGGAGCGACGGGGGAGGATGAGGGCAGAGGCGCGCTGGAACAGCGCAGCCCACCCTCCTATCCTCCCTCCTCCTCCACCACCACCACGATCCACGGTCGTGGAAAAAAAGCGGAGTGCGGCGGCGGTGTTGTGGGGACCTTCCACCCGCACTCCGCCCGCGCAGAGTTCCCCATTCTCCTCAGAGGACGAACTTCTGAGGAGGATCGGGAACATGATCGAAGGCAAGCTGGCCGCCTTCCGGGAGGAGCTCCTCCACGGAGGTGCGGCCGGCGGGAAGGCGGTGCCTCCCCGACCAAGGTCGGTTCGGGCGGGGAAGGCGTGGGTGGGGGGAGGGAAGGCTCCTCCCATCGTGGCCGTTCCGGTGCCGCGGGTCTCGGCCCCCCAGGGGGGTAGTGTACCTGGGCCCGGTGCGCGCGTCCTCCACGGCACTATCCCAAGGGGGGGTGTCGTGGAGCGAGGTGGTAGGGTGGAAGGCGAAGAGGGCGGCGAGGAAGGCATCGCAGCCGCGACCTGCTGCCTCGCCGCCCGCGGCCAAGGGAAAGGCCGCGAAGGTGCGACCAGGGCGCCCCCCTAAAACGGCAGCAGTGAAGCTGACCGTTCCTCAGGGGGGCGACCTGACATTCAGGGGGCGATGCAGCTCGCCAGGAATAATATATCCCTGGAGGAGCTCGGCATCGCTTCCGTGAGGGCGAAGAGGGCCCTGACCGGGGGTCTCCTGTTGGAGATCCCTGGTCCAGAGGGCGGCGAGAAGTCGGACCGACTCGCCCGGAGGCTCCAGGAGCAGCTGGGCGAGCGGGTGTCCGAGTCGCCCGGCCCACGAAGCGCACAGAGATGCGCATATGTGGGTTGGACGACTCGGTCACCGCGCAGGAGGTGTCCCGTGCCCTAGCGAGGGCGGGTGATTGCCCCGGGGAAGACGTGCGGGTCGGAGAAATACGCAGGTCTCCTTCCGGCCTGGGGTCGGTGTGGGCCAGCTGTCCCCTCTACGCCGCCCGAAAGGTGGCGGAATCCGGGAGGGTATTGGTGGGGTGGGTTTCGACGCGAGTGGAGACACTCGCGCCGCGCCCACTCCAGTGTCACCGCTGCATCGAGCTGGGGCACGTGAGGCAGTGGTGCACCTCGCCGGTGGACCGCAGCGGTCAGTGTTACCGCTGCGGGGCGAATGACCACCGCGCGAGCCAGTGTTCGTCGGACCCCCACTGCCCGCTATGTGCGGACATGGGGAGGCCAGCCGATCACAGGGTGGGGAGCAAAAAGTGCTCTCCCCCCTCCCGGAAGGGGAAGAAGAAGGGGCCCACCCCGGTTCAGGCACAGCGGTCGCTGGCAGCGTCCACAATGGAGGTGGACGGTGCCACGGGGAGGGACAGCCGGGGGGAGGCTGGGACGGCCGTTATATAACGGCGCCCCGCCTCCTCCTCCAGGCCAATCTCAACCACTGCCGCGCGGCACAGGACATGATGTCCCAAGTCCTCGCGGAGTGGGGGGTTGGCCTGGCGGTCGCCGCCGAGCCGTACCGCGTGCCTGATCACACACATAGGGTGGGCGACGCGGACGGTTTGGTGGCGACGGTATGGGGAGGTGGCGACGGGTCCCCGCCGTTCTCCATTCTGGCGCGCGGTCGGGGTTTCGTCGCCGTGGACTGGGGGGGAGTCGCCGTAGTGGGGTTTTTTTTTTTTTTTTTTTTTTTTGTCGTGGGGAAAATCCTCGAAAGACTCCCTCCCACCTCTTTGGGGAGAGGCGGGATGGGTGTGTGGGATACACCGCACCCATTACTTTTATAACGGGCGCGGGACCTACCCACTAAAAACCCCACGGTGACCCTTCCGCACGATTTGGGAGGATACCGGGAATCGCTCGAACCATACTTCCGGTATCCTCCCCGTGCCCGCGCTTTGCGCCCAACCGCGGGGGGACAAACGGTCCCCCCGGTAATCGCCCTGTCTCATAGTGGCAGGACGAGGCCACATCGTCCTGCCGCCATCCGTCCCGGGGCCGCGTCTAGTTTCGGCTGCGAGCCCCAACTCGCAACCGCCGCGACCCCGTTTCTACACCTCGGAGGCTGGCAGCTCATGGCCATACCAGGCCACCGGGGGTGCCGCTCCGTGCGCCCGACCCGGACAGGAGGCACTGCCACCGCTAGGGCACGGGACACCTCCTGCGCGGTGACCGAGTCATCCAGCCCACATATGCGCATTTCTGTGCGCTTCGTGGGCCGGGCGACTCGGACACCCCGCTCGCCCAGCTGCTCCTGGAGCCTCTGGGCGAGTCGGTCCGACTTCACGCCGCCCTCTGGACCAGGGATCTCCAGCAGGAGACCCCCGGTCACGGCCCTATTCGCCCTCACGGAAGCGATGTCAAGCTCCTCCAGGGATATATTATCCCTGGCGAGCTGCATCGCCCCCGCGAGTGTCAGGTCGCCCCCCTGAAGAACGGTCAGCGTCACTGCTGCCGTTTCAGAGGGGCGCCCTGGTCGTACCTTCGCGGCCTTTCCCTTGGCCGCGGGCGGCGAGGTAGCAGGTCGCGGCTGCGAGGCCTTCCTCGCCGCCCTCTTCGCCTTCCACCCTACCACCTCGCTCCACGACACCCCTTGGGATGGTGCCGCAGAGGACGCGCACCGGGGCCGCGGGTACACTACCTCTGGGCTGCGACCCGCGGCACCGGAATGGCCACGGTGGGTGGAGCCTTCCCTCCCCACCTTTGCCTTCCCCGCCTGAACCGACTTTGGTCGGGAGGCACTGCCTTCTGTTGCTGACCGCACCTCCGTGGAGGAGCTCCTCCCGGAAGGCGGCAAACACTATCCATCATGTTCCCGATCCTCCTCAGAAGTTCGTCCTCTGAGGAGGATGGGGAAATCTGCACGGGCGGATTGCGGATGGAAGGTCCCCGCAACACCGCCGCCGCACTCCGCTTTTTCTCCACGACCGTGGGTCGTGGTGGTGGAGGTGGAGGAGGAGGGAGGATAGGAGGGAGGGCTGCGCTGTTCCAGCGCGCCTCTGCCCTCATCCTCCCCCGTCGCGCCGCCGCCCCCAGGAGCTGCAGCCCGGCCTTTAGCCCGCACAACACCGGCGCCGCCGCCCCCCACTTTTGCGCCGCCGCGCGCAGGGCCGTAGCCACGCTGCTTTTCTGCTCTTTAGAGAGCAGGCTGCGGCAACCTTCTCGACCCGCCTCAGGGACGAGGAGATCCTCTCGGATATCTCCTCGGTTACCTCGTCCCTGAGGCAACTCACCATCACGACCGGGTTCATCGCCCGGTCCACTCCGTCGACGGCCTGCCCCGTCCGCTTCCTCTTGGGGCCTATGTGGCTCCTCCACCTTCCACGAAGCCAGGCCAGGCGCTGAGTGAGGCGCGAGCACCGTCACTCCAGCCCCAGCACCGTCTTCGTCCTCCCCAACCGAAACAACCCGTCCCATCCCCGTTTTAATTTGTGAATCCATATAATTCCCACGCGTAGGTCGGAAATAAAGGTCCACCCGGGCAGAGCCGCCTTACCCGGGTAAGCCTAATACTCCGGGGGTTCGGCAGGTGCCCCAGAGGTGGTCACTTGGGATTGGGCCTTCTCCCCCAACCATGCATCCCATCGCCGCGCACCATAGCTTAAGATTGTAGGGCGATTTTATAGAGTCGCCATACTCTTGGCCCAGGCGGTTAAGCCAAGGCCCCCGCTTCTCCTGCCGTCACGTATCATTCACAAAACCAAAAAAGGAATTGTGAATGGATCGTCGTGACGACCAACAGGAGGCTTACGGTGTGATCAGCTTCAGGTACCTCGGGGTCGCTACGCCCCGTACTGTGACCGACGATTGCCGGACACAGCCCCTGAGGGGATGGCGCTAAGCGTCGTCCGCGGGTACCGGACCGTGTCGCATGAGGCGGCGACGGTTCTTGCGGGGATGCCACGGAACTCCTCGCGCGGTCGCACGCGATGATGTATCGTCACCGCGTCTACCGTCGCGCGGGGGTGGGGGCGGTCCCGGGTGTGCAGGAACCTGCTTGGGGCGAGTTGAAGCGCCAGGCCCGGCAGTCCGTGGTGCACGCGTGGCAAGAGCGGTTGGCTCTGCCTACCGCGGGGCACCGGACAGTCGGGGCTGTTCGGCCACTCCTATGTGAGTGGCTGGACAGAGGCCATGGAAGCCTCACCTACCGGATGGCACAGGTGTTCTCGTGGCATGGCAGCTTCGGGAGATACCTGTGCCGGATAGGGAAGGAGCCGACGGCGCGTTGCTGCCATTGTGACGCTGAGCAGGACACGGCGGAACATACCCTCGAGGTATGCACTGCGTGGGAGGGGGAGCGCCGTGTCCTGGTCGGCGTCATCGGTCGGGATGTCTCGCTGCCAGGCATGGTACGCGCCATGCTCGGCAGCGAGGAGAAATGGAGGGCCGTGGCCTCCTTCTGCGAAATCGTAATGTTGCATCAGGAGACCATGCGGGGAAGGGAGCGCGAGCGTCAGCGGCGGGCTGAGGCTTGCGCTCGTTTGTTGGCGAGAGAGCGTCGCCTGGGCGTCAGGCGACGCGGGCGTCCCCCTCGGCGTGGCGCATGACCCGGGCTGGGAGGGGGGTCTTGATAGAAGCCCCCTCCCGCCAGGCGGCGTAGGGTCGGACCGGATGGGGTGGCAGTGCCTCCTGAACTGGTCCGGCGCACGCAGCGGCACCCTCGGTGGCCTGCCACTAGACGCGGCCCCTGGGCGGATGGCGGCAGAACGATGTAGCCTCGTCCTGCCGCTATGAGACAGGGCGATTACCGGGGGGACCATTTGTCCCCCCGCGGGTGGGCGCAAAGCGCGGGCACGGGGAGGATACCGGAAGTATGCTTCGAGCGATTCCCGGTATCCTCCCAAATCGTGTGGAAGGGTCACCGTGGGGTTTTTAGTGGGTAGGTCCCGCGCCCGTTATAATGGGCGCGGGGAATCCCACACGCCCCTCCCGCCTCTCCCCAAAGAGGTGGGAGTGAGTCTTTCGAAGATTTTCCCCACTACAAAAAAAAAAAAAGCCTTGGATAAGGCTGTACCAGCCATCCACAATCCCAACCAGAAGGAAAGGAGAATTTAATCATTTCGTTAAAGTCCATTTCTCCGTTTGGGTGGTACTAAAATAAAGTCCTCTGATTTTATTGAGTCTTGAAGAATCTTAAAAGTTTCAAATAAATTCCGGTAATCGAGTTTCTCATGATTAAAATTTTTAGGAAATAGAGATTAATAGAGTTTGTTTTGTCGTTTTTGTAACTTAAGTAATCCATTAGGAGTTGATTTTAATGCGGTTATATCAAAGTTTTCGACTACATAATCCGAGTCTTGGTTATCCTTGTCCAAATCTTCGGACCACAAAAGTATTATTGTACCTTTTAATTTTTCAAGAGGTGTTTCTTCCTTTGAGAAGTCGATTACGTCCATATTTGTATAGTGAACTTTAATAAAATCTTGATGTGTTCTATTAAATTTATTTGTACAAAGTATAGATTTTAAATTTTGTTCTTCTTCTTGATCAGGATGTAGCCGCAATAAACCGTCTGCATTTGAGGTTACTCTTCCCGGTTAATATTTTATTACATATTTGTATTCGTTAAGACGCAGACGCCATCGAACGAGTTTCGAAGAGGGATTTTTATAATTAAAACGCCATTAAAGAGGTCTATGGTCAGTGTATATTGTAAATTCTCTACCATAGAGATAAGGTCGAAAAATCGGCAAGCCCCTTGTACCATGGACTCATAGAAAGTTTAATAATACATACCGTGTTTTAACATTTTAAGGGATATCTATAGGATTTTACTTGAACAGGAGTATTGTCAGACGTCGGAACGGCTTAGTAACGGCTGCTTTAGTCGTAGTTAATATGTCGTCAGGGAGATAGAAAATATCTTCGAATTCATAACATAATTTTTTAATAATTGAGTCTTTTTCTTCAAGATTTAAGTGTTCGATAAGTAAGTTTTTATCGAGCGATATAAATCTATTTTCCTTATTTTTTGAAACGATATTAGTTGAGTGAGAAATATGACCTTGTTGAGGGGGATGTAGTAAAAGAGGCAAATCGGATTTAGCGAATATCCTTTTTCCTAGAGAGCGATTAATAATTGTAGTCAAAGCTTTATTGCATTCTTGTTTGTCACTTTTACTAACGCGCAAGGATGATATCATTAATGATTTTCCTTGATCCAAGAATTGGTTTAAAATTATACCTTCTTTCAAATTCGGAGGGTTTATGACCGATATATTAGCTATCATTTCTGATATCGGGATGCGCCGCGTTCCCGTTCCCTGTCCGGGCTTCGGCGACAGGGCCAGGAGGCAGTCTTCTGGGGCTGTCTGCTCCAAATCCATGCTTTCGTACTTTGGCATCTAAAAAGAAATATAGAATTAATGAATGAAAACACAGGATAACGGTAATGAAACTTTAACCGAAACATGTTCAAATACGGTCTCGGTTTTCAATCAAAATGTATAAAAAAAGTGGTGTTCCTTGAAATAAAACAAAGAGGAACTGCATAACGCATGTGATATTATATACAAGAAATATGTAAAATAATGCGTTTTTTAAACGCATTGCTGTCAAAGGTTCGAATATTCCGAAGTATGGAACTCGCCAAATACTACATTATGTAGGCTATTTAGCTGAATTCTTCTTCCGTCGACAATATGTTTTTTATATGATCGAATAATGAAATTTTTCGAAATAATGGCTGAAATCTTTTCTTTCCCACTTCTGATAATATCAATAAAGAAAATTGAAATAGAAAATGAATGCGTGGCCGACCGACCGCCTTACGGCGCGGCGGCGGCCAGTATAAGAAAATCTAACCCAGACCTAGTTCATTATATTAGTTACTAGGTAGAATAGTTAGATTTGGGTTGGATTTTTATTCCAGCTACTCAAATCGAGTTTTTAAGCACACCCGTTATTATACGCATCCATTGCCGGCCGCCTCGATCTATCTACAGAAGCAATAAACAATCGGTGATTCAACGCTTACACACACACGCTGCCACAGGCACGTACGTATAGATAGAATTCATTGTAGTAGTAGCAGCGATCTTTTTGAAGAAAAATCTCGGAAACCTGCGCCGAGCGGCGGTTATATGCATAGGAAAAAATTGTTCAAAATGTTGATTTCTACAACATCAAAAAATTCAATAATCACATCGAAATCGATGATTTCAACCACCTTTTCTAAGTAATTACTCATAAAGAAAAAAAATGAAGTTACAATAATACTTTGCAGAAAACATCTCATAGCTAAAATCGTAAACACTAAGAATATTGTTTTCTAGAGTATCCTCGGCTGCATTATACGGCATGTAACTAACTTTTTCAGCATTTATTTTATTAAGTTTTGTGTAAAATCGGATTCAATTTTTCCACATTCTTCTTGCAATGCCTTTTTTATATCACTTTTTATTATAAATCGTATGTTTTCTAATCCTTACTTCTAATTCATACGAAATATTCTCAATTACGTTTGGATCGGGTGATTGGAGAGGTGTATTGATAACTTTCGGACAGTTGTATATAATTGCCACATATATTTTCTAATAAATTTAAAATTCATAATCTCTCGGCACTGCTTCTAAAATTCTTTTGTTGTTAAATATTAAAATAATCAAATTTGTTCATGTTCTCGTCAATAAATTACAAATTTCCAGTTCCAGCAGCTGATATACACCCCCAAACTATCACTGACCCCCACCTCCATGTTTAATAGTAGTAGGATTCATATTTTTTTTATTTTAAATTCTTCATTAGGATTACGCCATACAGTAACTTTGCCATCTGATCAATGAAAAAGATTAAATTTGCTTTTGTCAGCAAGAATAACTTCTTTAAACTGAAATAACTGAAATCCTTGTTAAATACTGTCTCGCAAACTCTAGTCTCCCTTTCTTATTTTTATCGCTGACAAATTGTTCATTTCTTGCTATACGCCCGTGAAAATCAATCTTTCTTAGTACTCTTCTTACAATTTTTAGATTAGCAGATATTTACAAATATTTTTTCACCTCCTTCGACAAATTTCGTGCGCTCAACTTTGGATTTTCTTTGATTTTTCCAACTATCCATCGCTCATCGTACGCATTAAATTTTTTGTTCGATGCTGTTCTTAATTTATTTGTAATTCTATTTTCTTCTCTATAGCGTTTAATAATGTATTTTGAGCAGTACTAATACTTTTACCAATAATTTTTGCACTTTCTCGATAGCTTTTCCCATTTTTAAAGTTCATCGCGACTCTAGTGTCGTCTGCTTCATATTTACTATTATTACGATTTATTTCCTTGCTTCGATGCAATACCACCACGTTTGCTAGCATGCTAAAAACAATGATCTTATGTTTAAATATCGTGTGAGTCCGAGACGAAAAAACTCGGCCGCGATGCCCGTATTTATCATGAATTCGCGTAATTCTAGAAGGTTCTGCTGACGGAGAATTTCTTCTTCGTTAGATTAGTATACCGCGGCTATTTTCAAAGTGCTTTTTGCAAGCTAGCTTTACTGGAATTCTCGATTCTGAGAACAAATTCCAGAAATCGTGCTGTTAGCGCCGAGAGAGAGAGAAATCGATTTATCGAATCGAGATCGACAGCCGAAACGCGGCAGCGCCGCATCGTGGCTATGCGGCGCGTAGCCGCCCGGGCCCAGCAGCGCGATGCGTCGCTACGCTACTGCGCTTGCGCGACAGAGCCCAGCCGTGGCCGTCCATGCTTGCAGATCGTTACGGATAATTCGTGAGTCGTCGGCGATCAGGAGCAGATCCTGTGACGATCTCTCCCATTTTCGTACGAAGCTCCGAGGAGAATGAGACGATCTCTCTCCTCGTAATCGGATCAAGTTTGCGGACATTGATTTATTCAGAAAAATCTCGTCATAGCGACTTGAGATTTTCTCGAATAAAAGGACAATCTGCCTGTTGTTGAAGCGATCGGTGTGCACGCCGCGCGTGACACGATCGTAGACGCAGGATTGTGATTGAACGTTGCAGTTCGTTGCCGCGACTGCGACGTTAGGGATTCGGTGTTAATCACTTTGAGTCTCTTCCTATTTAATACGGTTTGAGCCACTGTAACGGAGATACCGACATACTGGTTATCGCCTGGTGGTGGTGCGCCGTTCGAAGGGATCGAGGAACCCACTCGAATCGCCCGTCTGGTGTACCACATAGAGTGCACCGACCGGTGGAGTTGTGGTTTCATCGACCCGTGTGAGCTATACGGCGTAGGAGCAACCGGAAGTTGGATACCCAGATATTGGTATCACTTCGCGGTGCTCACCGTGCACCGGGGTTTAGAGAACCCGCTCCAGTGACCCAGTCGTGAGGTGACAAGGTAGAGCACAAGCGACCACTGGAGCAAAGGGGTTCGAAGCACCGGCCTTCCACCGCTACACCCACTACCAGATGTGAGTCGACCACACTGGGCTGTGACCGTAGGGTGGTTAGGAATTGCAAAGGACGTCGTCCTAATTCGGCGAGCAGCAGGCCAGGCTCCTCGTAAAAGGGAACCGCCGACGAGGGACCACGGCAGGCTGCCGGGCGATGTCTTCAAGGAAAGGAATCGCTGTCGAGGCAGCTGCGTGGGTAGGCCGCAGGCCGTTCCTGAGGAGCCGCCGACGAGGTACCCGTACCTGGACGAGACGTCCTCTTGTGTGGGTGGCGTTCGAACGTCACCCGCACGGTGAGCGTGCTCGCGGGATATAGCCGTTTGGAGCCTTACAACCTCCATTTGGTTTCCCGTCCGTGGCATTGCGAAGCGAACCCGGTAGATCAGAGGAAAACCTCGTCTACCCGGTTGTGCGCGTCGGTGATATCGTAAAAACACGACTATCACCGACCAAAGCAAAATAATACAGTCCACTAGCTATTGCGCTGAATTGCCAGTTAGCTCTCCCCTCAAAGCACACCAGACTGTACCTGGAGCGCGAGACAATCAGCTGACGAGCGCGTAATCGGTGACTTGTCCGCAAAATAATTATACTTCTTGTATAATTTTTGTTACAGAAGACCTTAGAAAGGAAAAGAAAGGAGGAGACGCGGCCGAAAGGAGAGCCGCCGTCTCATTTATTTTCTTTTTAGTTTAAGGTTTTTGTAATTGATATTTTAGGTTTATATTTTTGTAATAAAAACGATATTTGAAAACTTGTAACAATTTCTGTACCCTATCTTCTCCCTCGTCCGGAACCACACAGTTAGAGCCCCTGAGTGCTCTAACAAACATTCTTCCATTTTTTTTTTTCTAGGATTCCTGGAGGAGAATACCAGATAGCGTACGATGTTTTCTGCACCGTATTATAGTAACTTTATTTTTTTTATGTTAAGCAATATTCATTTCCTTTTTTTGTCACTATTACACAATAAATACAGATATATTTACAATACACGGCTTTTTTTTTTTTTTTTTTTTTTTCGTGGGGAAAATCTTCGAAAGACTCCCTCCCACCTCTTTGGGAGAGGCGGGAGGGTGTGGGATTCCCCGCGCCCATTATACCGGGCGCGGGACCTACCCACTAAAAACTCCACGGTGACCCTTCCGCACGATTTGGGAGGATACCGGGAATCGCTCGAAGTATACCTCCGGTATCCTCCCCGTGCTCGCGCGTTGCGCCCACCCGCGGGGGGACAAACGGTCCCACCGATAATCGCCCTGTCTCATAGCGGCAGGACGAGGCCACATCGTCCTGCCGCCATCCGTCCCGGGGCCGCGTCTAGTGGCGGCTGCGAGCCCCAACTCGCAACCGCCGCGACCCCTTTTCCACCCCTCGGAGGCCGGCAGCCCACGGCCGCACCAGGCCACCGAGGGTGCCGCTCCGTGCGCCGGGCCCGGACAGGAGGCACTGCCACCCCATCCGGTCCGACCCTACTCCTGGCGGAGAGGGGCTCCTATCAGGACCCCTCCCAGCCTGGGTCATGCGCCACACCGAGGGGGCCTCCCGCGTCGCCTGACGCCCAGGCGACGCCCTCTCGCCACCAAACGAGCGCGAGCCTCAGCACGCCGCTGACGCTCGCGCTCCCTTACCGCGGTCTCCTTCTGCAACATTACGTTTTCGCAGAAGGAGGCCACGGCCCTCCAGTTCTCCTCGCTGCCGAGCATGGCGCGCACCATGCCCGACAGCGAGACATCCCGCCCGATGACGCCGATCAGGACACGGCGTTCACCCTCCCAAGCAGCGCATACCTCGAGGGTATGTTCCGCCCAGTCCTGCTCAGCGTCACAATGGCAGCAACGCGCCGCCGGCTCCTTCCCTATCCGGCACAGGTATCTCCCGAAGCTGCCATGCCCCGAGAACACCTGTGCCATCCTGTAAGTGGATACATAGGAGTGGCCGAACAGCCCCGACTGTCCGGTGCCCCGCGGTAGGCAGAGCCAACCGCTCTTGCCACGCGTGCACCACGGACTGCCGGGCCTGGCGCTTCAACTCGCCCCAAGCAGGTTCCTGCACACCCGGGACCGCTCTCACCGCGCGACGGTCGACGCTGTGACGATAAATCTTCGCGTTCGACCGCGCGAGGAGATCCATTGGCTGCATCCCCGCAAGAAACGTCGCCGCCTCATGTTACACGTTCAGGTACCCGCGGACGACCCCAGCGCCATCCGCCTCTGCACCCGACGCAGCATGGTCATGCCGCGCCGGGAGGCCGCCAGGTCGTCCGCCCAGACGGGGGCCCCGTATAGGACCACCGACTGAACCATTGCCACATAGAGGCGGCGAACTCGGCCCGCCGGGCCCCCAGGTTGGGCAGAATCCGGCCCAAAGCCCCGACCATCCTCTCCAGCCGGGGACCAGGCAGCGGAAATGCTCCTCGAAGCGCCAGTGGCTATCGAGGATCAGCCCCAGATACCTCATCTGGGGCTTCACCTCGATATTAGCCTCACCCACGCGGATCAGAGGAGGTGGCGGATCCTGCCGAGGTGAATGGAACGCTATCACCTCGGTCTTATGGACCGCCACCGTCATCCCCATCCCTCTGATCCGGTCGACGACGCGTTGCGCCCCCTCCTCCGCGAGACGCTTGGCCCTCCCCCAGTGCGCCCCGACGGCCAGCACCAGTGTGTCATCTGCATAACACACGGCGCTGACGCCGTCGGGGAGGTCGGCCCGCAACACTGCGTCGTACGCGATATTCCACAGGAGTGGCCCGAGGACCGACCCCTGCGGAACACCACAGTACACCTCCCTCCGCATATGACCATCCCGGCACGGATACTCGATCCACCTGCCGCGGAGATAATCCCCGATGACCGCCCCGAGACAAGGGGGGACCCGATGATATTCGAGCCCCCTCCTTATCTCCTCCCAGGGCAGGGTGTTAAAGGCGTTGGCAATATCCAAGGATATTGCCAAGGCCACCCCTCCCCGGGAGACGGCCGAGTCCGAGAGGGCCCTGACACGACCTATCGACAATACACGGCTGCCTTATTTTTCTTCCAAATCGTCCTGAAACTTCTTTTTCTTTCGAATGAAACATATTTCCATATGTGGTGTACGATTTTGGCTGAGACTCACTGTATGTATGTAAGGTATATATACCATAATGAAAAAAAAATTTCGAAAATTTGTTATAACAATAATACACGTTTTAAGACCCCCTAATCATATTGTGACTATTAAAAAAAAAGAATTTCTTTTGTTCCTATGCTATTAGCATGATTGCGTCTAAACGGCTGAATGAATTCCAATGAAGCTTTACATTTCAATTTTATATTCTCGTTTCATTAGATTTATGATTAGATTTATGTCTGATTAGATTTGGAGCGTGATCAGCTCCCGGATAATGATGATTATGCGCCTTATAGTTTTATAATTATTCCGATTCATATACATTATTTGTAAAAAATGTTTAAAACGATTTATATAAATCTTAAGAAGGACTAAGATCAAATAAACTTTATCTCTATTTTTTCTATCTGCTGTTATAGCAGTGACTAATGCAGGTTGACGACAGCGTTTTGTTTATACTCCTCGCGGGTCGCTGGGTCGTAGAAACAACGAAGATGGGGAATGAGGGGGCGTAGTAGACATACATACATACATACATATCCTAGTTCCGTAGATTTTTAAAGGGGAATAATTAAAAATACAATTCTATTGCATGAATAGCAGTCAATTTTTAATGTATTCCACTTTACAGTAATGAATTCAGTCGGGAATAAAAAAAAATAGGCATGACGAATGTAGACGTTTTAATATACGGCGTGTGGTAATGTTACAGATAAATAAGGATTTTTTACATCCTAATGGAAGGAGGGAAATTGAGATCCATCAGATCCGTTCCATAGAACGGTAACGTGCACGTTATTGTTTTTCCAATATTTAAATTATTTTTTCGTTATGTAAAGTTAAGTCAAATATATAACATTTGATTCTGTATAACAAATTGATACGGTTATTGAAAAACATAGCGGGGAAAGTCAGTATAGCAATTCATTTTTCTATTTAGATCATATTGTAGAAAGTCCAGCCGTTAGACTCGAAAAATTGAACGGTCTAAAGAAAAAGGTGAAAGAAACCGCCTGCCGGGCAGGACCGATCAGCTGGCGGTCACCGAAAAGTAAACAGGCGACAAGTGAACGACCGAGAGAACGAGTGAGAGAGAGAGTGCGAATGTCGATTAAAGCGAGAATGAAATGTTAGGTCTGATAACCGCAAGTACCGTGTATGTGAGAATGTGAGTGAGTGACGGATATATATTAAGAGACATTCAAGACGAAAGGGGAGAGTTTTTCGCGAAGCGACAGCGAGACAGCGAGATAGTGAGAGTGCGAGTAAAATATATCATTATTCAAATTACACTGTGGAATTCATTTGATAATGCCACAATTTTGGGGCTCGTCCGGGATTGATCAAAACAAATAAAATTCAACAGAATCAATCAAGGTTTAAATCAAGATCCACAGCCAATTGATAGTGCCATTGTGTTGAAACGAGATGGCAACAAGAAGTGCAATTGAGTTTTCTGTACAAGATTTAAAGGAAAATCTCAGGTGTCGCGGCTTAGTCACTTCTGGCGTTAAAAGCGAACTCATCGGCAGATTAATGGTGGCAGATCCATCCGGTCTATGGATTCAAGAAGAGGAAACCCCACCCAGCGCTGACGCAGCAGTGGTGCAACCGGAAGCAACTCTATTGTGCGTAAGTACGAACGAAATAGAATATATGCGCCGTGAAATGGAATTGATGCGAAAGGAAGAAGCACTCGCCAAACGTGAACTTGATCTCGCTCGATGAGAAATCGAGATTCTGCGTAGCCAGCAACGGTCAAATTTGAATATAGAATCACGGGAAATCCTTGATTTAACGCCGCAAGATCCTGCAATTCAAATAACCCCAAGGAGACCCACGACTGAGACAACACCTCGGGTAAACATCGGTGCAATTTCGGAGCTGTTAAATTATTTTGACGGGAGAAGCGAACTCTATGATACGTGGGAAACGCAAGTGACATTGTTGCACGTACCAATTATCAGACGACTTCACCAAAATAATGATCGGCATGCGTCTCAAAGAAAGAGCACTCGACTGGTTTCATTCGAAAGCCGAATACGTCATCATGCCGGTAAACGAATTGCTAAGAAACATCAGGGAGATGTTCCAAAGACGTCAAAGGAAAGTCCATCTCCAAAAGCAATTTGAACAACGGATCTGGAAACGGGAAGAAACGTTTAGTGCGTATCTCCACGAGAAGCTGATATTGGCTAATTATATCGCCATAGATGAAGATGAAGCAGTGGAATACCTCATACAAGGAATTCCGGATGCGGCATTGCGAGACCAAGCGAGAGTGCAGCGCCTGAAGACGAACGAAGACCTGTTGGATGCCTTCGAGCAGATATCGCTATGCGGACGAGGGCACCAGAGTAACATCCCTACAAGAACCAGCAGCGGTCCGATGCAGCGACGGCATGCGGCTCATGACATATCGGAGGTCCGGTGTCATAATTGCGGTATGCGGAAACACTATGCGGCCGACTGCCCAATGCAAAGTAAAGGTACGAGATGTTTTGAATGTCGTGAATTTGGTCACCTTGCAGCGAAATGTCCAAAAAAAAAATGCAAGCGTATAAGATGCATGTAATGTTTCGGAGCTAGCGGATGGCAAATATCATAAAAAGGTTACGATCAATAATTAGAAAATGTCCGCCCTCATAGACACGGGTAGTGATTTATCACTGATGAGCGCGGATCAGTATATTAAGATAGGATCACCTAAATTAATACGAAACGAGATTAGCTTTTGCGGAATTGGGTCCGAGGGTAACAAAACATTAGGGGAATTCACGACTTATATTGAAATAGATGGAACTTGGTACTCAATCCTGATACGCGTGGTATCGAATACGTTGATGCGGCATGAATTATTGATCGGAGCTGATTTCTTACTCAAAGTCGAGTTGAATATTAAGGACGGTAAAATTTCGGTTATGGAATGTAGAAAAAGACTCCCTAAACGCGAGCGCACTACCCAAAATATTTAAAATAGATATCGAATACGAAAACAGCCCAATAGACTTGTCACACATTGAAAACAAAGAGCACAGGGAAACAGTCCGACGGTTAATAGAGTCCTATAGCCCAAACAAAACACGCGAAACGAATATTGAAATGTCTATTGTTCTAACGGATAATGAACCAGTATACCAGAGAGCGAGAAGATTAGCACCATCCGAGCGAGAAGAAGTAAACCATCATGTAACCGAATGGTTGCACAATGGTGTAATTCAATCGTCTCTGTCAGAATATACGAGTCCAGTAGTATTAGTGAGAAAGAAAAACAGCGATTCGAGACTATGCATTGATTACCGGCAACTCAACAAAAAAATTGTTAAGGTCCGATTTCAACTTCCAATAATAGAAGACCAAATAAATGCATTAGAGAGCACGAAAGTATTCACGACTCTCGACTTGAAAAACGGATTTTTTCACGTTCAGATCGAGGCAAATAGTAGGAAATATACTTCGTTCATTATACCTGATGGACAATATGAATTTCTGTACGCTCCTTTCGGTCTGTGTAACTCGCCAGCAATTTTCCAAAAGTTCATAAACACAATTTTTGCAGATCTCATTAAACAGGGGAAGGTGTTTATTTACATAGACGATTTCATTATTGCCTCGCGAGACCATAATACGGGGCTGGGAATATTGCGAGAAGTACTACAGGTCGCTTTATATCAAGGGGTTAAAGTTTAAATTGGGGAAAATGTTGCTTTCTACAAACGCGAATAAAGTTTCTAGGTCATATAATCGAGAACGGAACAGTTCGTCCTTCCGAAGATAAGATAGAGGCAGTCATAAAATTTAAGCAACCCGAAAATATAAGACATATACAAAGTTTCCTAGGGCTTACGGGCTATTTTAGAAAATATATACTCGGGTATTCGATGATTGCGCGCCCGTTAACTGACCTTCTCAAGAAAAACGCGAAGTTTCACTTCGATGAAAAATCAAAGTTGCCTTTAATCAACTAAAACAATTATTATGTAATAAGCCTGCCCTAAGATTATACGGGGCTAGAGCAGAGACAGAGTTACTTACGGACGCTTCAATGTACGGCTACGGGGCAATATTATTCCAGCGAGATAATTCCGATAATGCCTTACAGTGAATCAAAAAAGTACTGGCACATCCAAATTATTGTAAATATTTTTATTTGTTGAAATATTTTATTAGCATCATGTATATCATTTTATGTCTTTTAACATGCACTACTTCTGTACTGAAGCATATTACTCAATATCAATAACAACGGAAATTATAAAGAAATAACGAAAATTGCATAGACCAAAAAGTATTGGCACGCGTGGAAAACAAAAAGTAAATGCTTAGTCTTTAACATTAATACAAACTAAATAGATTTTTAATGTTTTGTATGCATACCTTTCGCTTTAATAATACTTCTCAATCGAGTTGACATCGATTACACAAGTTTTCGTATAGTCGTAGGTGGAATATTTGCCCATTCTTCTAATAACGGCTTTTTAAATTATTCTTTTTTGTAATGTTTCTTTTTAGAATTTTTAAATCTAAAATGTGTCATAAATTTTTAATAGGATTTACATCCGGCGATTGAGGAGGTGTTTGAAATTATTTTGGCACATTGTACACGAGCCATTCCCTTGTTTTTCTTGCCGTGTGCTTCGGATCATTATCCTGTTGGAATACAAATGTTCCTCGATGCCGAATTTTACAGCACTTGGTAATAAATTATCTCGCCATATGTCGATATACTTTAAGGCATTCATATTTCCTTCGATAAAAGCTAAATTTCCCACTCCATTGTATGACATGCAATCCCAAACCATTACATGTCCGCCGCCGTGCTTAACCGTTGGTTGAATATTTCGCGACTCCAGTTCACTGTTGGGTCTTCTCCATACCTATTTCTTTTCATCAGATCCGAATATGTTGAACTTACTTCTTCATCAGAAAATATTATATTTTTCCAAAATTCAGTATCCTTGTTTATGTGCACTTTTGCAAATCCAAGCCATCTCTGTCTATTGACTTCGTTTATGAACGGCTTCTTTCTCGCGGTTCTACTGTAAATGTGAGCCGAATGGAAAACGTTTCGGATTGTTTGTGAACTAACTGTCTTTCCCCACTGTGTTGCGACATTAACAGATAAACTAAGAGCACTCACAAATGGGTTTCTTCGGACTTCTTTAACAATGTCGCCTCGCTCCATCACTGTTAAAACTTTCGGTCGGCCTGATCGCGGTCTGTTTTCTGTCGTGGCAAACTCCTCATACTTTTTAACAGCATTTCTAACCGTAGAGAAACTAATTTTTAAGATTTCTCCGATTTTGCGATAACTTTCGCCCCGTTTACGGAGAAAAATAATTTCGCTTCGTACTGCAATCGACAGTTCTTTCGTTTTTCCAATCATCCTTCCTGTATGAGAAGAATACCGAAACTAAATACTTCTATCGAACAGAGAGATCAATGTCATAAACATATTTGTTTACATTTGCGTCCTAGAAATCGTGTAAGAAGTGTCCTAAAGGAAGAAACTATGGAGCTACAATTGCAGACATGACTGTGCCAATACTTTCTTGACTATAAATTTTTCGCTATTTCTTTATAATTTCCGTTGTTATTGATATTGAGTAATGTGCTTCGGTATGCAAGTAGTGTACATTAAAAGATATAAAATGATATACATGGTGTTAATAAAATACTTCAACAAATAAAGATATTTACAAAAATTTGAGTGTGCCAATACTTGTTTGATCCACTGTACATGCGGTATATTTCGCGAGCGGACGAACAACACCAACCGAAATGAAGTATACGAGTTACGAATTAGAAGTATTAGCAATAATAAAAGCGTTGAGGAAATTTCGGATCTACGTATTAGGTATGTTACATATCATTCATGCATGGGGCTGAAACGTTTTTTAACTTGGGCGTTGGCTCGAGCATCTAGCGTACAACCCTTTGAACGGGGTTGACTCATGCCGTATGCGAGCACCCGGCCCAATTTTCATTACCTTTTATGGTAATGCCCCGCCTTCGTACTGAGCATTTTTCAACTATATAAGGGCCGCGGTTTCTTACTCAGGGAGCTCAGTTTTCCTAAAAACTCTCGGCACGACGTTATTGTGACACTCAGGGCAAGATCGGGCTATAATCCCCTTCAAGCAACTATCTACTACTATCTACCTTAGCGGTTTATCAGTGCGTGTCCATTAATCGAGTAGTAGCTCCCGCGAACGCGCCGCGTAAAAGCCGATAACAGATCTTTCGCCTTCAAGGCAATTTAACAATTGTACAACTTCTTGTAAATCCATAGCTGTACTTGAGCATCGTCAAAAATATATATTCAAGTAGTATTCCTTACGTGAGTTATTCACTCAATTCAACCCTGAACCATATTAACCGTAAGGCTAGGGGTATCTCACGAACCCGGTACACCTTTACCGCTCGAGGTGTACCATCACGACAGAGAGCAAGATCTTAAAAACATCCTAAAAACCTACGTGGCTCCCAGGGTATAAAGCTCCTGGTTCGTCCACTCCTACTAGCGGCTCCCAGAGTATACAGCCCCTGGTTCGTCCGTGAAACCTTACATTTTCCCTATATATCTAACCCCGTGGCTCCCAGGGTATAGAGCTCCTGGTTCGTCCACGTAACCGCCACCTACGGCTCCCAGGGTATAGAGCCCCTGATTCGTCCGGACCTCCTTTCTTTTCCAAACCATACCCAAAACCACCGGTCAAGTACTGCCCCTCGACCGAATCCAGGATCTCGCGCTCGCGCTCGTAACAGGTATACCATTCACAACAATAACAGATTGTCAGGCATTTGCACAAACCATGGCCAAGCGAGATTTATGTGTGCGTGTAGCGCGATGGGCTCTGACATTAGAAGAATACCAACATACAATCGAACATCGCGCCGGCAAAAATATGATGCACGTCAGTAGTATAGCTATGGGGATTCTAACCCATGGGGCAATGAGGGAGCGTGCGGCGAGGGGAGGTAGGGCGCGCGGGGAGTGCGGCACGGAGACCTTTAGGCGCGGGGCCTGTGGGGAGTGGAAGAGTGGTTGCGCGGACACGAGCCGCGGAGTGGGGGATGTCAGGGGATTAGTCCAGGCCGAGCCGCCGCGGAGACCTCTCCAGACCTGGCCCGCCGTCGGAAATTTTTTAAGAGGGGGGGAATGATCCCCGAAAACTTTTCATACCTAACCGAGGGAGGGGATGACCCCCGAAAATTTTTTTCTACACCCACAGGCATTTTTTATTTTCTTTTCGGCGTTCTCGTTACTTTTTATGATATATAAAAAATAATTACATAATGTTCTCCTAATAAAATATTTACAGCTAGCTAAAAAAAAACAACACATCATTCGGCTCGTAAATCTATTCTTTCTATTTATTATTCTAGTACTCGTATAAATTCAGATTTTTATAGTTCACTGTGGTTAGGTTTGGTCAAACTCTTGCAAAACGCGTTATAGAAAATGGTTAATATCATTGCGAAACACAAGAAATAAATAGTTTCATACTGTATACTAAATGCGAAAATTTACTCGAAAAAATGCAGTTCCTCTTTCATCCAGAGTCGAGTCGAGTCTCGCGCAACGATGCGTTTTCGCGCTTTGTCAGCGAGTACGTTATCTGCTACGTGCCTTTCGACGAAGTCGTTGCTAAGCGAATATGCAATATCGTGTTCGCAACACGCTGCGTCCAACGGATTAAAATATAAATTAAATCGACGGTCCAGCCTTAGATTTATGCGAGGAGAGAATGTGGAAGACGGGTAAATAAAATTCGAGAAATAATATATGTTTTAAAATGACACTATATTGTTACAATAGAAGAATATATTGTTTTTTGAAACGTCGAATCTTAGAATTATGCGAGGAGATAAGGTGGAAGACGGGTGAAATAAAATTGGAGAAATAAGATACGTTTTAAATGATACTATATATTTATTGATAGAAAAAAATAATTTAAAAAAATTCCCCCCCTCCACTGCCCTAACGGGATGGCGATGACGATCCCGATGATGACCATGATAGCCGCGGTGAGGGTGTGTTGGGGGTTGATGACGGCGCACGATGCCGCGGCCGCCGCGCAGACAACCACGGTGGCGCTGGGGGCGCACGGGGTCGCCGCGGGGGCCCCCGCATGGGCCGCATTCGCCTAAAGGCACCCACGGCCGACGTAACCGTGAGGCCATTTCTGGCCCCATTGGTTGTCGCTGCGGTTGTGGTGAGCCCTAGAACATACAATCATTGGGATAATATTAACACATTAAGCATTAATCAATCAAAAAAACAATACAAAGTATTACATACCGGCGGCGGCGGCGGCGAGGGCCTTTGGGGCGGCGGCGGCGGCGAGGGAGGCGGCGAGGAGGGTGGTGAGGCAGCTGGCTGCAGCCTCTGCGAATTCTAGAATATAGAAATGATATATTACTTACGATGCGATAATTGTATGAAAATAATATTGTGTACATACCTCAGACCTGCCCCACATATCGAATGCAAATGAGCTCGCTGCATCTCCTGCCTCTTGAACGTAAACCTTTATCTTGAAAGATGCATAGCTTTGCAAAGTAGGATGTCTTTGTTCTTCATGTTCTTCGAAATCTACACCCTCCTTGCACGCCTTTCGCCGAAGTCGTTGCTACGCGAATACACAATATCGTGTTCGCGACACGCTGCGTCCAACGGATTAAAATTTACTTCGAACCTCTATCATACCACTTTGAACGCGTATCGAACATCTGTCATACCACTTTGAACATCTATCGTACCACTTTGATCATGTATCGAATGTGTATTGAACCACTCTGAACATCTATCAAACGTCTATCATACCACTTTGATCGCATATTGAACCGCTTCTACATAATAGTAATTATAACTATAGTCTTAATCTAGCGTACATCATGTGCAGGAGGTTAGGTTGGGGAGGGTGAAGAAACAAAATTTTTTATATATTAAAAATTGATTATATTTATTTACGCATTTCTCTCTGGCGTTTAGACCACCAGTTGAATATTTTAAATACATTTTGCATGGCACAATGCTTTGCGTGTCTGTCACATCGTAAGGTATTAAGTGCATTTAGCTTTTTAGAGATATGGTATCCTCGTAGTCCATGTCCAGTGTCTCAATGATCACGCTCGCTCGCGCATTTTCATCGAGGAAATCCGCAAGCCAGTCTCGTTTCTGCAGCCCTTTAACATATGCGATATGCGGTGCGTCATCTTCTTCATCGACAACAGCTTTCGTAATTAGCTGTTTAGCCATACTGTACGGAACGTCTCCATCTTCCCACCGTAGTCCGTGATGTTTTGCCGTCAACCACCGGATGCATGATTTGTCAGATTTCGTAAGAAGATATTGGGGCATCGAACCCCCAAATATGTAATGCGAGAGAATTGTTCCTTTTCGTAGGGCAGCCACTTCCTTCACGACAAATCTTCCATCAACACTGAACCCTTGCAGGTCAACAAATGTTGGTACGGTCATTATCGGAACAATTTAGAGATCCGTTCACTTCCAAGACAGGCGGGAGAATGCGATCTTTCTCGTAAAGCATCTCGATTTTCATGATGCAAATTTGTACGAATTTGGCACACGAGAGGGCAAGTAAGTAGCGTTGGGATTTAATTGATTTTGCGCACCACGTTTGTCAGGGGATTGTATTCAACCACCCGATCATGCAAAATGAGACAGTAGGCCGTAGTATTTGCTGGCACATTCTCTTTACAATCGAATTCTATGCGCACGTCCACGGTGCTATTCTTGATCGACTCATTTTGTCGCGAGCAGTCAATCACCACGAGGGGCCAAATTGTAAAATTGGGCAACGCTTAATAATGCCTCGTTGCAACTATGTCCGTAATACGATTTACGGAAATGCGTATACATGCTAAACAAGATGGCGTGTCTATTCTTGTCAAAGTCCAAGTTCATGTCATCGTACGGATAAAATTCCGAGTTGAGAAACAGTTTTACATTGGTCAATTTGCAGTGGTCAAACCGAGTAGCATCTTCGGTCATCACATTCTTTCGAGCAGTCTGTAGAGCAAAGAGAACATATCGCGGCTTCTCCAGCTGTGCGGCTGCCTTGACGGCCCACGAATGCTTGGTGGTGCTCTGTAAGAGAGGATACTCGTACAGATCCCACGAGCGAAAACTAATGCTCAGGTTTTGCCCACTTTCCAAGGCATGTAGCAGCGATAGCTTATTAACATCGTTTAGCGTCACATGATGCCATTGCACTTTAAGTAATTCAATTTCTGGTTCCAACGTAGGAGACACAATAAGAGAATTGTTATCGTTGCTCGATCGTATTAAAATAAATTAGTGACGCGCATTAAAAACAATGAGTTAGTAGTCCACGCAAAATCCCAGCAAATCTTTGAGCGGGACGCAAAATTGAAATGATTTTTCACTACCAACTCATCGCGTCGTTTCAAGCCCCATCCAGCATTCTCCATATTTTTGTCTTCATCGGATGTCAGTGATAGTAGGTGTATAAGGGGAGTTCTGAGCCATGGTCCCAGAGGGGGGTGCGGGGGAGGGGGGAATCGAGGGCCAGGGGGGAGTGGGGTGGGGGCCGGGGTGCGGGGGAGGGGGGACTAGGGGGCCAGGGGGGAGTCGGGTGGGGGGTGGGGGCCCGACCGATGGGGGAGCGCTGTGGTGGGGGTCGGTAATTAGTATCAACGGTCGGTAATTAGGTCGGTAATTAGTATCAACGGTCGGTAATTAGTATCAACGGTTGGTAATTAGGTCGGTAATTGATATCAATGGTTGGTAATTATCAGAAAGAGATAATTGTCAGATGTCGGTAAAAGGGGGAAAGAAATTAGATGTCTTTACTATTTTTTATAAAAGTGATATATTTAATCTTTTATTACAATTCAGTGAGAGTATAAATTATTTGGTAATTATCAGAAAGAGGTAATTGTCAGATGTCGGTAAAAGGGGGGAAGAAATTTTTGCTTTTTTTTATAAAATTTATATATTTAATCTTTTATTACAATTCAGTGAGAGTATAAATTATGTAATTACAAAATTAGATATATTTTTTATTTAATTATTAATAGCATCGTATAACATAGTATCCACTGCAAATGTCAACAGCTCGCAATCCGCAGGAGAATTTTTATCATAATATTCACGAAGGATTTTGACGGCCTCATGTTTATGCGCAATACTGTTCCGTTTTAATATAGTTACAAATTGTTTATATTTCTCGCTGACATAGTGCGTATTTTGACACAGCCATGAATACGCGTGCTCAACACACAGTTCCAGTTCGAATAAAAATAATACAGTCGATGGTTTCATATACATGTAGGCATCATACAATTTCATTTGCACAAGGTTCATGCCACGCATTGTAACCACCGTAAGCGCCAAATCACAAATCGTTAATGGCGTTGGAGAAGGAGCTGATTTTACATGTTGTTCGATATCCTCGCGTTTCTGGATCAATGTCGTCCATGTCGAGTGTGGCAACAACAACACATTTCCTCGAGTATCGCCAAGAATAATTTCCACAGCGGACACAGATCCTACCGGCGATTCTAATATCCAGGTACTTGTATGCCGTGGATGTGAGGGCAAACCTCCTCCCCAGTATATAAGGCGTCGAACGTTGTTTATTGCTATCGTAACATATAGAAAAAGTATGTAAAGAATGAAAGGTAAGTAATAATGCTAAGGAAATGATGATAATAACACTAACTCGCGACTTATGCACACCGTTTCGCGAGAAATGTAGTAATTCATGTTTGTAGAATCGATATCTTTTCACGACGACGGCGACGACGTTTATATCAATACGAGTGAGAAGCACATAAAATTATGTGTATCATGCGAAGCGGGTGGGGCATAGTGCGGCGGGGAGAGGAATTTTTATGTCACGTATTCTTCTGCGAAAAGTGCAACTTTTGCAAAAGCGTTTTTAGATTACCTTGAACACGTCCAAACGTGCAAATTCTATGACATCACATTCGCGGTACGAATCGACCGAAATCATGTGTATCATGCGAAGCGGGTGGGGCATAGTGTGGGGGAGAGGAATTTTTGATGTCACGTGTTCTTCTGCGAAAAGTGCAATGTTTGCAAATATCTTTATATTACCATGAACACGTGCAAAAATGCAACCTCAGCAGAACGTATAACATTGACAAGCATTATGGGCGCGGGAAAAGAAATTAGATGCCTTTAAAATATGATATATTTATTAAAGCAACAAATGATTATAAAACATTACTTTTATGGATCCATGAATTGTGCGAGTTATTGAGTCCTAACCATTTTACGTACACACTGTTCCCCTTTTACGTAATACTTTTTCAACCAGATACACGTCGGAATTAGCAACTCGTTGCAACTCGTGTTCGTAGAATCCTCCGGCAATTGGTTTTTCATAAGCATCTTTCAACAGATACGTTGCAGGATTAGTTTTCTGTACCTCGGCGATTGTAAATATTTCAGTGCTCCAATTCGGTGTGTAACCTTTTTCAAAAATTGTCTTAAATTTGCTCACGCGTACCGCATCTCCCACTTTGAATCGTGCGGGAGCGGCAATCTTTACATGACTATACACCGTTGTTAAGAGCTTAGCGGCGTTTGTTGGTGTAACGTCAATTGGTCGCATACCAATAGTTCGATGCTTTCGCGCGTTGTACTTTGATACGAGATGTTGAATCGAATCGATCCATTTGTAATTTCCATTAAGGGTAAACATTTTCCACATGTTGTTTTTGAGCGTACGATTAAACCGCTCAACGACTGATGCTTTCATCACTGAATACGTTGAATAATGATTTATGCTGTATTTTGACAAAAGTTTTTGCACATTTGCGTTGTAAAATTCCTTTCCTTTGTCGGTCTGCAAATTTTTCGGATACCTTCCGCCGTCTCGGATTATCTTCCCGATCGCAGTAGAAACCTCAGTTCCATTCTTGGTTTTGAGGGGTATAGCCCACGCATGCTTACTTAGCACATCGATAACAGTGAGTATGTAATGGAAGCCTCTGTTATACCGCGTGTAAGGACGCATCTCGACCACGTCCGCTTGCCATAGATCATCGTATCCATGTACTATGACGCGTCTTCGGGAAAATGTCTTCTCGCCGGAGCATGCAATTCTTCCACAAGACGCCATTTCTCAATACTGGGGGTTTTCTTTTTCTCAGCCATGTATGACTCGCCACTGATGCCAAGACTTGGCATTCACGTCTTATTAAACATCAAATCGACCTTCAAACGCCCTAACGTCCCTAACGTCCAACGCCCTAACGTCCCTAACGCCCCTAATATCTCTAATGTCTCTAATGTCTAATGCTCTTTAATGTTCTAATGTTCTAATGTCTAATGTCTCTAATGTCTCTAATGTTCTAATGTTTCTATCGTTCTAATGTTCTAATGTCTCTAGTGTTCTTTTAATGTTCTAATGTCTAATGTCTCTAATGTCTCTAATGTTCTTAATGTTTCTAATGTTCTAATGTTCTAATGTCTTTCTAATGTCTCTAATGTCTAATGTCTCTAATGTTCTAATGTCTCTAATGTTCTAATGTCTTAATGTCCCAACGTCAACGTCCCCAACGTCCCACCAACGCCCCCAACGTCCCCAACGCCCCAACGTCCCCCAACGTCCCCAACGTCCCAACGTCCCCAACGTCCCAACGTCCCAACGCCCCAACGTCCCAACGTCCCAACGTCCCAACGCCCCAACGTCCAGCTATTGATGTATTTGATTTCGGAATTCGATAATACCCCTCTCCAATTGATTCAGCTGGTCTTTCAAGCTCTGAACATAATCTTGAAATATGATCATCTTCTTGTCGAATTCATCTTGTCGATTTTATAATTGTCATGTTTTCTTGCAAGTACAGCTTGTTGATAGCATCGCCATCCTCTACAGGTGGTGCTACCCGTCGAATCTTGCGCGACTTTGCATCGTAATTGGCACCAGCAATACAAAGAGCATTGTCACGTACATAATTTCTGACTACTCCATTCCAGCGATAGTATGATTCCACTGTTCCAAACGATGACCCAAACTTGTTGATTGGCATTTTGATATCGTTTGACAGCATCGTCAAAAGTGCAGGTTAATTTATAATGAGTTCTGCCTCGCGAAGCTCCTCGATAATCGATAACATCTCATTGTTATGTGCATTGTGACCGGCTTGACGCGAAGCCTCGAGCAGTCGAAGCCGATCTACGAGTTCGTTGGGATCGTTCCAATGAACATAATCAATCTTGTTGCTAGTTAATCTCATGGAGCTTGGTATGCCCTTTCCAACTTGTTTATCTTTCAATAATGGCTTGATTACATAGTTATACTTGTACCCTTTATTGCCTAATGTTTTACCATATGAATCATGTTTGTACTTATGCGCACTCGTGGTCAGCAGTATGCCCCTATATTTACGTTCATCAGCCTCAGTATAAATGTTGTCATCTGGAATTTTCTTAAATATCAATTCATAAAGGCCGGGCGTACCAGAATATCGTATGCCATCGATAATTATGTTATCGGCATTGTCCACGTCAACACGTTTATTACCAAGCATCGGCCCATCACTGTCGAGATAAACACCGTACACATGATCCATACCATCCTTCACATCACCGCGTAATACAGGCGCGATGTATTTTTGACTCAGTGGACCTAGGTGATTCCGCAACGTTTCTTCACCTTCCGACGTTTGCAGCCGACTTCGAACAGACGTCGAGAAACTGCTTTTTGGACTTTCAAAAACATCTTCGTTTGCTAAGCTTTTTGGACTATCAAAAGCATCTTCGTTTGCTAAGCTTCTTGTTGCCGGTACTGGCTTAATCGGTATAGAGGTCATCAGATTCATATCGGGTAAACTGCTTAATCTTGATGAGAGTTTTATTTTTGTTACTGTCCTAATCGATGTAGAGACCGGTGTAGAGGTCGTAGGATTCACATCGAGTAAACTGCTTAATCTAGGTGTTTTTATTTGTGATGGTTTTGGAAGATTTAGCCATAAATGTGATTGTGTTTTATCCGATTCCTTGATATTTGACGTGAACAATGGCTCGCTTCCGATATCTATATTATTGTAAACATCATAATTTTTAACGTGTTGTTGGCAATTGCCTTCAGCGGCTCAGTAACAGGCTTAAAGTGTTTTTCCAGTGCAATCTCTTTCTCCATTTTACCGGTTTTCAATTCACGATACTTTCTACGAATCACATCGCTCGTTTTGCAATCTGTTTCGCTATCCATTCACGATCTTCAATATTGCTGCTGCTCGTATGTTGGAACACTGCTTTGTCAACGTATAGGAAGTAACTGGACATGTTACGATATTGCAAAATCATTAAATCCTTTTCTATAGCGACCATTCCATAATGCACTGTCTTTTGTCAATCACTACAAATCCATATTTTTCTTTGCCAGCAGGCGGTACACAATGTGCAGAAATTCTCAAATGACATGTCGGTGTTTACATGATCGTTGTACACATGTTTCAGATTAGTACCATCTTGTTTGAACATGATCAGCAGGTTCGCGTTGTCGCGTATCAGATGCTTCGGTATTTTCGCATATGTTTGACAAAGATAGAAACAGTCAACGTCCGAGTGCCTACCCATTGCAAAGTATTCTCTTACCGTGTTTTGCTTATCGCATGCCACATCATCAGAGATAAAAATGGAATTCGGAAGTGCCTCGCTCGGCGGAACGACGTCGCTGTTATTCGAAAATGTAAAATAACCAATTTCGTCTATCGATGAGAATATATTTTCTAAATATTGATATTTCGGTTGTTGTAACGATTTCGAGTACACGTATATGTTTTCGAAACGAACGCCGTACGGACTTTCTAACAAACTAATCAACACGTTCGTTTTACCACAATTCGATGGACCGCAGATTATACCGCGTATAGAGGTCGGCAGCATATTTCCATGTTTGCGCACCTCTTTCTCAGACTGTGTCTTTTTGTCTACATTAGTCACTTTGATCATAGGTGATTGGCGTATGAACTGCATATTTTATCGAGGTGCTATACGAATGAAGATCCAATCGAGAGAGCTGGTCTATTTATAGCGATGCATAGAGCTGGAACGATCAGTGTTCAAATATAGCCTGTCGAGTCAGCAGAATGCACATTGACAGTTCACCACCATTGATAAACAACTGTGGCGAATGTCAACAAAAATTGGAAAAGGTCTATTAAATCGCGTTATAAACACACTTCCGATTGAATTACATATTCCAGGTTATCAGTATTGTGGTCCTGGGACACATTTAGAGAAACGCTTGGCGCGAGGCGATCAAGGTATAAATCCGTTGGATGTCGCGTGCCGCGAGCATGATATAGCGTATTCACAAAATAACGATCTCGGAAAACGACACGCGGCCGACAACATCCTAGCAGCGAAAGCGCGAGAACGCATTACCGCGAGAGATTCCAGTCTCGGGGAAAAGGCTGCCGCTACAACCGTTTGGGCGGCTATGAAGGCTAAGACAAAATTCGGTATGGGTTTGAAAAAGAAAAAGAAGAGTGGTTCGAAGAAACGAATACTTCCAATGGCAAAACGTGGCGGTATCCTACCGATTTTACCATTATTGGGGGTTCTCGGCTCATTGGTCGGAGGGGCGGCAGGAGTCGCGAAGGCTGTGAACGATAAGAAGGCAATGCAGCGTCAGCTGGAAGAAATGAAACGTCACAATCTCGCCATGGAAGGTCATGGACTTTATCTCGCGCCGTACAAACGCGGGCGGGGAGTCTCAAAGAGAAAAAAACATCAAAATTAAAATGCCTGAAGGCGTAACCACCAACATACAACTACAGCAACTCGCAAAGAGCATGCGTATTCCATATTTCAGAGGTATTTTTATGCGCAATACTTTTACCAACAGATGGGGTACGCAGGAACGAGAGCGGAATCGTAAATTTGGATACTGTTGAAGGACCAGGTACTCATTGGGTGGCGTATGCAAAACGGGGAACATGTTCCATATATTTTGATAGTTTTGGCAATCTTCAGCCACCGAGGGAACTGATACAATATTTGAAGAATAGCGTAATCGAGTATAATCACATGTCTTATCAGCGCTATAATCAAAGTAATTGTGGACAGCTATGTTTACAGTTTCTACAGTCGGTTGACAATCAATTTAAGGGCAGTCATTGCTCACCTTAACTCCAGTATCCGTTTGAACATGTCGCTGACGCTAACGCTCACCGGTCAAAGTAGCATTCTCGCAGTAAGCTATTTTCCAGCCATCGATTTGGGCAATGGTGATTATGAGCTCGGTCTTATGGACTTTGAGACTTATTACACTATACCGAATATAAATTTGTCGAATAATAAATTTTACTATGATAACGATGATAAGGAAATCATTATTCCCGAGGGATCTTATGAGCTGGACGACATTCGCATGTATTTGCAACGATCGCTTTCACAGGGTAATGAAGGGATCCCACCAATGATGCTTAGAGCCAACAACAATACGATGAAGAGCGAAATCAAGTGTGATTACAGCATAAATTTTACCAAACCCAATACTATCGGCTCGTTGCTGGGGTTTTCGACGAATCGGGTGCTACAACCGCGGAAATGGCACGAATCGGATGCACCAATCAATATAATGAACGTAAATATTATTCGCATTGAATGCAACGTGACGGCTGGTGCTTACAGCAATAACAAGTGCGTGCACACGATACATGAGTTTTCGCCTACCGTTCCACCCGGATATAAGATATCGGAAAGACCAGCACAGATCATTTACCTCCCAATCACTGCGCGAAGCATTTCGGATTTAACGATTCGCGTTGCGGACCAAGACGGTCAATTGCTCGATTTTCGAGGGGAACAGATCACCGTTCGACTGCATGTACGGAGACAACGGCTGTAGTAGGAGATGCTTGTGCTGAACGAAGCGGAGCAGGTGAAACAGACAACACGTGAAAACAAAGAGAAGACAATTCAATCGTCGGCACACCTCACTGTATCGAATATTGACTGTCTAAAACCATCAGGCGAGAAGGCAATTGGATCACCCACGAAACTCACCGCATCGAATATTGAATTTCTGAAATCGTTGGGTTTTGTTGTACGAAATGGCTAATATCTTAAACATTGGAGGCAAACCGATCTTTGACGACAGCATCGTCAAGACGGAGACTCATACGTATAACCCATACGCCAACACAACGTTTGGACACAGCGATGAGATACGAATACCTATACAACAGCAGGATTTATGCATCGTTGCCAAGCGAGAGCTTTCTATACGTTGAAGGAAGATTCACAGTAAAGAAGCCAAACAAGGAGTTGGAAGCATATCTCGGAAATAATTGTGTTGCGTTTATGTTTGATGAAATTCGATATGAACTCAATGGTGTGGAGATCGATCGTAACAGAAACGTTGGAATAACAAGTACCATCAAAACCTTCGTGTCATCAACATTTGATAAATCGCTAATTTTACGGAATGCAGGATGGGTCACACAGTCAAACATACCGACAGGTTACTTTAACTTTGCGTACCGCTAAACATGTTGTTGGGTTTTTTGCGAAGATTACAAGCGTATAGTAATCAATGCTCGTCATGAGCTCATTCTTATACGCGCTCGCAGCGATAACAACAGCGTCGTTGCAAATTCCACGCTGGAGCCAGAGATCGAATTACTAAAGATACAGTGGCGAATGCCTCGCATTATACTGAACGATACGAATAAACTATCGATGTTGCGGATTTTGGAAAACGGGCAATACCTAAGCATGAGTTTTCGTTCGTGGGACCTGTACGAGTACCCATTATTGCAAAGTACAACTAAACATTCGTGGGCCGTTAAAACTGCAACTCAGCTGGAGAAACCGCGATATGTAATTTTTGCACTGCAGACTGGTCGAAAGAACATCATGTCTCAAGATGCGAGCAACTTCGATGCATGTAACTTGACCAACGTGAAACTTTATCTAAACTCTGACTTTATCCATACGATGACATGAATCTCGATTTTGATAAAAACAGATATGCTATTCTTTGATATGTATGCACGTTTTCGTAAAGCTTATTACGGATACGACTGTTACGAAACGCTTTGCAACAGAGACAACTTTTCGTTGTATGGACCATTTGTAGTAATCGATTGCTCGCGACAGAACGAATCAATCAAGAGCGCAACCGTAGATGTGCGAATAGAATTTGATTGTAAAGAAAACGTACCAGCAAATACTACTGCGTATTGTCTTATTTTGCATGATCGTGTCGTCGAATACTGTCCACTGTCCAACGTTGTGCACAGAATCACATAAATTGCAGCATCAGCAGTATCTGTAGTATTTAAGAGCTGGACACATCATATTGCGGTATAGTTTGAAAGATATTGTTGCGATGGTACCAACGTTTGTTGACATACAAGGATTCTTTCCACAACGACAAGTTTGTCGTAAAGGAAGTTGCAGTGCTGAGAAAAGGAAGCATTATCGCACACTATATATTCCAAAGACCATTTACTTGGAGTGCGTTGTCTGTAGCCGACAAATCCCAAGCTGCTTGGGTGACGAAGAACGTCCATGGATTGTCATGGAATGAGGATGGTTTCGTTCCACACCACGAAGCAAAACAATTGATTACAGCGGCAGTTGTGGGTGACGATTCCAAGTACTCTCGTATATGTGAAAGGATCCCAAAAACGAGACTGGTTGGTAGATTTGGTGGAGGAACATGTGCCAATCGAGACCATGGATGTTGTATATGAAGATATCGGGCGTTTAGAAGAACTTGATAGCGATAATACATTTCGATGTAGCATCCATGAAAAGGATTGTTTTTTCCAAAAAAGAAAGATTTGTGCATTACAAAATGTATTCAAATTATATAATTGGTGGTTAAAAATCAGAAATAAATGTATTTTTAAAACAATTTACATCATTAAAAAGAGATCTAATTTCTTTCCCCTCCTTCGTACACGGTCCAGCCTTAGATTTATATGAGGAGAGAATGTGGAAGACGGGTAAATAAATAAAATTGGAGAAATAATATATGTTTGAAATGAATATATATTTTGTTGATTACAAAGTAAATAAATAAAAAATAAAAAAATAAAAGATAAAAAAAATAAAAAAATTATTCCTCCGGTGGAGGCGGCGGCGAAGGTGGTGGTGACGCAAGCCGCGGGGCGCTACGGGGTAGCCTTAGCGGCCTATCGTCGTCGCCGTCGATTATAATTGGCCTCGCCATTCGCGGCCACCGAAAATTAGGGAAAAAATATGCGAATCCTTGCCACCCGCTAGGTTAAGTTATCCGGCGGCGATGGGGTCTCTCGTGGCGACGGCGTCTCCGGCGGCGGCGTTCCGGCGGTGATGGGGAGGGTGGTGGAGACGGATCGTTCTAGAACCCACAAAAACTGATATAATATTCGCATGTAATAAATTCCATAAACATTGGTACTGATATAATATTCACATGTAATAAATTCCATAAACATTGGTATGTACATACCTCCTCATCGCCTCGCCGGGGCAATCCCTCGAATGTCGGCACAATACGTGCATTAACCATTGTGAATGCCAATTGAGAACTGATCTCGCTGCATCTCCAGGCTCATGCATGTAAACGTATATCTCGAAGATGCGTAGCTTGCAAAATAGGATGTCTTTGTTCTTCGAAATCTTTTACTGACCATCTCCATTCTTCCTTGCATGTATCATTGCCTAAGCCGTATCACTTCTCCTTCTTCTTTAAACCGATTATTCGACTACTCCATATCAGTTAACAATGTAGGGGTACCACTTTTGAACATGTATCATGCCATTTTGAACCATGTATTTTAACATATTATATAAGTTAATGAAATGAGATGTGTGATGAGGGATGGGGGAGATGCGGTGTGGTGACATTGATCATAGTACCATGTATATAAATTGTTTTTTATTGCATATATGTTTATAATGGAAAAAATATATTAATAATCACATACAATGACTGGACACGCTGGTATTGCCATGGGCGGGAGTATGTAATACTGCTGTAACGCATGTTACACAATTCTCGAAATTACCCTCGAATACATGCGGTTGTGGCATAGCCTACAGGTGGCTAGGGCATGGGCTCGTGCATAGCCCGCCACTAGCAGATGCACGGGCTCTCTTATGTATTCCGCAGCTTCCCGTGGCGGAAGTGTATGAAAACACCCTCGCATATTCGAACTCCCTCATCGGTGTCTTTCCAACACATGCCTCCTCGCAAACAGGTGCGTTGTCTGGATGAGGTGGTATACATCTGTAGGCAGCATCGCCTCCGCATATGTATTGCTGATGTGTCGATCATCATAGGTGGCGATTCCAGCTGTGGGATGAGAATGATCATATTAGAATATTAGGTTGGACTATTTTTGATAAAAATAAATTCTATCTGCTTACATACCGAGGTCCCATCTATCTGCAACCATTTTCACTTCTCACTTGTATTACTTTACGTTTTTCACAGATACACTTTTGAAAATGACGCGGGCTGGTTGTACAACGGTTTATATAGTAAATTATTCAGGTGGGGGGAGGACTTGGTCTTCTTAGGAACAGCGGTGACACTCGCTTGTATCTGCTAACGTTAGTAGAATTGCATGCTCCAAGCTTCCCCCACAGCATTCTGCAAATTTTGCGTTCTTCGCGAGATAATGTTACCGAGGTCTGTGTTTGAGTTACAAAACATATGTATACTGGTGCGCCTAAGACGGTATTTTATAATGCCCCCATGGTAAGGTCTCGGTTGAATATGGTACAATATATCGTTTGTCGTCGTGTGGACTCAGAGCAATTTTTGTTTCTGATATCGTGTACACTTCATGCAACGTGGATCTTATACACGATTGGTGGCAAATCATTTCAACCTCGCCCATCAAACATTGCACATAATCATCGTATGTTATAGTTCGTGCTACAACATTACTCTTGACACCTTTCACCTTCTTCGTATCGTTCTTGCCATCGACTTGCATGGCGTACATCTTTGCTCTCAGTCCAACAAATTCGGTCATAATCGCACCATTATTTTCGTCTTTCATTAAACCTGGTATCTTCTTATTGACAAGCGGAATACCATATCGATTATCTGATGGATAATCGCTCGTGTCAAATCGAGCAATGTCTCGTATCATAAGTTCATAAATATTGTCACACTCGATGTGATAAATTAAACTGTCTGTATCGGTATACATCACTTTACATTTATCGCTATGTGTGGGTAACATGTAGTCGTGATGGAATTCATACAAACAAACCTTAGATATATCTAGTATACACATACCCACATAGATTGGTTTGTTCAATTTTACGGACAGTTTGCGCAGCTCGATTGCAACTAAGTTTTCCGAAAATATGCTGCGACTGTGAAAATTTGGTTTAGCGATCAATGCCGCCGCACCATATCTCCCTTCCCATTTTGTTACTAATTTTACATCTACATGATTGCGCACATTCTCCATAGTTTTACCAAACACTGCATTGCTCATTAACTTGTATAAATTCTTTCTCAAAATCATTTGTGGCAAGAGTTCTAAACTTTGTATTTAGTTCGATGTAATCGCGAAGCCATGGCGATTGTGAAAACTGTAATACGCGGTGAACTTCAGTTACGCGAAGGCCGTGACGAATACATTGCTGCAGATTGCGGTAATGTATTACGTAACGATTCTTATCGTATAGAGTTGCGAGGAGCTTTTCCTGGCGCTTGCCGGGCGGTTTATCGCGCGTTGGGCAGAACGGTAAATCTGTGTGTGCATCATGCAGATGTTGTGGATACTCCAGATCGACTTCCAAAATATACCCCATCGTTGAGTCTAACGCTATGGCCATTACATCTATATCTTTGTTGTTGACCCACTGAAAATTGGCGTATGGCAATGGTTGACACATTGCCCAGCCGTACAAATTATTTACATCGAAATACATTAAATATGACGACGGTTGCGATGCATCGTACGACTGCATGTACTTGTTGTTGGCTCGTGCGCGTCTGTTGGAACATTGACTTAAACCACCGCGTATACCACGTTCGATGAATAGGACCATGTCGATATCGGTAAGAAGTTCGGAAATTGATACGTGTATGCTTCCAGCGTGGCATCCCACGTAAAACTTGTCAGAGTATAATAGTGCGCGGGATCGAGTCCGTAACTTGTGATGCAACTATTGCGAAAATTTTCAAAAATATCTGCCAACAGCAAGACATCAGTCTTTAGATACAAATCGCTATACTCGCCGAGCGTTTGAATGGAGAACCGCGTCCACACGTTGACGGCGTGTTCGTAGTCATTTTCGGATACTGTATCGCCAGTCAACGAACTGTAAAATGAATTGCGCGATGGCAAACATGATTGCTCCAACTTTTCGACACAGTCAATGTACTCGTACGGGAACACCCCTTTCCGTGTCAATAAATCAAAATCTTCCGTAGATAATTTTGAAACTCAGACCGTGTAATTTGAAGTTTATCTTTACTAAGAAAGATGCCAATTTCTCGAGACGTGTATTTAAAAATTTAAACGAATCGATGAATTGTAATTTTATGCGCTTGCGCGAGTTCCATTCTTCATCCGTGCATTCAATGTATTTTGTAAATGAAATGTACTTCTCTTTTGTTATTGGCAATACAGTGACGTCGCCCTCAAATGCCGTGGCTATCTCCTTGATAATAAAATGTGAATCATAACCGGATAAATTGTGAAAAACCACGGGGATGACAAATGCGTCTTTATAATTTAGATTGTGATTTGAATGTGCGGGGCCTCTGTACCGACCGGTCAAATGACAATGATCGCGTACCCGTTTGTCATCTTGTGCAAACGGTCTTTCACATATGTGACAGTGTGCTGCAGTATTAAAATTTTGCAATTGTTCAGTTGATAAATTTTCCATGGGTACATTGGTCGATAAAATGGACTTTACACGATGCGACAAATCTTTGAGTTGTCTCACAAACCATGACACGCAGTCAGGATCGCGACGATATTGAAACGTAGATAACGAGTCGTCGTACGAGCACCGCACATAGTATCCCACACTAAATACACGATGATGCTGATATGTGTATCTTGGCGCTTCTCGATCAGTATCCGTTTTCTCCAGGATGCATTCCAGATCGGCATACACGATAAACGGAACACGCTCTTTCCTGCTGTAGTTGCTGAAGCTGAGCCACTTCCTACCATCATCATTTGGTAATATGATTGCACAATCATTCATCTTCTCACAATCCATGGTGTGAGCTTCCAGCTTCTCATTTGAACTAAAGTAGTGCAAGCATCTGCAATATGAGACATAATTTTGGATTTATCTGTGATAAGAGACATAATTTTTATCTAAGAAAAAATATTTAAAAATTTATTTTATACATACCTATCACAAAAGTATTTTACACCATTATGTTTACTCAATTGCGTGCTCACGAGACGAGATAAATTCTTGATCCATGCGAAATGTCCCACGCCGTTTGCTCCTTCTAAATACAACAAATTGACATGCCTCTCCATCTTCTTATCGGCGACTCGTATCGGTAGCACCTTCTTATTCTCAATGGTATAGACGTTGATGGAGATGTTGTTAACATGTTCAAACTTTTTAATTTGGTTCAAAGTCATTGGAAATTCAATATCCTGGATATTCAACACTGTTGTATAATGAGGATATGTCGATGCCCGATATATGTGATTTTTGTCGAGCATACGCTGATTACAGCTTTCTTTAGTTGTATCTCACGCGGTAATTGTATGGTACATCCTGCCTTCATCGGCATAAATTTATTTGCATTAACAGTTAAATTAAGTATACGCGTCAGCGCCCACCCACTATCGCGTTCCTGAAACTCGTCTAAGGATGCTAGAATGGGTTCGATGACGCGTAAATCATACCATTCGCGTAGGTCAGACAAGCAGAGAAACAGTTCACAATTTTTTGTGTTAACACTTTTGTTTGCACATTTATTACCAGCCACAAATTCACCGTTAAATATAGTATTTATTTTTACACTGTCATGTTTCAGCACAATGTTCCACACATGATCGAGTACAATGTCCCTAGCATCTTCGAGAAAATTGCGGGGCTCTATATGGTTAGAATTTATCACCACACCGGTCAATATACGGTTAACGAAAGCCGTATCAATTTCACGCCATCTGAGTCTTGCACTGTGTCCAGCACCCACATGTACAAATCGAATGCGTGTCGAATCTTTCAGACTTTGCAATCTAGCGATACGAGCAATCAGTGATTGTTTTTCACCGATTGAGAGTCGCGGTCTCTTTATTCGACTTCGTTCCTCCAACGAATTGAGATAATCATCAAATCGATGTTCCCATAAATTGTATTCATCCTTCGACCTTAATTGAGCGGCCTGCTCGTACAGCTCCTGCTCTTGATGACTCATACTACCGTTTTGCGTTGCCGTACACAATGATGCTTGCGATATATTACAAAATCTGTGTCCCGATGATACTCTCGGTGATGCTTGCGATATATTACAAAATCTGTGTCTCGATGATGCTCTCGGTGATGCTCCCGATATATTAAAGAAATCCCTGTCGTCGATTGCAATGTTATATGCTTTGTAGAAGTTGCAAGTTTGGACGTGTTCAAGGTAATCTGTAAACGCTTTTGCATAACTTACACTTTTCGTGAGTTGCAACGAGTTGCTAATTCCGACGTGTATCTGGTTGAAAAAGTATTACGTAAACAGGGGAACAGTGTGTACGTAAAATGGTTAGGACTCAATAACTCGCACAATTCATGGATCCATAAAAGTAATGTTTTATAATCATTTGTTGCTTTAATAAATATATCATATTTTAAAGGCATCTAATTTCTTTTCCCGCGCCCATAATGCTTGTCAATGTTATACGTTCTGCTGAGGTTGCATTTTTGCACGTGTTCATGGTAATATAAAAGATATTTGCAAACATTGCACTTTTCGCAGAAGAACACGTGACATCAAAAATTCCTCTCCCCACACTATGCCCCACCCGCTTCGCATGATACACATGATTTCGGTCGATTCGTACCGCGAATGTGATGTCATAGAATTTGCACGTTTGGACGTGTTCAAGGTAATCTAAAAACGCTTTTGCAAAAGTTGCACTTTTCGCAGAAGAATACGTGACATAAAAATTCCTCTCCCCGCCGCACTATGCCCCACCCGCTTCGCATGATACACATATTTTTTATGTGCTGCACACTCGTTTTGATAGTATCGTCGTCGCCGTCGTCGTGAAACGTTATGGATTCTACAAACATGAATTACTACATTTCTCGCGAAACGGTGTGCATAAGTCGCGAGTAAGTGTTATTATCATCATTTCCTTAGCATTATTACTTACCTTTCATTCTTTACATACTTTTTCTATATGTTACGATAGCAATAAACAACGTTCGACGCCTTATATACTGGGAGGAGGTTTGCCCTCACATCCACGGCATACAAGTACCTGGATATTAGAATCGCGGTAGGATCTGTGTCCGCTGTGGAAATTATTCTTGGCGATACTCGAGGAAATGTGTTGTTGTTGCCACACTCGACATGGACGACATTGATCCAGAAACGCGAGGATATCGAACAACATGTAAAATCAGCTCCTTCTCCAACGCCATTAACGATTTGTGATTTGGTGCTTACGGTGGTTACAATGCGTGGCATGAACCTTTGTGCAAATGAAATTGTATGATGCCTACATGTATATGAAACCATCGACTGTATTATTTTTATTCGAACTGGAACTGTGTGTTGAGCACGCGTATTCATGGCTGTGTCAAAATACGCACTATGTCAGCGAGAAATATAAACAATTTGTAACTATATTAAAACGGAACAGTATTGCGCATAAACATGAGGCCGTCAAAATCCTTCGTGAATATTATGATAAAAATTCTCCTGCGGATTGCGAGCTGTTGACATTTGCAGTGGATAATATGTTATACGATGCTATTAATAATTAAATAAAAATATATCTAATTTTGTAATTACATAATTTATACTCTCACTGAATTGTAATAAAGATTAAATATATAAATTTTATAAAAAAAGCAAAAATTTCTTTCCCTTTACCGACATCTGACAATTACCTCTTTCTGATAATTACCAAATAATTTATACTCTCCCTGAATTGTAATAAAAGATTAAATATATCACTTTTATAAAAAATAGTAAAAAGACATCTAATTTCTTTCCCCTTTTACCGACATCTGACAATTATCTCTTTGATAATTACCAACCATTGATATCAATTACCGACCTAATTACCAACCGTTGATACTAATTACCGACCGTTGATACTAATTACCGACCTAATTACCGACCGTTGATACTAATTACCGACCTAATTACCGACCCCCCACCACAGCGCTCCCCCATCGGTCGGGCCCCCCCACTCCCCCCTGGCCCCCTATTCCCCCCTCCCCCGCACCCCGGCCCCACCCCACTCCCACCTGGTCACCTATTCCCCCCTCCCCCGCACCCCGGCCCCCCACCCCACTCCCCCCTGGCCCTCGATTCCCTCCCCGCACCCTCTGGGACCATGGCTCAAAACTCCCCTTTATACACCTACTAGTGATACATAATTTTTAAGCGTGCTAGTTATTCCAACGTTTCTGTTGCGATCAATCTCCACACCATTCAGCTCATATCGAATCTCATCAAATATGAACGCCATGCAATTATTTCCCAACATCACCGTTGAAGCATCATTTGGCTTATGTATCGTCAATTTCCTCCACGTAGAGGAAACTTTCACACGGCAATGTGTATAAATCTTGCTGTTGTATAGGTATTCTTATCTCATCACTGTGTCCAAACGTTGTATTAACGTATGGGTTGTATGTGTGAGTCTCGAGCTTAACAATGGGATCATCAAACGTCGGCTTCCCTCCAATGCTTAGAATGTCAGCCATTTTCAACTTAAATGCGCACAATGAACCCCAATGATTTCAAAAATGCAATGTTTGCAGCACTGAGCCTCTTCGTTTTAGCGTACTCAGGGCTGTTGTTGTTGTTGTTGTTGTAGACAATTTCGTTTGGAAGAAACGTGTTTCTGGTGTCGTTCAACACAAGCATCTCATTCGTTCGCACCACAGGTATTATCGTCGTCGCACGTGCAGTCTGGATGGTAATCTCTTCACCTCGAACATCCAGCAATCGTCCGTTTTGATCCACAACGCGTATCGTTAGATCCGTAATGATCCTGGCGGTGATTGGAAGGTAAATGATCTGTGCGGGCGTTTCCGATATCTTATATCCGGGCGGGACTCTCGGAGAAAATTCATGTATCGTATGTACACGCTTCCCATTGTTGTACGCGCCAGCGGTCACACTACATTCAATGCGAATAATGTTTACGCTCATGATATTAATCGGGTCGTCCGATTCGTGCCACTGCCCCGGTTCTAATTCCCGATTCGCCGAGAATCCCAATAGCGATCCAATGTTATTGGGTTTCGTAAAGTCTACGGCAAACGAGCAGTACAGCTCGCTTTTCATGGTGTTGTTGTTGGGGCGTAACACTATAGGATACATATCATTGTCACCATCATCATCGGTACCATCGAGATTTCGAGGATATCGCTCAAGTAATCGCTGCTTCAAATACTTGGCAATGGCGTCTAGTTCGTAGGAGCCGTGGGGAATCGTAATGTATTCGTGGCCAGTGTCGACGCTGTTGTTGTTGGTGTCATAGTTTGTGGTGAAGTAGAATTTATCGTTGCTCGAGTCGATGTTGGGTATTGTATGATACGTTTCAAAGGTTGTTAGACCAAGCTCGTAATCATCGTCGCTCAAATCTATGGGTGGAAAGTAGCTACAACGAGGGTGCTACTCTTGCCAGTTAGAGGCAATGTTAACGACATATTCCGGAGAAACTGCTCGACTAGTACTGAATCAGAGTGGCGGGGACAATCCTTAAATTTGGTGCCAATCGTTTGTAGAAAGCGTAGACATAGTTGTCCACAATTGCTCTGATCATACTCCTGATAAGACGTTCGATTGTATTCAATTTTCACATCATCATTATCCAAATATTGTGTCAATTCCTTAGGCGGTCGAAGATTGCCAAAGCTGTCGAAGTATACAGCTCGATGCCCTCTCTTCGCATACGCCACCCAATGAGTCCCCGGTCCCTCGACATTGTCCAAATTCACGATACCGCTCTCGTTTCGACGTACTCCTCCGGCGGGTAGCGCGTTGCGCATAAAAACACCTCTAAAGAATGGAATACGCATACGTTTTGCCAACTCATTCAATTGCATGTCGGTAGTTACACCCACAGGAATTTTTATTGTCTTTTCGGCGTTTTTTTTTTTTTTGTTTTTTCGTTTCGAGATTCCCTGTCCGCGCTTGTATGGTGTCAGATAGAGTCCACGACCTTCCATGGAGCGATTATGACGCCGCATTTCCTGCAGCTGACGTTGCGCTGCCTTATTATCGTTTACCGCATTGGCGATCCCCGCCGCTCCGCCAGCTAATGATCCGAGAACACCTAGCAGCGGGAGAAGTGGTAATATACCACCCCGTTTGGCCACTGGAAGAATCCGCTTTTGCGATGCTTTTCTTACAGTCCCTTGCGGGGTTTTGTTTTCATCCCCATTCCGATTTTCGTCTTGGCCTTCATAGCTGCTCCAAACAGCTGTAGCAGCTCCTCTTTCACCCAGAGTCGAGTCTCGCGCAACGATGCGTTTCCGCGCTTTGTCAGCGAGTATGTTATCTGCTGCGTGCCTTTCGCCGAGGTCGTTGCTACGCGAATATGCAGTATCGTGTTCGCGACACGCTGCGTCCAACGGATTGATGCCTCGATCACCTCTAGCCAATCGTTTTGCCAGATGAGTTCCTGGACCACAAAACTGATATCCTGGGATATGTAATTCGATAGGTAGCGCGTTTATCGCTCGATTTAACAAAACCACCGCCTTTCTTTACTCTCGTCGGCAACATTCGCTGCAGTTTTTAATCAGCGGTGCTGGACCGTCGATATGCGTTCGCTGCCAAGGGCGATTATAATGTTCCAGACACCGACGATACTGCCGAACCTCAGAATCGGCTTTTATATGCTCGGGGAGTCTGTCCCACAACTGGTCAATGTGTCTGCCAAATTCGTGAAGTAGAATAATCTTTGGTATATATATCAGCTGCTCAGAGGTTATGTCTCGAATGTCGCAATTATCCGGCAGAACGAGAAGCATTTCGAATACTGAGCTGTTTTGCTTCGACGCGGACCTATAAATAGGACGCATAGTCGCTTCGATGTGTCAAAAATCATTTTCGCGGTTTGCAGCGAGGATGCGATTCGTGCGACAACCTGTGACTATACACGTGACAAATTTTGATGATAAATCGCAAATGATGTCCTCGAAAACAAAACGCAGACACGATAGCATGCTGCCAAACACTATCCGCAGCCTCATTTGCGGCCCATCAAATTGCGGAAAGACCAATGTGCTGGTAAGCTTGTTGGAAAGTCCTCACGGCGTTCGCTTCGAGAACGTGTACGTGTATTCCAAGTCGTTGCAGCAGCCAAAATATCAGTATTTGGAGAATTTATTGGCTCCGATAGATGAAATTGGCTACTTCACGTTTTCAAATATCAGTGACGTCATCCCACCGAGCGAATCGCTTCCGAATTCCATTTTTATCTTTGATGACGTGGCATGCGACAAGCAAGTTACGATACGAGAATACTTTGCAATGGGGCGCCATTCGAACGTTGACTGTTTCTATCTCTGTCAGACGTATGCAAAGATTCCCAAACATCTTATACGTGACAGTGCAAATCTGCTGATTCTGTTTAAGCAGGATGGCACCAACTTGAAACATGTGTACAACGATCACGTAAACACTCACATGTCTTTACGAGGATTTCTGCGCTTTGTGTCGCAATTGTTGGCAACGGGAGTACGGTTTCGTGGTGATAGACAAGGATTGCGCGATGTCCAATGGACGTTATAGAAAGGGATTTAACGAGTTTGCGGTACCGTGAGGTGGTCAATCGTCATCGACACGTCGGTGGAAAAGCAACGTCTCCGGCACAATGATTGATATCGATAGTCTGGAGATTAAGGATCGCGAGAGAATAGCGAAGGAAATTGCAAAAACAAGTGATTCCATTCGCAAGAAACATCAGGCTTTGAAGACTGGCAAGATGGAGGAAGATATCGCGTTGGAGAGATACTTTAAACCTGTTGTCGATCCCTTAAAACATATTGTGGAAAATACAACAGCGACAAAAGCTGACATGCCATCGCTGACGAGCACGAACGTTGAAGGGAATGAAACATTAACACATAAACCAAAAATCCAACCGAAAGGGAACACATCGCATAAGAGACATAGAAAACGATTATACACGTCATCGGAAAATACGCTCGTAACCTCCACACCAGTTCAATCGAAGCGGAAACAACCAAATGTCATGTCAAACGATTCCCCGGTTCCGCCTGCACCAATAAATACATTTCCCGATGTACAGTCGATCGCAACCAATGCTGAAGACGTTTACGAAACTTCTGCCGATGAGTCATTTGCAACATCTATTAGGCATGAACTCCAAACATCCGAGGGGCAACAAACATTTCGCAATCATTTCGGTCCGTTGGGGCAAAAATACATGCGTGCCATCCTAAGTGGTGATAGGGATACGATCATGGATCATGTGTATGGAGTATACTTTGACAATAGTGGAACGATGCTTGGGGACAAGGCTTTTGATATGGACAAGGATGATAATATAATCATAGATGGTGTAAAATATGGAGGAACTCCCGGTCTTTATGAACTTATTTTCAAGAGAATTCCGACGACGCCATATACACAGATGCTGATAGGCAAAAATACAAAAGTATACTACTGACAACAAATGCTCACAGACGTGACCATAACGCACAAAATCCTATAATGGGTAACAAGGGATACAAGTATAAACATGTAATTGCGCCGCTACTACCCCGTGTATCTGTCAGTAAAGCAGGGAAAGGCCTCCCGGTTCCGCATGTCATGACGGTAAATGATAACAAGATCGATTACGTGCACTGGGACGATCCCAACGAGCTGGTGGATCGACTCCGTTTGTTGGAAGCGTCGCGTCAGGCGGGTAACAACTCGCATGGCCATGAAATTCTATCGATTATCGAGGAACTCCGCGAGGTAGGCCTCATTATAAATTAAACCGCGCACCGATGATGTGCACTGTATGCGTTGAGATGCCGATCAATAAATTTGGAGTATCGCTCGAGAAGAGCGGAGCAGCTGGAATGGACTATTACATATGGAGCGGTTTGCTTCGAAATTATATGCGAGACAATGCTCTTTGCGTGGCAGGTGCCGACTTTGATGCAAAATCACGCAAGATACGACGCGTAGCTCAGCCGACAGTTGACAGCGATGCCGTTAATAAACTATATGTGGAAAAGAGCATTAAACTTTTGAGAGAGCAGCGTGAAGAATTGGAGAAAAAATCTGGTCATGTTTCAAAGAGATATGTTGACGTTGCAAAACAGCGTTCAAGAGATATCACGCGCATTGAATCCGCAGCGACAATGCGAAGGAAAATCATGCGAGACGGTTGAACTTGACCAGAATTTCCTCGAGCCGATGGGGAGTACATAATGTATGTACACGATAATTATCGCATCATTCGTGTCAAAGACATCTCTGCGATCAAACATGCAACCAATATCAAAATCCGAGAGTAATGAAAGCCATAGTCTCAAGAAGCGACAACTTGTTGAGGAATTGCATGCTCCAGCTCGAAGACATTTCGCGGAGACACGTCATAGTGCATGGATACGATGATCTATGGCAAGCTGACGTTGTAGAAATGCGTCCATACTCGCGATTCAACCGAGGTCATCACTATATACTCACGGTCATCGATGTGCTGAGCAAGTATGCATGGGCGGTACCGCTCAAGACTAAAGGTGGTGCTGAGGTGACTAAAGCGTTTGCAAAGATATTTAGAGATCGACATCCGAAAAATTTGCAAACCGATCAAGGAAAAGAATTTTACAACGTTGATGTGCAGAAACTCATGACAAAGCATGGCATTAATCATTATTCGACGTATTCGGTGATGAAGGCCTCCGTCGTAGAACGTTTCAATCGAACTTTGAAGAACAATATGTGGAAACTGTTTACGCTCAATGGAACCTATAAATGGGCTGATGCACCACCGCGTCTACTTGCAGAGTATAACGCACGAAAACATAGAACCATCGGAATGCGTCCTTGCGATGTTACCACTGCGAACGCCGATAAGCTGCTAGCTACAGTATACAGCAACATAAAGATCGCTGCTCCAGCGAGATACAAATTGGGCGAGTTTGTGCGCGTGAGCAACTTTAAAACCATCTTCGATAAAGGCTATACACCGAATTGACAACGGAGGTGTTTAAAATAGCCAAAGTACAGGCAACTAATCCCGCGACGTATCTGCTCCTCGATTCCTTTGGAAAACCTGTTGCCGGAGGATTCTACGAACATGAGCTGCAACGCGTCACAGATCCTGATGTGCATCTAGTGGAAAAAGTGTTGCGTAGAAAGGGTGATAAGGTGTATGTCAAGTGGTTGGGCTTTGATAAATCACACAATTCTTGGATAAATTAAAATAATGTATTGTAAAATAATACATGGTTCAATAAAATACAATGATGCATATACATATACATGAGTGGCGACTTTTATTTTACACATTAATCCCACTATTTATATGAATGAGTTAATAAATACTAATTTCTATACATTTGCGGACAATTTGTAAACAATTTTATATTATACAATAAATTCCACTATTTATAATAAATACAATAATAATAATTTCTATTTTACAACGGTATATTATAATGTCCCCAGGGCAGAGTGTCGGTCGAATCGGGTACGATATATCGCTTGTCGTCATACGGACTTAGAGCGATTTTGGATTCCGAAATGGTGTACACTTTGTGCAATTTAGACCGTATGCATGATTGTCTGCGAACCATTTCGATCTCTTTGCGCAAACACTGCGCGTAGTCGACGAAAGTTATCGTTCCGGCTATGACGTTGGTCTTGACGCCTTCGCCTTCTTCGTATCTTTTTGCCGTCTACGCGAAGTGCATACATTTTCGCTCTAAGACCTATGAATTCAGTCATTATCGCACCGTTATTTTCATCCTTCATCAGCCCCGGAACCTTCTTATTTACGCGTGGCATATTATATGGATTGTCGGTAGGATAATCGCTTGCGTCGAATCTATCGATATTGTGCTTTATAGACTCGTAGATATCGTCGCACCGAATGTGATAAATAAGACTGTCAGTGTCGGTGTATAGAATTTTACAATTTTGACCGTGTTTAGGAGACATGTACTCGTGGTGAAATTCATACAAACAAAGTTTTGATATGTCCAGAATGCACATACCCACGTATATCGGTTTGTTGAATTTCACCTCGAGTTTTCGCAATTCAACAGCTACTAAATTTTCCGAAAAAACACTTCTGCTGTGGAAATTCGGTATCGCGATCATTGCCTCCGCGCCATATCGCCCTTCCCAATGTGTCACAAGTTTTACATCCACATGGTTTCGTACATTTTTGTTTTTTGATTGATTAATGCTTAATGTGTTAATATTATCCCAATGATTGTATGTTCTAGGGCTCACCACAACCGCCACAACAACAACGACCAGTGGGGCCAGAAATGGCGGCACGGTTACGTGGGCCCTGGGTGCCTTTTAGGCGACTGCGGCCCATGCGGCGACCCCGACGGCGTTCTCCACCATCGCCACCATCACCACCGTGGATAGATGTTCGGCGGCCGCGGCACCGTTCGCCGGCATCGACCCCCCCCAACACACCCTCACCGCGGCTATCATGGTCATCATCGGGATCGTCATCGCCATCCCGGTAGGGCAGTGGAGGGGGGGAATTTTTTTAAATTATTTTTTTCTATTCTTCTATCAATATAGTCTCATTTAAAAACATATATTATTTCTCGAATTTTATTTATTTACCCGTCTCCCACATTCTCTCCTCGCATAAATCTAAGGCTGGACCGTCGATTTAATTTATATTTTAATCCGTTGGACGCAGCGTGTCGCGAACACGATATTGCATATTCGCGTAGCAACGACTTCGGCGAAAGGCACGTAGCAGATAACGTACTCGCTGACAAAGCGCGAAAACGCATCGTTGCGCGATACTCGACTCTGGATGAAAGAGCAACTGCAATTTTTCGAGTAAATTTTCGCATTTAGTATACAGTATGAAACTTTTTATTTCTTGTGTTTCGTAATGATATTAACCATTTTCTATAACGCGTTTTGCAAGAGTTTGACCAAACCTAACCACAGTGAACTATAAAAATCTGAATTTATACGAGTACTAGAATAATAAATAGAAAGAATAGATTTACGAGCCGAATGATGTGTTCTTTTTTTCGCTAGCTGTAAATATTTTCTTAGGATAACATTATGTAATTCTTTTTTATTTAGATCTCAACAAACGTTCCGAGAACGCCGAAAAGACAATCAAAAAAATGCCTGTGGGTGTTGAAATAATTTTCGGGGGTCATCCCGTCCCTCGGTTCGGTATGAAAAGTTTTCGGAGATCATTCCCCTCTTCAAAAATTTCCGACGGCGGGCCACGTCTGGAGAGATCTCCGTGGCGGCTCGGCCTGGACTAATCCCCTGACATCCCCCACTCCACGGCTCGTGTGCGCGCAACCACTCTTCCACTCCCCACAGGCCCCGCGCCTAAAGTTCTCCGCGCCGCACTCCCCGCGCGCCCGACTTTCCCCTCGCCGCACGCTCCCCTCATTGCCCCATGGGTTAGAATCCCCCTAGCTATACTACTCACGGGGTTTTGCAATTGACCATGTACACGGTGAGACAGAAATTCTGGATCATCGGCTGCCGAAACGCGGCGCGCACGGTCATCCACCAATGCATGCGATGCGTGAGATGGCAAGCAAATACCTCCATGCAAATCATGCAGGATTTAATACCGGAGCGCAGTGGCGCTGCACGACCTTTCTCAAACTGCGGAGTCGACTACGCGGGACCGTATCGGGTCCGCGACTCCGCCGGTCGTGAGAAAACGGCTCATACAGCATACATAGCAGTGTTCATCTGCTTCGCTACGAGAGCCGTGCACATCGAACTCGTCCATGATTATACGACGAGTGCATTTCTGGCCGCATTAGACCGATTTATCGCCCGCCGAGGAGTTCCGTCCTGCATGTTCAGTGATAACGGAACGAACTTCGTCGGAGCAGATCGGGAATTGAAGGAACACTTCAATACGGTGTATCAAACCCCAGAAATGCGAACGAAGTGCGGTCAAAAGGGCATTAAGTGGAGGTTTAATCCACCCAGTGCGCCCCACTTTGGTAGTATGCAAGAAGCCGGCGTGAAATCGGTGAAACATCACCTGAAACGCATCCTCGGCGAATTTACACCCACAAGCGAGGAAATGCAGACACTCCTCTGCAAGATCGAGGCGAGTTTGAATTCGCGACCGATCGCCGCTTTGAGTGACTGTCCCGAGGATTATGCCCCTCTCACGCCGGGCCACTTCCTAATAGGCGGACCGATGAATGCACATCCGGTCGAGTCAGTGGAAAAGAAAAATCTCTCGCGGCTTACGCGATGGAGAGCGGTCCAGAAATTCCACGAGCAGCCTGGAAACATTGGACGCGAGATTATCTCACGCACCTCCAGAAACGCTATAAGTGGCGCACCACCCAAGTGCAGTTAAAACCGAATGACTTGGTTTTAGTGCAAAACCCTCTTCTCCCCCCGAATCAATGGGAAATGGGACGAATCGAGGAAGTATTACCGGGCCGAGACAGGTGCGTGCGTGTAGTTAAAGTACGTACTGTTACGTCTTCATACACACGTCCGACTACACGGTTGTGTAAACTGCCCGTCGATGAGTCAACATCGACAACGACCGGCGAAGACTAGCGAAAGCTAGGACACGTCTCAATATCGCCAGTGGAGTACGGTCACTGCGCGTAAGACGGCGACTCCGACAGCAACGTGGTCTCAGGCCCAACAGTAAGTCGCCCTAAGGGCGCCGTTGACAAGCCTGCACCACACACCTGGGGGGCCCGGCGGGCCGAGTTCGCCGCCTCTATGTGGCAATGGTTCAGTCGGTGGCCCTATACGAGGCCCCCGTCTGGGCGGACGACCTGGTGGTCTCCCGGCGCACGTGAGTGGGGGCGGTCCCGGGTGTGCAGGAACCTGCCTGGGGCGAGTTGAAGCGCCAGGCCCGGCAGTTCGTGGTGCACGCGTGGCAAGAGCGGTTGGCTCTGCCTACCGCGGGGCACCGGACAGTCGGGGCTGTTCGGCCACTCCTATGTGAGTGGCTGGACAGAGGCCATGGAAGCCTCACTTACAGGATGGCACAGGTATTCTCGGGGCATGGCAGCTTCGGGAGATACCTGTGCCGGATAGGGAAGGAGCCGAAGGCGCGTTGCTGCCATTGTGACGTTGAGGAGGACACGGCGGAACGTACCCTCGAGGTATGCACTGCGTGGGAGGGGGAGCGCCGTGTCCTGGTCGGCGTCATCGGGCGGGATGTCTCGCTGCCGGGCATGGTACGCGCCATGCTCGGCAGCGAGGAGAAGTGGAGGGCCGTGGCCTCCTTCTGCGAAATCGTAATGTTGCAGAAGGAGACCGCGGGAAAGGAGCGCGAGCGTCAGCGGCGCGCTGAGGCTCGCGCTCGTTTGGTGGCGAGAGAGCGTCGCCTGGGCGTCAGGCGACGCGGGCGGCCACCTCGGCGTGGCGCATGACCCAGGCTGGGAGGGGGGGCCTGATAGGAGCCCCCTCCCGCCAGGCGGCGTAGGGTCGGACCGGATGGGGTGGCAGTGCCCCCTGTCAGGGTCCGGCGCACGGAGCGGCACCCTCGGTGGCATGGTGCGGCCATTAGCTGCCGGCCGCCGCGGGGTAGAAACGGGGTCGCGGGCGGTTGCGAGTTGGCGCTCGCAGCCGCCACTGGACGCGGCCCCGGGATGGATGGCGGCACGACGAAGTGGCCTCGCTATGAGACAGGGCGATTGCCGTGGGGCCGTTTGTCCCCCGCGGGTGGGCGCAAAGCGCGGGCACGGGGAGGATACCGGAAGTATGCTTCGAGCGATTCCCGGTATCCTCCTAAATCGTGCGGAAGGGTCACCGTGGGGTTTTTAGTGGATAGGTCCCGCGCCAGTGATAATGGGCGCGGGGAATCCCACACACCCCTCCCGCTTCTCCCAAAGAGGTGAGTGGGAGCCTTTCGAAGATTTTCCCCACGACAAAAAAAAAGCCTGCACCACACGGTGCCCGTACGCACTTACGAAGGCGGTGAAGGGCCGGGGACCGGCTGAAAGGTTGGAGCCTTACAACCTACCTCCGATCACCTTCTCCTGCGACAGTCAGAAATTGCAGTCGTCAAATTAGACGAGCAGAAATCTCGTACACGACAATAATAAGCAAGCGATTCCCGATATAACGGGAACGCTCACACGTACAGTCCACTGGCTTAGCTGCGCATCGCGGCGGCTGAGATCCCCGCTCCTGGGTGCGACAAGCACAGACCAGACGAGCGCGGAAGAGAGTAAGACACACAGCGTTACTCACGTTCACAGGTATTAAATGCCTACTCGTGTCTCTTACTGTTACACATTTCCAAAACAGGATTAACTGCAGCGGCGTCTGGCCGGGCAGACAATTTCTTACATAAGTTTTGTTTCCAAGTTACTCCAAAATAAACGGCTTAGTCGAGGCATTAGGCTAAGCGAAAATTAAATTGAAAATCTGTATTCTTTTCCCGACGTTCCTTCCCTCACGATCCGGACCACCGTTAGGCGAGGTTTTTTCAAACCAACTCACTCTACCACTAAGAAACTAAGAAACTAAGAAACTAAGAAACCAAGAAACTAAGAAACTAAGAAACTAAGAAACTAAGAAACTAAAAAACTAAGAAGCTAAGAAACTAAGAAACTAAGAAACTAAGGAACTAAGAAACAAAGAAACTAAGAAACTAAGAAACAAAGAAACTAACAAACAAAGAAACTATGAAACTAAGAAACTAGGAAACTATGAAACTAAGAAACTATGAAACTAAGAAACTATTAAAATAAGAAACTCAGAAACTATGAAACTAAGAAACTAAGAAACTAAGAAACAAAGAAACTAAGAAACTAAGTGTCTAAGGAGCTAAGAAACTAAGAATCTAAAAAATTAAGAAACTACGAAACTAAGAAACTAAGAAACTAAGAAACTGTGAGAATAAGAAACTAAGAAACTAAGAAACTTAGAAACTGAGAAACTAAGAAACAACAAAACTAAGAACCAAAGAAACTAAGAAACTACCAAACTAAGAAACTATGAATGTAAGAAACTAAGAAACTAAGAAACTTCGAAACTAAGAAACTAAGAAACTAAGAATCTAAGAAACTAACAATCAAAGAAACTAAGAAACTTAGAAACTAAGAAACTAGGAAACTAAGAAACTAAGAAACTATGAAACTAAGAAACTAAGAAACTTAGAAACTAATAAACAATGAAACTAAGAAACTATGAAACAAAGAAACTAAGAAACTAATAAATTAAGAAACTAAGAAACTAAGAAACTGAGAAACTAAGAAACTAAGAAACTAAGAAACTAAGAAACTAAGAAATTAAGAAAATATGAAACTAAGAAACTAAGAAGCTAAGAAACTAAGAAACTAAGAAACTATGAAACTAAGAAACTAAGAACCTAAGAAAGCAAGAAGCTATGAAACTAAGGAACAAAGAAACTAAGAAACTAAGAGACAAAGAATCTATGAAACTGAGAAGCTAAGAAACTAGGAAACTATGCAAATAAGAAACTATCAAAATATGAAACTAAGAAACTAAGAAACTATGAAACTAAGAAACTAAGAAACTAAGAGACTAAGAAACTAAGAAACTATGAAATTAAGAAACTAAGAAACTAAGAAACTAAGAAACTGAGAAACTAACAAACAACAAAACTAAGAACCAAAGAAACTAAGAAACTACGAAACTAAGAAACTATGAAAGTAAGAAACTATGAAACTAAGAAAGTAAGAAACTTGAAACTAAGAAATTAAGAAACAAAGAAACTTGAATCTAAGAAATTAAGAAACAAAGAAACTATGAAACTAAGAAACTGAGAAACTAAGAAACTAAGAAACCAAGGATTTAAGAAACTAAGAAACTAAGAATCTAAAAATTAAGAATCTCAGAAACGATGAAAATACGAAACTAAGAAACTAAGAAACTAAGAAACTATGAAACTAAGAAACTAAGAAACTAGGAAAATAAGAAACTAAGAAACTCTGAAACTAAGAAACTAAGAAACTAAGAAACAAAGAAACTAAGAAACTAAGAAACTATGAATCTAAGAAACTAAGGATCTAAGGAGCTAAGAAACTAAGAATCTAAAAAACTAAGAAACTAAGAAACTAAGAAACTAAGACACTAAGAAACTAAGAAACTAAGAAACTACGAATCTAAGAAACTAAGAAACTAAGAAACTTATAAACTAAGAAAACATGAAACTAAGAAAATACGAAACTAAGAAACTAAGAAACTAAGAAAATAAGAAACTATGAAACTAAGAAACTAAGAAACTTGGAAAATAAGAAACTAAGAAACTCTGAACCTAAGAAACTAAGAAACTAAGAAACAAAGAAACTAAGAAACTAAGAAACTATGAAACTAAGAAACTAAGGATCTAAGGAGCTAAGAAACTAAGAATCTAAAACACTAAGAATCTAAGAAACTAAGAAACTAAGAAGCTATGAAACTAAGAAACTAAGAGACTATGAAAATAAGAAACTAAGAAACTATGAAACTAGGAAGCAAGGAGACTGTGAATCTAAGAACATAAGAAACGAAGAAACGAAGAAACTGATAAACTGAGAAAGTAAGAAACTAAGAAACTAAGAAACAATGGAACTAGGAAACTCAGAAACTAAGAGACTAAGAAACTATGAAACTAAGAGACTAAGAAACTATGAAACTATGAAACTAAGAAACTAAGAAACTATGAAACTAAGAAGCTATGATACTAAGAAACTAAGAAACTAAGAAACTAAGAAACTAAGAAACTAAGAAACTAAGAAACTAAGAAACTATGAAACTAAGAAACTAAGAAACTATGAAAATAAGAAACTAAGAAACTATGAAACTAAGAAACTAAGAAACTAAGAAACTAAGAAACTATGAAAATAAGAAACTAAGAAACTATGAAACTAAGAAACTAAGAAACTAAGAAACAATGAAACTAAGAAACTAAGAAACAATGAAAATAAGAAACTATGAAAATAAGAAACTAAGAAACTAAGAAACTAAGAAACTAAGAAACTAAGAAACTAAGAAACTTCGAAACTATGAAACTAGGAAACTAAGAAACTATGAAAATAAGAAACTAAGAAACTATGAAACTAAGAAACTAAGTCACTATGAAACAAAGAAACGAAGAAACTGAGAAACTAAGATACTAAGAAAGTATGAAACTAAGAAACTAAGAAACTGGGAAACATTGAAAATAAGAAGCTATGAAAATAAGAAACTAAGAAACTAAGAAACTAAGAAACTAAGAAACTAAGAAACTAAGAGACTAAGAAACTAAGAAACTAAGAAGCTATGAAACTAAGAAACTAAGAGACTATGAAAATAATAAACTAAGAAACTATGAAATTAAGAAACTAAGAAACTAGGAAGCAAGGAGACTGTGAATCTAAGAACATAAGAAATTATGAAACTAAGAGACTAAGAAACTATGAAACTATGAAACTAAGAAACTACGAAACTGTGAAACTAAGAAGCTATTGTTACGTTATCACGTGAACGTAGATTTAATGCACATAGCGCCACAACGGGAGTTAATTGTAACCCGATTATTCACCGTCGAGTGCAGAGTCATGTAACTGCGTTTTAGTTAGGAGCGAGATCCAAACGGACCAGCGTATTGTAATAAACAATACGATTGTATGTTTTTCAACGTGGGCGATCAAGCTGGGGAAGGTAGAGAGAAAGGAAGGCACTTCTTTTCAGATACTTAGTTTATTTTCTAAAGACCACGACACATCGGAGTTTCCGTCGTTCGTTCTTTTTGTTTATTATGGACCTTGCCAAATTAGCTATTTCCGTTAAGAGTTTCAATGGTCTTGACACACAGCAGGGCCTCGCGACACTTCGCTTCGAGTTTCGTTTACTTTCACAAGGGTCGTAAATTTTCTTAAGGGTTGTTTAGGCCGCTAGCCTCGTTTTCTCTCTCGACTCCCACGCTCTCTCTCACGCGCGCCCGCTCCAACATGGCCGCGTAACCTCCACCTCCACGCGGCTCGGGGGTGGATCATCGATCGATGACGATCGGGACGGATTGGGCAAGGCACAAACCCCGATTGGACCAGGACAATCCAGAGGGAGGATCGAGGAATATTCCGGAGAAGGGATGAACATCGAGGACGACGAGAAGATTTCTGCAGAGAGACAGATCGATTTTGAGAGTCAACAGAATTGTATCTAAAATCAAGTCTAAGACGAATAAACTTTTACCAATCTTTTTCGAGCAATCAATAGTAGTTTGATTTTTGCGCGCCTCGCCGAGCAGAGCGGTTCAGCGCTCCACGGGCACCAACCCACCGTCCTTTTTCCCTAAACCGCTATCTCGGGACGTAACACTATGATACTAAGAAACTAAGAAACTAAGAAACTAAGAAACTAAGAAACTGAGAAACTAAGGAACTAAGAATCTAAGTAACTAAGAAACTATGAAACTAAGAACCTAAGAAACTGAAAAACTTAGAAACTAAGAAACTAAGAAACTAAGAAACTAAGAAACTACGAAACTATGAAACTATGAAACTAAGAAACTAAGAAACTATGAAAATAAGAAACTAAGATACTATGAAACTAAGAAACTAAGAAACTAAGAAACAAAGAAACTAAGAAACTGAGAAACTAAGAGACTTAGAAACTATGAAACTAAGAAACTAAGAAACTAGGAAACAATGAAAATAAGAAACTATGAAAATAAGAAACTAAGAAACTAAGAAACTAAGAAACTAAGAAACTAAGAAACTAAGAAACTTCGAAACTATGAAACTAAGAAACTAAGAAACTATGAAACTAAGAAACGAAGAAACTAAGAGACTAAGAAACTAGGAGTCTAAGAAACTAAGAAACTAAGAATCTATGAAACTAGGAATCTAAGAAACTATGTATCTAAGAAACTAAGAAACTAGGAAACTATGAAACTAAGAAGATATGATACAAAGAAACGAAGAAACTAAGAATCAGGGAAACTAAGAAACTTAGAAACTAAGAAACTAAGAAACTAAGAAAGTAAGAAGCTATGAAACTAAGAAACTAAGAAACTATGAAAATAAGAAACTAAGAAACTATCAAACTAAGAAACTAAGAAACCAAGAAACAAAGAAACTACGAAATAGGGAAAGAATGAAACTAAGAAACTAAGACACAAAGAAACTAAGAAACTAAGAAATTAAGAAACTAAGAACCTGAGAAACAATGAAACTATGAAACTAAGAGACTAGGAAACTAAGAAACTAAGAAACTAAGAAACTAATACACAATGAAACTAAGAAACTATGAAACAAAGAAACTAAGAAACTAATAAATTAAGAAACTAAGAAAATAAGAAACTAAGAAACTAAGAAACCCACAAGCTAACAAACCAACGATCAAACAAATTAAGAAAGTGAGAAACTAAGAAACTAAGAAACTAAGAAACTAAGAAACTATGAAACTAAGAAACGAGGAAACTAAGAGACTAAGAAACTAGGAGCCTAAGAAACTAAGAAACTAAGAATCTATGAAACTAGGAATCTAAGAAACTATGTATCTAAGAAACTAAGAAACTAGGCAACTATGAAACTAAGAAGATATGATACAAAGAAACGAAGAAACTAAGAATCAGGGAAACTAACAAACTTAGAAACTAAGAAACTAAGAAACTAAGAAAGCAAGAAGCTATGAAACTAAGAAACGAAGAAACTATGAAAATAAGAAACTAAGAAACTATGAAACTAAGAAACTAAGAAACTAAGAAACAAAGAAACTACGAAACATGGAAACAACGAAACTAAGAAACTCAGACACAAAGAAACTAGGAAACTAATAAATTAAGAAGCTAAGAAACTAAGAAATTAAGAAACTAAGAACCTGAGAAACAATGAATCTATGAAACTAAGAAACTAGGAAACTAAGAAACTAAGAAACTATGAAACTAATACACAATGAAACTAAGAAACTATGAAACAAAGAAACTAAGAAACTAATAAATTAAGAAACTAAGAAAATAAGAAACTAAGAAACTAAGAAACTAAGAAACCCACAAACTAACAAACCAACGAACAAACAAATTAAGAAACTAAGACACAAAGAAACAAAGAAACTAACAAACAAAGAAAGTAAGAAACTAAAAAACTAAGAAACTATGAAACTAAGAAACTAAGAAACTAAGAAACTAAGAAACTAAGAAACTAAGAAACTAAGAAACTAAGTAACTATGAAACTAAGAAACTAAGAAACTAAGAAACTAAGAAACGAAGAAACTAAGAACCTAAGAAACTCGGAAATTAAGAAACTAAGAAACTAAGAAACTAAGAAACTAAGAAACTAAGAAACTAAGAAACTAAGAAACAAAGAAACTAAGAAACTAAGAAACTAAGAAACTAACAAACGAAGAAACTAAGAAACTAAGAAACTCAGAAATTAAGAAACTAAGAAACTAAGACACTAAGAAACTATGAAAAAATGAATCTATGAAAATAAGAAACTAAGTAACTAAGAAACTAAGAAACTATGAAACTATGAAACTAAGGAACTAGGAAGCTAAGAAACTAAGAAACTAGGAAAGTATGAAAGTAAGAAACTTGGAATCTAATAAACAATGGAACTAACAAGCTAAGAATCTAAGAAACTAAGAAGCTAAGAAACTAAGAAACTAAGAAACTAAGAAACTAAGAAACTAGGAAACAAGGAGACTGAGAAACTAAGAACATAAGAAACAAAGAAACTAAGCAACTGATAAACAAAGAAACTAGGAAACTCAGACACAAAGAAACTAAGAAACTAATAAATTAAGAAACTAAGAAACTAAGAAATTAAGAAACTAAGAACCTGAGAAACATAGAAACTATGAAACTAAGAGACTAGGAAACTAAGAAACTAAGAAACTAAGAAACTAATACACAATGAAACTAAGAAACTAATAAATTAAGAAACTAAGAAACTAATAAATTAAGCAAATAAGAAAATAAGAAACTAAGAAACTAAGAAACTAAGAAAGTAAGAAACTAAGAAACTATGAAACTAAGAAGATATGATACAAAGAAACTAAGAAACTAAGAAACTAAGAATCAGAGAAACTAAGGTACTAAGAATCTAAGAAACTAAGAAACTAAGAAACTAAGAATCTAAGAAACTAAGAAACTAGGAAACTAAGAAAATAAGAAACTATGAAAACAAGAAACTAAGAATCTATGAAACTAAGAACTTAAGGATATAAGAAACTAAGAAACTAACAAACTAACAGACACCAGAACTAGGAACCAAAGAATCTGAGAAACTAGGAAACTAACAAAATAAGCAAATAAGAAAATAAGAAACTAAGAAACTAAGAAACTTAGAAACTAAGAAACTAAGAAACTATGAAACTAAGACACTAAGAAACATTGAAACTAAGAAACTAAGAAACTAAGAAACTTAGAAACTATGAAACTAAGAAACTATGAAAATAAGAAACTAAGAAAATAAGAAACTAAGAAACTAAGAAACCAGGAAACTAAGAAAATATCAAACTATGAAAACAAGAAACCAAGAATCTATGAAACTAAGAATTCTAAGGATCTAAGAAACCATGAAACTAAGAAACTAAGAAACTAACAGACAACAAAACTAAGAACCAAAGAAACTGAGAAATTACTAAGAAACTAAGAAACTATGAAACTAAGAAACTATGAAACTAAGGGACTAGGAAACTAAGAAACTAAGAAACTAAGAAACTAATACACAATGAAACTAAGAAACTATGCAACAAAGAAACTGAGAAACTAATAAATTAAGAAACTAAGAAAATAAGAAACTAAGAAACTAAGAAACAGAGAAACAAAGAAACTAACGAACAAAGAAAGTATGAAACTAAGAAACTAAGAAACTAAGAAACTGAGAAACTAAGAAACTATGAAACTAAGAAACTTCGAAAATATGAAAATAAGAAACTAAGAAACTAAGGAACTACGAAACTAGGAAACTATGAAACTAAGACACTAAGAAACTATGAAACTAAGAAACTAGGAAACTTTGAGTCTAAGAAACTAAGAAACTACGAAAGTATGAAAGTAAGAAACTAAGAAACTAATAAACAATGGAACTAAAAGATAAGAATATAAGAAACTAAGAAGCTAAGAAACTAAGAAACTAAGAAACTAAGAAACTAAGGAACTAGGAAACAAGGAGACTGAGAAACTAAGAACATAAGAAACAAAGAAACTACGAAACTGAGAAACAATGATACTATGAAACTCAGACACAAAGAAACTAAGAAACTAATAAATTAAGAAACTAAGAAACTAAGAAATTAAGAAACTAAGAACCTGAGAAACATAGAAACTATGAAACTAAGAGACTAGGAAACTAAGAAACTAAGAAACTAAGAAACTAAGAAACTATGAAACCAAGAAACTAATAAACTAAGAAACCAAGAAACCAATAAATTCAAGCAAATAAGAAAATAAGATACTAAGAAACTAAGAAACTAAGAAGCTAAGAAACTAAGAAGCTATGAAACTAAGAATCTGCGAAACTAAGAAACTAAGAAACTAAGAATCTAACACACAAACATACTAAGAATCTAAGAAACTAAGAAACTAAGAAACTAAGAATCTAAGAAACTAAGAAACTAAGAAACTAAGAAGCTAAGAAACTAAGAAACCAAGAAACTAAGAATCTAAGAAACTAAGAACTTAAGGATATAAGAAACTAAGAAACTAACAAACTAACAGACACCAGAACTAGGAACCAAAGAATCTGAGAAACTAGGAAACTAACAAAATAAGCAAATAAGAAAATAAGAAACTAAGAAACTAAGAAACTTAGAAACTAAGAAACTAAGAAACTATGAAACTAAGACACTAAGAAACATTGAAACTAAGAAACTAAGAAACTAAGAAACTTAGAAACTATGAAACTAAGAAACTATGAAAATAAGAAACTAAGAAAATAAGAAACTAAGAAACTAAGAAACTAGGAAACTAAGAAAATAAGAAACTATGAAAACAAGAAACTAAGAATCTATGAAACTAAGAATTTAAGGATCTAAGAAACTATGAAACTAAGAAACTAAGAAACTAACAGACAACAAAACTAAGAACCAAAGAAACTGAGAAACTGGGAAACTAACAAAATAAGCAAATAAGAAAATAAGAAACTAGGATCCTAAGAAACCTAGAAACTAAGAAACTAAGAAACTATGAAACTAAGAAACTATGAAACTAAGAGACTAGGAAACTAAGAAACTAAGAAACTAAGAAACTAATACAAAATCAAACTAAGAAACTATGAAACAAAGAAACTAAGAAACTAATAAATTAAGCAACTAAGAAAATAAGAAACTAAGAAACTAAGAAACAGAGAAACAAAGAAACTAACGAACAAAGAAAGTATGAAACTAAGACACTAAGAAACTAAGAAACTGAGAAACTAAGAAACTATGAAACTAAGAAACTTAGAAAATATGAAAATAAGAAACTAAGAAACTAAGGAACTACGAAACTAGGACACTTCGAAACTAAGAAGCTATGAAACTGAGAAACTAAGAAACTAAGAATCTAAGAAACTAAGAAACTAAGAAATTAAGAAACTAAGAAACTAAGAAACTATGAGAATAAGAAACTAAGAAACTAAGAAACTAAGAAACTAAGAAACTAAGAATCTAAGAAACTAAGAAACTAAGAAACTAAGAAACTAAGAAACTAAGAAACTAAGAAACTGAGAAACTAAGAAACTGTGTAACTAAGAGACTAGGAAACAATGAAACTAAGAAAATAAGAAACCCAGAAACTAAGAAACTGGGAAACCAAGAAACTAAGAAACTCAAAAAATATGAAACTCAGAAACTAAGAAACTAAGAAACTAAGAAACTAAGAAACTAAGAAACACAGAAACTATGAAACTAAGAAACTAAGTAACTAAGTGACTAAGAAACTATGAAACTAAGAGTCTAAGGAACTAAGAAACTATGAAATAATGAAATTAAGAAACTTTGAAACTAAGAAAATGAGAAACTAACAAACAACAAAACTAAGAAACAAAGAAACTACGAAACTAAGAAGCTAAGAAACTACGATGCTAAGAAACTAAGAAACTAAGAAACTAAGAAACTATGAAACTAGGAAACAAGGATACTGGGAAACTAAGAACATAAGAAACAAAGAAACTACGAAACTGAGAAACAGTGAAAGTAAGAAACTCAGACACAAAGAAACTAAGAAACTAAGAAACTAAGAAACTAAGAAACTAAGAAATTAAGAAACTAAGAAACTGAGAAACAAAGAATCTATGAAACTAAGAGACTAGGAAACTAAGGCACTAAGAAACTACGAAACTAATACACAGTGAAACTAAGAAACTATGAAACAAAGAAACTAAGAAACAAAGAAACTAAGAAACTAATAAATTAAGAAACTAAGAAATTGAGAAACTAAGAAACTAAGAAACTAAGTATCTATGAAACTATGAAACTAAGAAACTAAGAAACTAACAAGCAAACAGACAACAAAACTAAGAGCCAAAACAACTAAGAAACTAGGAAACTAAGAAAATAAGAAACTAAGGCACTAAGAAACTAAGAAACTAAGAAACTAAGAAACCCATGATCTAAGAAACTAAGAAACTATGAAACTAAGAAACAAAGAAACTACGAAACTAAGAAGCTAAGAAACTAAGATGCTAAGAAACTAAGAAACAAAGAAACTAAGAAACTAAGAAACTAGGAAGCAAGGAGACTGAGAAACTAAGAACATATGAAACAAAGAAACTACGAAACTGAGAAACAGTGAAACTAAGAAACTCAGACACAAAGAAACTAAGAAACTAATAAATTAAGAAACTATGAAACTAAGAAATTAAGAAACTAAGAACCTGAGAAACAAAGAATCTATGAAACTAAGAGACTAGGAAACTAAGGCACTAAGAAACTACGAAACTAATACACAATGAAACTAAGAAACTATGAAACAAAGAAACTAAGAATTTAATAAATTAAGAAACTAAGAAAATAAGAAACTAAGAAGCTAAGAAACTAAGAAACTAAGAAACTAAGAAATTAAGAAACTAAGAAACTAACAAGCAAACAGACAACAAAACTAAGAGCCAAAACAACTAAGAAACTAGGAAACTAAGAAAATAAGAAACTAAGACACTAAGAAACGAAGAAACTATGAAACTAAGAAACTAAGAAACTAAGAAACTAAGAAACTTAGAAATGAAGAAACTAAGAAACTATGAAACAATGAAATTTAGAAACTGAGATACTAAGAAACTAAGAAGTAAACAAAACGAAGGAACTAAGAAACTAAGAAACTATGAAAATAAGAAACTAAGAAACTAAGTAACTACGAAACTAGGAAACTACAAAACTAAGAAGCTATGACTACTAAGAAACTAAGAAACTAAGAAACTAAGAAACTAAGAAACTAAGAAACTAAGAATCTATGAAACTAAGAAACTAAGAAACTAAGAAACTAAGAAACTAAGAAGCTAGGAAACTAAGAAACTAAGAAATTAAGAAACTGAGAAACTAAGAAACAGTGGAACTAAGAAGCAAAGATACTAAGAAATTATGAAACTAAGAAATTAAGAAACTAAGAAACTATGAAACTAAGAAACTAAGAAACTATGAAACTAAGAAGATATGATACAAAGAAACTAAGAAACTAAGAAACTAAGAATCAGAGAAACTAAGATACTAAGAATCTAAGAAACTAAGAAACTAAGAAACTAAGAATCTAAGAAACTAAGAAACGTAGTGTGGGATCGGGAAGATAATGACTCCGCTCTGTTCCGTTCCGCACAATTGTATTGTTGCTGTCGTACAACGACGTGACTCGTGGTGCGGGTTACGCTCGACTCTCTGGTACGATCATCGCCACCGTACCAAGAGGCCTTCAAAAACAAAAGACGGTCAGAGACGACGACAACGGCTTTTCGGCTCACGCGGCTCTGGTCTTCTCGTGTGCAACCATCGTCTCGTGTGCAACCATACATTGTAGCGGCTTCCGAACGGCTAAGGCGTATGTGGTGCCTTGGCCGCCACACTACCCCCTGCCAGTAATTGGCACAATTACGAAAAATTGACCGACTACATTACCACTTACCATTTACTCTATTATATAAAATACGTTATCCTAACTAAGATTTACATTACAGTATTTGAACAGAGTTGAAAAAAGGAATTTACATGGAGTTTAATATATACTACGTAATACCTAAAAATACATGAAAGTACATAAAAGTGATGGATAAAAATAAATGGTATATGATACTTATTATAATAATGCGCAAGCCTTAAGTACTACCGCGTAATTCTGAAATCGCTCGGGAAAACGGTACGCGCGTCTACCTGAACGCGTAACACGTTGCTGTATAACCGGCGCATTGTCAGGTACGTTTGTTTGTGTGACCGGCTGATTTTCTATGCTCACGGGATCCGGTCTGTTTTTCTGCTAGCATATAAGCAGGCTTTAGCCTTTCAATTGATATATTTATTTCCTTACCTCTAATGTTTATTGTAAATGTTTTTTCGCCTCGGCGCACTACGGCGTATGGACCTTCATAAGCAGGTTGTAAAATAGTTTTGGCTGAATCTGTTCTGGATGAAAACATGTGTTGAACTGCTAAGATCTTTGAAAACAGAATGTACGATTAACGGAATGGCGTGATGCATTAGAGGGACTCAATTTAGAAAAATGGTTGCGTAGTCTATTAGTAAAATCGGAAGCATTTTCTGTGCCTTCCGCTGAATGCGAAGACAAGAACTCTCCCGGTAATCTTAATGGCTCGCCATAAACTAATTCCGCTGAGGTAGCGCCGAGGTCTTCTTTTCCAGGCGGAACGAATACCGAGTAGAACCGTCGGAAGTATTTCTGTCCACCTGTCGGATCCGTGGCACCTTATAGCCGACTTGAGCTGTCGGTGAAAACGCTCTACCATCCCATTGGCCGCTGGGTGATACGCCGTTGTGCGAAGGCGTGTGGATCCAATTAAATTGTTCAGCGCAAAAATAATTTGGATTCGAACTGCCTACCCTGATCGGTGGTAATCCGTACAGGGGAGCACCAAACCGCGCTACCCAACCGTCATAAAAGGTTCGAGCTACGGTTTGGGCCTCTGATCGACCATGGGGAAGGCTTCCGGCCACCGCGTATATCTGTTCACAGGTCAGACAATACCTGAAACCTTCGGACACCGGTAAAATTACTATGTCTAAATGAATATGTTCGAATCGCGCAGAAGGTTTAACAAATGTAGCCAATGGTGCAGTCACATGACGGGAAATTTTTGATCTTTGGCACGGTATACAGCAACGTGTCCACGTGCGAACATCTCTTTTAATCGACGGCCAAACATAACGTTGCGTTATGAGCTTGATCGTCGCGTTAATACCTGGATGTGATAATACATGTAACATATTAAAAACTGCACGTCGGAAAGGAGGGGTGACATAAGGTCTTACATTCTTAGTCGAAATATCGCAAAAATTTCGGAAGACGTGCCAGGCAACGAGACTTTGCGTAATTGCAGGCTAGATTCGCTATTCAACAACCGCTGCAACTCCTCATCCTGGGCTTGCGATTTTGCCAATTCTTCGAAATTAATCGAGTGGTTAACCGTTTCCACTCTGACAGTGCATCGGCAACGACGTTGTCTTTACCGGAAATATGTTGAATATCTGTAGAGAATTGCGCAATGTAATCTAGGTATCGGAATTGTCGAGGAGAGCATTTATCTAATTTCTGTTTGAAAGCGAAAGTTATGGGTTTATGGTCTGTAAAAATCGTGAAATGTCTGCCTTCGAGCATATGTTTGAAATGTTTTATTGCTAAATAGATAGAAAGTAGTTCCCGGTCGTAAGCTGAATACTTCTTTCGGCAGATCCTAATTTCTTAGAAAAGAATGCTTCAATGGTTGTCGTTCGTTGCCGACGCACTGATGTAAAACAGCTCCTACGGTGTAATCAGAAGCATCGCAGGTAACCGACAATGGAGCGTTGACCGCAGGATGAGAAAGCAGGGTTGCGTTTGCTAAACTATTTTTGGTATTTTCGAAAGCCTGACGCGCTTCCGAAGTCCAGGCTATCGGGGTCTTGCCCTTTAAATTGCCGGCTAGAAGGTCGTTCAAGGGTGCTTGAAAGCGAGCGGCATCTGGGATAAAACGGCGGTAAAATTAAGCATTCCCAAGTACTGCCTCAAATCCTTCGCGTTTTTCGGAAGGGGAAATGACTTTATGGCTTGTACCTTGCCGGGCAAAGGTTGAGTGCCGCTTTCATTTACCCGATAGCCTAGAAATTTAACTTCTTCCTGTCCGAACGTGCATTTATTCGGATTAACAACAATGCCATAATCTTTTAATCGTTTAAATAATAATTCTAAATGGCGCAGGTGATCGGTTTGGGATTCTGAGGCGACCAAAATGTCGTCTATATACGCGTAACTAAATCGAAACCGCGTAAAATTTCGTCGATAAAGCGCTGAAATGTTTGCGCGGCATTTCGTAACCCGAACGACATGTACGGGAATTCAAAACGCCCGAACGGCGTTGTAATGGCTGTTTTTCCGACGTCTTCCGACGCAACCGGAATCTGATTATAAGCTCGGACGAGATCTATTGTGGAAAATACCTTTTTGCCACTCAGTTGTTGCGCAAAATCCTCAATGTGACGCACGGGGTATCGGTCGGGAATTGTCCGTGCGTTTAACGCTCTATAGTCACCGCAAGGCCTCCAAGCTTCTTCGCCCTTCTTCGGAACCATATGAAGGGGTGCTGACCACGCGCTCTTCGAAGGACAAGCGATGCCCATCTTCACCATCGCGTCGAACTCCTTCTGGGCAGCCCTGAGTTGGTCCGGTGCAAGCCGCCGCGGCTTGCTGGAAACGGGTGGTCCAGGGTTGTCTCGATGTAATGCACCGTTTGGTGCGTAGTTCTCATCGGGGTGCCGCTAGGCCGTGTAAGTTCCGGCATCTGCATCAGGAGCTGGTGATAAACGGTAGTCCCTGCTACTGTCTTCACCGACGGCGTTTCATCCTCGGCTCGTGTTCCGCGGACCGTTAACGACGTGGTCCGATCGACGAGGCGACGATTGCGGATGTCCACCATAAGATCGAAGTGATCGAGAAAGTCTACCCCGATTATGGGTTTTGTAACATCCGCAACCACGAATCGCCACACGAAA